>OY757939.1:57368100-57418100 GCA_963585895.1 Sepioteuthis lessoniana
AGAAAAAGCTTAAAAAATTATTCATATTTTTTGTAATATTATTCATTTCAGCAGATCCTATATTTTTTTAAATTTTAGATCTGCAGCTTCAGACAAAGAAACAATGAGAAAATTCTCTGATTCTGATATATATATATATATATATATATATATATATATATATATATATATATATATATATATATATATATTAAAAACTCATTAGCACTAGCATTTAAAAATTTTTTCCTTTTGAGGTGTGAACTGCGTGATTTTGCATGCTGGGCGTATTTTTTACTGCAGGATCGCCGGATAGAACAATAGTTTCGGTAGGGTCACCTGGGAGAGCAAGTATGATGTTGGAAGACCCGAAACTTGTAAGGACCCCAAGAACATCACTAACGAGGCGATTCTGAGCACTTTTATAGTGTGTGACTACAACAATATAGGGGTAGAAATAAGTATAAGACACCCCATTAAATTCTTAATAATTTTTTTATTACTGCACAAATTCCTCTGAAAATTTGTGTGTGGTACTTAGATCCGATGGTATTAGTATATATATTCAATTTTATAACAACTTGCCACAAAAAAAAAAGTTATTAACAAAACTTCGTTTTTGAGGGTGGAAATAATTATGACAGTTTTGAAAATTTGCATATCTGGTTTAGTTCAGAATTACAAAGGAAGAATAAATGCATGTGCAGGTTATAAAAAGACTCTTCTCTTGATTTTAAGCCATGTGAGTCCTAAACATTTCATAATTGAATACAGTTACTGCAAGATGCCAAGGAACTCCCCTCCTTAAAGAAAAGGGCAAATTTCTTTCAATAAACTGGAAGGAAAATCTATCTATCTATCTATCTGTATATATATATATATATATATGTATATATATATAAGTTTCATTGCAAGACAACCGTCGAACACTGAACAGTTGTTAGACATTATCTAAAGGACCCTACATCGTATGGCACCAGAAAACGTCCAGGTCGTCCACTAAAATTACAAATGCAGCCAGACGCCGACTTTTTCGAGAAGTTTCTAAAGGACAATAAAGCTCAAGAGATCTGCAAAAGTCTCAGAATTTAACCATCACTCCAAGAAAAGTTCGTCAACTTCTCCATGAATTGCCAAATCTTGTCTATCAAAACTGGAAGACGGTCCCTGCTTTAATTTCTAAACACAAGAAGATGCACGTAGATTGGGTAAAGAAAAAATTAACATGGCCAAAGGAGAAATGGGAAACCGTGGTGTTTTTTAATGATGGGCCTGATGGCTCCCAATGTTATTGGCATGATTTAAGAAAGGAGAAGCAGCTGTTTTCAAAAAGACCATTTGGAGGAGGATCTGTTATGGTTTGGGGAGTTCTTTCTGCATCTGGAAAGGCTGATTTACTAGTGATGGAAGGGAAACAAAACTGCTCGATATATTAATGTGTTAAAAAAGTCTTTTCCCATTTATGAATTGTCTAGACACCAATAACGCCATTTTTCAACAGGACAACTCAGCCATACCCACTTCTAAGCTCACGAAAGACTGGTTTAAAACGAAAAACATTGAAGTTTTGGACTAGTCCATTAAGTCTCCTGATTAAAACCCAATACAAAATTTGTGGGGAATTTTCTCAAGAAAAGTATACAAAAATAAAGGTCAACTAGAAGATAGAGAAATTTTAAAATCTTGCATTAACCAGTATGGGAATGAAATTCCATCTGAAACTCACAGAAAACTTATTGATTCAATGCAAAACAGGAGGGTTGACGTATTACAATTGAAAGGGAATAAATGTAAATATTGAATTTTGTACAATTTTGCTGTTAAAAACAAATTTTCAAAACTGTCTTACACTTATTTCCACCTTCGAAAACGTATTTTTCTTAACAACATTTTTTTAGTGGACAGTTGTTATAAAATCGAATATGTATACTAATACCCATCTGATCAAGGTACCACACACAAATTTTCAGAGGAATTTGTGTGGAAATTAGAAAAATATTAATAATTTAATTGGGTATCTTATACTTATGCCCACCACTGTATATATAGTAAAAGTGCAGTTGGCAACCGTAGTAAAGAGCGACAGGAGGTTCCCTTTTCAATAGCTACTACACCGAGATAGAGGGGAGAGTGCTACTCCTTTCCCTGGATTGCTCCACTTTACCCTCATATTACTGAGTGTTAAACAAGGAGGTATCAAGAACCATTTTTAAATATATTGGTATGACGCGACCAGGGATTGATCTCAGGTCTCCCGGACCATTGGCGAACACTTTACCCACTGGGCCAATGAGCCGGAATTTGATATATGTATATTGTGACGAGGAAATATGATATATTTCATATATATATATATATATATATATATATATTGTGACGAGGATATATGATATATTTCATATATATATATATATATATATATTGAGACGAGGAAATATGATACCCTAATACTTTTGCCGAGTTGTGGGGGAAGGAGGCCGGCGACCAACTATGGTAGCAAGCAAGAATCAGCGGACGATTGTAGTAAACAGAATCATTATAAGGTGAGATAGGCATGGGAGGACCTCACTCTCTACTAGTCATGTATGTGTCAGCAGAGAGGCAGACATCCCCGACCATGTTTGGTACCACGGAAATAAGTTAGTTGCCGTTCATTCATCACAGGGTGAAGACGCATAAAGAGTTGCCATGTAGTTGTCAACGGGTGAGGACACATAATGTGTTTCTGTTTATTCCTCAAAGGATGAAGACGCATAAGGAGTTGTCCTTGCTCGTTGAAAAACCAAGAACATAATTTGGGATATGAAAGAAATCCAAATTCCAAAATAGCGCTGCGCAGAGAACCATGAGAGAAAAGAAAAAAAAAAACTTCTCCTTTGAATGAATTCAAACTCTGCAGCATGGTGGCCTCGTTAAACGAATACCTAAAGAAAAGACTTGTCCTCAAGAAAAGAGACGATTATTAATCTTGGTCTTATCTGAAATAAGACGTGTATCCTTCTACCAACGTGGTATGGAAAACCAATAACGAGAGGAAAAAGAGAAGAGAATAAATTCCACAGAATCTCAAGTTTGTAAACATACAATTTAAGTATATTCAAATTTACCTTGCTGCATTCATGCTGATGTGAATGAAAGATAAAGTATGGGAGGAAGGACTGGTTCTGATAAAATAGAAGAGAAAGAAGAGGGAATATTTCCCCAATGATAAAGTTGAGATTTGCCGCACGAGCTCTACCATTAAATCCCATGGTCTGAAGGAAAGCGGACCGTGTCTACCGTTGTCGAAATACATTCCCACCTTCCGCCATTAACAGATATTTTATGTGGACTCGTCCGCGGATAAAGACATTTTGTGAGGGACTTCCTCCGAGATACAGAAAGACTTTCTCGCTCCTGACTTTTACCTGAATTGTTTTTTCTTTGTTTCTTTCTTTTATTCAATAAAAGAATACTGTTATTAATCTTGTTAACTCAAACACGGCAGTTCAGAGTCCTTTTTTATTGTGGAAGAATTGTACTTGTCGAAGACCTTGTATTTGAGGGGGGAAAGCCAGTTAGCTGTGTTGACTTCTAATAATTTCACCAATAACTTGCCTAATGGGTTTAAAATGTGATTCCGCGCGGGAGTTGGTGATATCTGTGACAATATATCCATATATATTTGATATATAATTATAGATATATAAATAATTATATATACATATATATATATATATACGTGTGTGTCTGTGTGTCTGTGTGTGTGTTAGATCTGCAAGAAATAATGAGGAATTTCTCTGATCTTGATATATATAAAATATATACATATAATTTCGTATGAATTTAACGAGGTGATATATATATATATATATATATATATATATATATATATGTGTGTGTGTGTGTGTGTGTGTGTGTGTGTGTGTGTTTGCGTGTGTTTTATAAGTATATATATATATATATAATTTCGTATGGATTTAACGAGGTAAGTTGCCGGTAAACAACCAGATGCTTGCGATCAAACACATGACCCCGGATGTGCAGGTGAGACACGGATGTGCAGGCGTGATCCGGATATGCTGCCGTGATCCGGATATAGGTGTGACTGAGATTTGTCGTGACATTGAAGACAACCCATGTTTTGTGGCTAAGAGCCTTCAGTAAATACACTCAGATGTAAAAGCAGTGCACAAGAAAGTTGGGCCACAGTTCGAAACTTGAAACTAAATGCACGTTTCAATGTATTCTATCTGGGATTAAGCCTTGTAGTTTACAGTCTAGAAGATCTGCCCAGGAGAGAGAGAGAGAGAGAGAGAGAGAGAATCAGGGAACATTATGCTGTCAGCATGACATGACATGACATGATATATATATATATATATATATATATATATCATCATGTCGTGCTGGTAGCACGGATATCCCTGACCCTCTCTCGCCACTTTTCCCTATCGTTCATCGCTTCAGGCAGGTCTTCTGGACAACATCCCGTATCCTCACATAGTTGCTGAATGTATGTTCGTGCTGGTCGTCCTGCTTTTGCACTATATATATATATATATATATATATATTCCTTCACGTGACGGATATATTTAAAAATAAACGGTAACTACCGCTTAGCATCACCTTGGTGATAAAAATAAGCCTCAGTTTAGCGATAAAAACAAAAAGGAAATAATTTTGTTAGTTGGTTGGTTAGGTTTTATGGCATATCAACCTTTGTAGGTTATTTAATAACAAATCCATTTTCATACAAATAATCAGTTCTGTTTCAAACAATTCAGTTTAGCATGAGTACACAGTTTAATTGTCAAAAATATTTCTATTTTAAGCTATTCAGTTTAATTCAAAGTTCTAATTTCAGCCACTTCTGTATAAGTATTAGTATGAATATAGATTTTCTTTACACACAGTTAAATGTCAAAACTGTTCTATGTTAAACAATTCAGTTAAGCATAAGTACAGTTTCAATGTCAAAAACAGTTCAATTTCAAACGATTCAGTTTTGCATAAGTACGCAGTTTAAATGTAACTACAGTTTAATCGTCAAAAATATTTCTTTTTCAAGCTATTCAGTTTAGCCAAACGGTTGTAATTCAAACAATTCAGTTTAGCATAAGTACGCAGTTTAGTTCCATTTAACCCATAGATAGGGTCCTATCAGGTGCTAACATTCCGGGCCAGAGTGGATCTGGGAGCAATGGCAATGAAGGGGTACTCTGCATTCCCCAAAGCCCCAGTATCACTGGAACCTCACCATCCGATTGTTTAGTGTCATACCTAGGACACTCATTGGGGTGGGGGTCTGACTCCTCTACTGAGGTGTAGTTGGTGTATTCTACAGCCCCAGACGACTGGGAAGAAATAATTCAGTTAAAATACTAAACAGCTTTAATTTAGAAATAAACATACACATTATCTTGGTAATGGTTTTGATAAGAACCGAAAATACTCGGAAGAACACAAATGGCTCCTTTCGAGAAATCATTGATACATTTCCAGATTGTAAGATAAAAAAACATAAAGACTCTAGAAAGAAAAATTAAAAAACCTCAAAATAATAACGATTCAATTTTATTCAATCAAATATGTTATATATAAAGTAAGTAAAGTTGGCGATCTTCAGTCGAGGGTAACCAGAAGGCTCCCTTTTCAATAGCTACTACACCGAGATGTAAGGGAGGGTGCTACTCCTTTCCCTGGATTGCTCCACTTTACCCTTGATACTTACCTTATATTGCTGAATGTTAAGCAAGGCGGCATCAAGTCCCATTTTTAGAGTCTTTGGTTTGACGCGACCTGGAATTGAACCCAGGTCTCCCGGATCATTGGCAAACACTCCACCCACTAGGCCAATGAGCCGGTGGTGTGTGTGTGTATGTGTGTGTGTGTGTGTTTGGTTAACTTTCTTTTTTTAAAGACATATCAAATATAATGGGATATTTAATGCCAAATCCATTTTTATTGGATAGTAAAAGTAATAAAGTTGGTGATAGTTGATGAGGGTGATCCAAAAGCTCCCTTTTCATTAGCTACTACACCGAGGTTTAAGGGAGGGTTCTACTTCTTTTCCTGGACTGACACACTTGCCTTTGATCTCTGCCTTATAATGCTGAGTGTTAAGTAAGGCGGCATCAAGTATCATTTTTTGAGTCTTTGGTATGACTAAACCTGGGATAGTATCTCGTACCCCGGGTCACGTGGTACCTTTTAACCCAAAACTAGGATAGATAAGAGGTTCATAACTTTCACTAGTCCAAAAGAGAACGTAATAGCGCCACTGGGTTTCTTGATCGCCATTTTTTCTGCACTGTTTAACAGGTGTGAATACAGAGTTTTCCTTCTCTTAGACTGGTTGCCCAACAAAAGCTAGTCTATCCTACTATTTACCCATAGCAGGAGAGAGAATAATAGGTGAATAATTGGATTCACACTTTTCCCAAGGAGGGTATTAGGGCCATGTGAAATGCAATCAGCCTATATATATATATATATATATATATACGAGGGGCCTTCAATAAGTTTCCAGACTTTTTTGTACAGGCATTTAAAATTGTTGTAAACTCTTGAAAATTCAGTATATTATTACTACTCATCTTATGAGATGACTGACCAGTTTTTATGATTTCAGGTTCAAATGAACAGCTACAGCAGCAATTGGAATACACCCTACTAAAGCCTGATAGTCACAGCTGGTGAATTTCAAAAATGCAATCTGGACGAGAGGACAGTTTAGAAGAACGCTATGCAATAAAATTCTGTTTTAAACTTGGAAAAAGGCCACAGAAACGTATGGAATGTTTTAGACTGCTTTTAGAGTATCTTGCATGAATCGAGCATCAGTTTTTGAAAGGCATAAGAGATTCAAGGAAGCCAGGGAGTCTGCGAGGGATGACGAGAGGTATGGGGAGAGTAAGGAAGTCAATACATCAGAGTTGATTGGCCAAAGGGTTAGGGTTAGGGTTACTATGTTGAGGTTTTAAGGGGGTTCAGGAAGAGATTCCTAGGGAAGAGGCCAGCACTCTTCTATTCGGGTCAGTGGCATTTCCACCAGGACAATGCACCAGTCCACAACTCCATCCTTGTTACAGACTATTTGACCAAGATGGGCATTAAGACAGTTCCTCACTCTCCCTATAGTTCAGACCTTGCTCCCTGTGACTTTTGGTTATTCCCTAAGCTCAGAGGTTGTCGTCGTTATGAGACAACTGAGGAGATGAAAGAGGCAGTGACGAAGGTCATTGACACGCTCACACAAGAGGACCTCCATGGGGCCTTGCAGAAGTTGTTTGAACGGTACAAGAAGTGCATTGCAGCCGGAGGAGATTACTTCGAAGGGGACTAGAATTTCATGGGTGTACTATCAAAAAAAGTGCCCATACGAAAAAAGTCTGGAAACTCAATGAAGGCCCCTCGTATATATAATCAGAATGTTTGGTTCGCTCTGTTAGCTGCGTCTGTAGAATACGCCGTCTTCATTTCTTCAGAGGTGTAAGACCCCTCCCACCATAGGAGGTCAACTGTTGGCCGTGAGTGGCAACCGATAGTGCTTGAGGACGGGGTTCTAATGATTTTTATTCCAGAAATGGATTGGAAACAGCTTTACTGTAGAAATGCATGGGAAACCGTTTTGTTATAGAAATGCATAGGAAACGATTTTATCATAGAAATTCATTGGAAACGGGTTTACTACAAAAATTCATTGAAAAGGGTTTTATAACAGAAATGCATTGGAAACGCTTTTAATAAAGAAATGCATTTGAAAGAGTTTTGCTATGAAAATTTATTTGAATCTTTTTTACTGTAGAAATCTTCAGGAAACCAATTTACTATATAAATGCATTTGAAACAGTTTTATTGAAGAAATTCCTTGGAGACAGTTTTACTATCGAAATGCATTGGAAACAGTTTTATTGAAGAAATTCATTGGAGGCAGTTTTACTATAGACATGCATTGGAAACAGTTTTATTGAAGAAATTCATTGGAGACAGTTTTACTATAGAAATACACTGGAAACAGTTTTACTGTTAAAATACACAGGAAACGGTTTTATTACAGAAATGCATAGGGAGCGTTTTTGCTACAGTAATTCATTGAAAACGGTTTTACCATAGAAATCTATTGGAAACTGATTTAATATAGAAAGAAATTAGAAACAGATTTGTTATTGAAATTTATTTGAAACTGCTTTACTATAGAAATTTGCTGGAAACCCATTTACTGTAGAAATGCATTTGAAACGGTTTTACTATTGAAATGCATAGGGAACGCTTATATTATAGAAATTCATTGAAAACATTTTACTATTGCAATACATTGGAAATAGTTTTCTCATAAAAATTAATTGGAAACGTTTTTACTGTAGAAATACTTAGAAAACGGTTATTACAACAGAGATGCTTAGGAAACGGTTTTATTATAGAAATTCATAGAATATATTTTTATTATGAAAATGCTTTGGAAATGGATTCACTATAGAAATTCATTGAAAACGATTTTTCTGCAGAAATTCATTGGAAACGGTTTTACTATAAAAAATACATTTGAAACAGTTTTTATAGAAATTCATTAGGAACGGTTTTATTAAAGAAATGAATAGGAAACGGTTTTTACAATGGAAAAGCATTGGAAACAGTTTTATTATGGAAATTCATAGAAACGTTTTGGGAATGGTTTTAGTATTGAAATTTATTGAAAATGATTTTACTGCAGAAATTCACGGGAAAAGGTTTTATGATAGAAATTCATTGGAAACTGTTATATAATAGGAATGCACTGAAAACGGTTTTACTATACAAATGGATTGGAAACAGTTTAATATTGAAATGCATATGAAACTGTTTTATTATAAGAATGAAAAGGAAACAGTTTCACTATAGAAATCCATAGGAAACGGTTTTACTGTGGAAATTCGTTGAAAATAGATTTATTATAGAAATGCACGGAAAACGGTTTTACTTTAGGAATGCATTGGAAACAGTTTTACTATAGAAATGGATTAGAAACAGTTTTACAAATGAAATGCATAGAAAACAGTTTTATTGTAGGAATGAAAAGGAAACAGTTCGACTACAGAAATGCTTAGGAAACGGTTTTATGATAGAAATTCATTGAAAACGGTTTTACAATAGAAACGCTCAAGAAACGGTTCTATTATAGAAATGCATTGGAAAAGGTTTTTCTTTAGACATTCATAGAAACGGTTTTCCTATAGACATGCATTGGAAAGGGTTTTATAATAGAAATTCGCTAAAAACAATTTTACTATCAAAATGCATGGCAAGAAATTTATAGAAAACAGTTTTACTATAGAAATTCACTAAATATGATTTTTTATTAAAGAAATGCACCAGAAACGGTTTTACTATAGAAAAGTGGTAAAACTGAGTCGTTCTTCTAAGAGAGGAGTTGGTTTTTCTCTCTTGGCGCATTACGAGCAGGTCAAATATCGCAATTCAAGTAGCAGCATCTCTCGTTATGAATATCTATTTTGTATGTCATATCGCCCGAGTTTCGCATCACCCACCCTCATTCTCTTTCTTTTCCTTCTCATTGCCTTTTCTCCTCCTCTCTCTTTCCTCCTCCCTTCTTGTTTTTCATTGGAACGAACGCGCTTTTCAGCAACTGGCAAGTTAGAAACCAACCGATATATTACTGGCCTGACTCGAAACAATGAACACCAGCCCTGCAGACACACAACTCAAAACTCCGCGAGATATATATGCTTGTTGCTTGTTGCTTGTTCACGAGCAGAGAGAGAGAGAGAGAGAGAGAGAGAGAGAGAGAGAGAGAGAGAGTGTGTGTGTGTGTGTGTGTGTGTTAAGCAGTTTTTGTTGGTACTATCAAACAATGGAGTCAGTCGTTTGATAAGGTACGTGTCACTTTGTTCGTTTCGCAGACCCGACATCTCCGTGTAAGTCGACCTTTACGTACGTAATATTCTAAGCGTTTTACTTAGATGTGGCACAAGGCTGCATAAACGGGGCACCCAAGGAAACTCGAACTCACACGTGAAGGTTTGCTAGTCTAGCTTGGAAACCATTACATTACCCCAGGCGCCCTTCACGTACGTGTTTCGTAAAGTAAAAGGAAGATAAAACAATATCAATACGTTTCGACTTCATTATTATTATTATTATTATTATTATTATTATTATTATTATTATTATTATTTCTTTTCTTTCGAGAGTTTTTCACAACAGCTGATGGTTTCTCACTCAAGTTTGAGTGACAAGTCTCTTTACTTATTATTATTATTATTATTATTATTATTATTATTATTATTATTATTATTATTTCTTTTCTTTCGAGAGTTTTTCACAACAGCGTTAGCTGATGGTTTCTCACTCAAGTTTGAGTGACAAGTCTCCTTAATTATTATTATTATTATTATTATTATTATTATTATTATTTTCAAACAACGGCGTACCTCTTCCTTTCCAAATTGTAGTGGTTGGTTGGTTGGTTGGTGTATTTGATGAATTTTTCAGTTTTACGTGTCGAGTATTTGATGGAAAAATGTCTTTTCTCCTAAGCGTCGATTTATCTATTCTAAGTTGTTCAGGTTATAAGTTTTTATTTATTTATTTAGTTGTTCTTCGTTTTCCTTATTTCTTTTCTTTTCTTTTTTTTTTCTTTTAAAGAAATGGTTCTCGTGTATTTACGTTTTTCTTTCTTTCGTTCGTTTATTCGTTTTTTCTTACTACTATCTTCCTCTGGTTTTTCTTTCGTTCTTTGTTTTGTGCCTTTCTTTCTTTCTTTCTTTCTTTCTTTCTTTCTTTCTTATGTTTTTCAGTTTTTTCTTCCTTTTTGTTTGTATGTTTCTTTCTTTCTTTTTCTACTTTCTGTTCATTCCGAACTTCTTTCGTTTTTTCCTTCTTTCTCAACATTTATTTGTTCTTTTCATTCTATTTCACTATTCCCTGACTCCCTCTTTCTTTCTTTCTTTCTTTCTTTCTTTCTTTCTTTCTTTCTCGTGCATTTTCACTTTCTTTCTTTTTTGCCTTTATTTTTTCATCATCCATCTTTCTTTCTTTCTTTCTTTCTTTCTTTCTAATGAATTTTCAGTTTTCTTTCTTTTTAGTTTTCATCTTTTCATCATCGTCTTTCTTTCTTTCTTTTTTTTTCTTTCTTTCTCATTTGTTTTTGCCCTTTTTTCTGTTGATGACATCGTATCATTAAAGTGCGTCCTATTCTGATTTATTTGAACTTACGAACAAGTGCTTTTAACTGTAGTTAGTACTAGTACAATTAGTGACATCATTCAACTCAACTGTAAAAGCAACACAGAACTAATCAGCAAACAGCCACACAGGAAGACTAAGTAGATCTTCAAACAGTGTTAGTGCACAAAGCTTATTTAGAGTATAAAGAGTACGCAACGTCAAACTTGAAAGTGAGGAAGAACTTAATTCCTAACTACTTACCCTTCCTCTAAACAACAACAAAAACAGCAACAAAACAGGTGACAGAGTCCAGAATATGGTTTCATTGATTTGTTTCCTTTGTTTAATCGCATATCAACTTTCGTGGGTTATTTAATGCCCAAGTACAGCAGTTATACTTCTTAACTCCTTACCGGGAGGATAAAAGTTGGTTGGTTGGGTTTTATGGTATAGCAATCCTTGTGGGTTATTTAATACCAAATCACACACACATATATATATATATATATATATATATATATATATATATATATCATCTGGTATTAAATAACCCACAAGGGCTGCTATACCATAAAACCCAACCAACCAACTTTTATCCTATATATATATATATATATATATATAGGATTATATATATATATATATATATATATATACGAGCTGCATACAATAAGTTTTGGAGGTACCCGTGGTGTAATGGTTACTGTCGTACGACATGGATACGGCCACACGAGTTCAAATCCTGGACGATACTGACTGCATTTCATATAGCACTAATACCCTTGGGAAAGGTATTAATCTAATTATTCTCTCTCCAGCTATGGGTAAATAGTAGGGCAATCTAGGTTCTTCAGCCTTGATGAGGCAACTAGTTTAGGAGAAGGAAAACTCTGAATTCAAACCTGTTAAACTTCGCTTAAAAAATTAACCTTGTGTCATATCCTGCCCGAGCGGAGGGGTCGGCAAATATGTGTGTGTTTATATATATATATATATATATATATATATAAAGTATGTATTGTAAGCGAATTGTGTGTAGGCAACATTTGAAATAAATCTGAGCCCATTTGTTAACACAGAAGGGTTTCAAATATTTCTCTCTAAGACTAATCATTCAATTTCGTTTTATTCATTTTTTTGCACGCAGTTAAAGACTTTCCAGTATTGCTATCTATCCTTTACAATCACTCATTTGTTTGCTGTCATCCAAGTGGTTAAACAGTTCTATTTGAATAAGAGATGAGATTCTAACAGATACAACCATTTTGGTATAGAGTGGACCTAGAAGTAATGGTAATGTAGAGGTACGCCTCGTTCTCGAAAGCTTCAGAACTGGAGCCTCACCATCAGATGGTTTAGTATCACATCCAGGTCTCTCAAAGGAAAGGTCTTACCTGTCTGCACAGATGCAGTCGGCGTATTCTACAGCCCCAGATAACTGGGCTGGAGTATAAAGGAATTCATACTTTTCCCAAGCTTATTAGCCTGGAAGTGAACGTAATTGACCGACTGGAGTTCGAACTCGCTAACTTCGAGTCCGCTGTCCAGCAGGTTATCCATTATAACACGGGGATTCTTCCTCTAAAAGTTGGAGCATTCAATAAGAGTATCGATAGATAAAGATGAACTGGTTTGGTTTGGTTTCTTTGTTTCATGGCATATCAACCATCGTGGGTTATTTAATGCCAAAACCATCCTTTCAGAAGAACAGTAGTGATACGATTTAACCCATAGATGCGGGGATAAGGGGGTTCATGCCTCTACCAAAGATATTATTCTAAATGTGAACGCGGTAGAGGGACTGGAGATCGAACTCGCTTAAAACGAAGTCGCAATCCTGCGTGTTGACCCCACGACGCAACGAGGACTCCCGCCAGATTTGAATTGAGAGTGGTAGAAAAATGTATGGGACAAATCGGGATCAATCTCCATGGATAAAAATAGCGAGAGAGAGAGAGAGAGAGAGAGAGAGAGAGAGAGAGAGAGAGAGAGAGAGACTAATTGTACTAATCAACACAAGCTTGATATACTAAGGTAGAGAAATATGAAAAGAACTCAAGTAGAGGGATGGCAGGTTGTTGAAAGACAATAGTCCATGGTTATTAATAGAATGAGATAAAAGCACTCTCCCGTCTCACACAGCGCACGTGTCGTTCCCAATCGCTCAGTTAAAGATGAGGACCACCAGACTACTTAACACAGGTAATATTTGGGAGGCGCACCTGATGTAAAGGTTATCGTCGTCAGAAATGGCGATTCGATTTTTAAATACTGGACGAGAGTAGTGTGTTTGCATTTTACAAGGCACCCATCCACTTGGGAAAGGCATGAACCCAGTTATTCTCTTTCCAGCGATGGGCAAATAGCAGGCTAAACTGAAAAGGCGCACTGGAATTTGAAGTCAGCTTTGCCAACATCCCTATCTGCCCTACTATTTATCCATAGCTGGAGGGAGAATGGTTGGATGGATACCTTTTCTTAGGGTATTAGTAGTATGCGCAATGTAAACAGCCGAACCATCGTGTCCATTTCGTACGACGATAACCATTACATCACAAGCGCCCGTCATGGAGGTGCCCGTGGTGTAGTCGTTATCGTCGTAGGAAATGGACACGGCGACACGAGTTCAAATCCTGGACCTGACTGACTGCATTTCACATAGCACTAATACCCTTGGGGAAGGTATGAATCCAATTATTCTCCCTCCAGCTATGTCCAGTAGGACTGACTAGGTTCTTCAGCCTTAGTAAGGCAACTAGTCTAGGAGAAGGAAAACTCTGAATCCAAACCTGTTAAACTCCGCTTAAAAATTGACCGTGTGTCATATCCTGGCCGAGCGAAGGGGTTGGTAAATAGTATCACAAGCGCCCGTCTCTCTCTTTCTCTCTCTCTCTATATATATATGATGTGTGTGTTATATTTAGAATATAAGAAGAATTCTAGTATTTAGTTAATTTTTTTTCTAAAAAACGCTTTATCAAATGTCTGCCCCTCAGCAGGTTCGCACTGCTGATGCTCGACAAATGACCAATCTACAAAAATCAAAACGATATTTTCTCTTTCAAAATAAATATTCTTGACTCAAGTTTAAAGCCAATCTCAGTCGCTACCAGAATTTTGATGTTTACCGTTCGATGTCTGGGTCAGCGAAGCAAATAGGCATGTCCCCTTATCCACCCACAAAACTCAGAGAACTTAGATGGAGGCTCGAATCTTTTTGACCAAATGTTCAATTAGATTTTCTTCATTAAATAGTATAAAAAGAGAAAAAATATTTATATTTAAAATGGATCTATTAAGTTGATACAAAAATATAATTATAATAAAAACGGTGAGCAAAACTTATTAGCGATTTTTAAAGATTATTTTTGATTATTTCAACCAGAAATCTATTTGTTTGGTTTATTTTTTGAAAGCTGATTTTCATGGGCCCGAAATAAATAGCTACGTCAGCCTTGGTGACTGGGGCTGTTGAATACACTGACTGCATCTCTACTGAGTGGTAAGACTCTCGCTTCAACGATTGTCCTTAATATGACATTAACCCATCTGACGACGAGGTCCCAGCCTTGGAAATTTGGGGAATGCGGAGTACCTCTTCATTGTCATCGCACCCAGGTCCACTCCGCCCCGGAGCAGGAGGACACGATTGGGTCTTATCTCTGGGTTTAATAGAACTCCTTGACAATGTAAACTGTGAGCAAACAAATGATTTATGCTAAATTGAATTGTTAGAAATAGAACTGTTTGATGATTTAACTGTGTGTAGACAAATATCTGATGTTTAATTGAATTGGTAGTGATACATAGCAATACTTGGAAAAATTTAGCTGTACGTAAACAACTGATTAATTATAAAATAAAATATTCATGTTAGATTGGAATACTTAAAACCATTTCATTGTGAGCAAAAAATGAGTCTATGCTTGTTTAAAAAATTTGTCAACAAAACCTGCCTGGAAATCATATATATATATATATATATATATATATATATATATATATATGATTTCCAGGCTCGTTTTGTTGAAACACATACACACACACACACATATATATATATATATATATATATTGGCCTAATGGTAGAGTGTTCATCAATAAGCCGGGATAATAGACTTCAATCCCAGGTCGCGTCATACCAAAGACTTTAAAAATGGTACTTGATACCTCCTTGCTTAACACTCAGCAATATAAGGTACGTATCAAGGGTAAAGTGGAGCAATCCAGAGAAAGGAGTAGCGCCTTCCCCTACACTTTGGTGTAGTAGCTATTGAAAAGAGAGCTTTCGTGTCACCCTTGACTATGGTTGCCAACTTTACTATATATATATATATATATATATATATTAATATATACAAGATTTAACATTGGTTGATGTGACATAAACCCTATTGAAACTCAATTAGCTACGTTATTTTTTTCTTCGTGCAACAATAACATGAACATTGTCAGCAAAACTGAATCAACATTTGAAGCCATGAAAATGAAACCAAGTTGAAATAGTGAGGTAAAATAATTATTCATTAGTCAGGATATTGAATCGAACCAATGTTGTATTCTCATATACATATATATACTGGATACATACTGACGCAATAGATTAGGTCGCAGGAAAACTTCTTTAACAATATCTTACCTCTCACTTTATTGCAAGGGTTCGAAAGGGTTGTTCAAGGTTTGCATGTGAGAGGGAGCTGGAGATCGAACATAAACTGTAACATTTTGACCCCACTGTTATGACCGTCACGTTGTGTCTTTCTTGTTCTCCTGGTGCTGGGGTCCACTCCATCGGGGTTCCCGAGGCCCCACCTCGGTCGGGTGTGGCTTTCCCTACCTAATCTCGTCTCCAACAGTCTGGATCTCTCCTGGCAACTGCTCTGGCTCGTCGAACTCAACTGAATTATATAATCGATCGACGCCCACTCGATCTTTGAAATCGAATGTTTAATCGTCATCAAGCGGAAATAACTGTCATGCAGTTCAGAGGTCACTCTCTTCCTGTGCATCACTCTGTAGTGTACCATGGGAATTTTTCTTGCTCGTCCCATTTAATCAGCCAATTTCCGCCCGCGCGATTTCCTCTCATAACTGCCATTAGAATGTATCACTTCCTTCCGGTCCATCACCTTGAATGGCATTTTTGGCCGGGTCAAACGGTCAAAACATAACACCAGAGTCAATGACTTTTTCTGAGATAATTTTTATTGCTTCATAATAGACTTGAGGGAATAACTCTTCGGGCCGAGTCCGAAAATCCCAACCCTTGCAGTTGCCACTGATTTATGTAAATGCTTTAGCAACTCTGGTATCAGGAGCGGACACTCAAAAATCCGATAACGCCGAGCATACCTAGAGGGAAAAAGATGGAAAAAAACCTTCATGGATTATTTAATGCCAAACCAATCCTTGTAGAAGAAGAGTAGTGGTATTATTTAACCCATTGCTGGTTGCCCAGTCGGCTGGAGCTGTAGAATACACTGACTACACCTCTGCAGAGGAGTAAGACCCCCCAACGATATGATACTAAATAATCTGATGGTGAGGTTCCAGTAGTGCTGGAGCTTTGGGAAATGCAGAGCATCCTTCATTGCCATTGCTCCCAGGTCCCCTCTGGCCCGGAATGGTAGCACCTGATAGGCTCTATCTATGGGTTAAACAGAACTAACTGCATACTTATGCTAAACCGAATTGTTTGAATTAGAACTGTTTGACTAAACTGAATAGCTTGAAATCGAAATGTTTTTGACAATTAAGCTGTATACTAAGATTTAAACTGCGCACGTATGCTAAACTGAATTATTTGAAATGGAAACTGTTTTTGACATTGAATTATTTGATATAGAACTGTTTTGACATTTAATTGTGTGTAAAGAAAATCTATACTTATACTAAACTGAATTGGCTGAATTAGAACTGTTTGATTAAGCTGAATCGCTTAAAATAGAAATGTTTTTGACAATTAAAGTGTGTACTCATGCTAAACTGAATTGTTTGAAATTAACTGATTTGTTTAAAAATGGATTTGGCATTCTTTGACTATACGCCTTAATACATTTAGCGCCAGAGGGTTTCATCAGAGATGTTTTGCTAGGTTCCTTGGGGAGTTTTCCAACATCATACTCCCCTCAACCAGCAGGCCCTATCAGAGATGATCAGTCTCTGATATACCCTCCAGTTCTCGTAACATAGGAAAAAAAGAAAATTAAATTGGCCTTTTATTTATTTAGACGATTATAGACCGCTTATTCGCGCCTCTGTTTAATTAAAATACACGGTTGATCCAATCAAATACGCTGATTTCTCTATTTTAGTGATCTGCGCGGACACAAGCATTTTTTTAACATATGGAATTTTCGAAATTATTCGTTTACACAGCTCTTGTCTTCCCGTCCAGTACTCAGCTCTCGCCGGACTAGGGTGTCTGGTTTTGTGAGTTTTTTCCTTTCCTTGCCCTTCCACCCACCTAAAAAAATCCCCCACTAAATTATCTCGGTTTCGATCTAATCAACTTACTAAAATTACGATGGCAACAGGGAAAAAGATTTTTTTCCTTATCTGATTTTTCTTTTTCTTTATACACCCTCCCTCTAGTTAATAACGATGATAAAAATCACCTACAAAGGTTGTTATGCAATAAAACCCAAACAACCAACCAACCCATTGCTGGGGGGAGGGATAAGGGAGTTCGTGCCTTTTTCGGGGATATTAGTCTGAAAGTGAAAGCAATATTGTGATTGGATTTAGAATTTGCTTGCAGTCAAAGCATGTTATGTTAATATGAATAATTTATATATAATTATTTAATCTGTTCTTGTTTGTTTCTTTGTTTAATGGCACAGCAACATTGTAGGTTATTTCATACCGTAGCTATCCATGTAGGAAAAAAGTAGTGGCACTAGTTAACCCATAGCTGGGTAGAAGGAAAAGGAAGTTCATGCCTTTCCTAAGGTTATTAGTCTCAAAAAGAACGTAACAGTACGATTAAAGTTCGAACTCAGGGACTCCTCAATTCTGTAGAGTACTACATATATATATATGTATATATATATATAAGTTGGCTGATCGTAGTCGATGGCGACTCGAAAGCTCCTTTTCCAATGGCTACTACATCAAGGTGTAGGAAAGAGTACTTTTCTTTACCTGGAATTAAACCACTTACCCTTGATCCGTATATTTTAATGCTGAGTGTTAAGCAAAGAGTCATCAAGTACCACTTTTTGAGTCTTTAGTATGCCTCGACCTGGGATTGAACCCCGGTCTCTCAGATCATTTGTGAACACTCTAACCATTATATATATATATGTGTGTGTGTGTGTGTGAGTGTGTGTGTGTGTGTGTGTGTGTGTGTGATTGATATGAAAGAACTGAAATAGATATATTGAAATTAACTCAAACAAACAGATAGATAGATATGACTAAGTAAGGTGAATATATATATATATATATATATATATATATATATGTATGTAGATAGATAGATATATAGATAGATAGATATGAGTAGGTTAAGGTAGATAGATAGATAGATAGATAGATATTAGCTGGTTCGATGACTATACATGTATGTAAGTAGATAGATAGATAGATAGATAGATATTAGCTGGTTCGATGAATATACATGTATGTAAGTAGATAGATAGATAGATAGATAGATATTAGCTGGTTCGATGAATATACATGTATGTAAGTAGATAGATAGATAGATAGATAGATAGATATTAGCTGGTTCGATGAATATACATGTATGTAAGTAGATAGATAGATAGATAGATAGATATTAGCTGGTTCGATGAATATACATGTATGTAAGTAGATAGATAGATAGATAGATAGATAGATAGATAGATAGATAGATAGATATTAGCTGGTTCGATGAATATACATGTATGTAAGTAGATAGATAGATAGATAGATAGATAGATATTAGCTGGTTCGATGAATATACATGTATGTAAGTAGATAGATAGATAGATAGATAGATAGATAGATAGATATTAGCTGGTTCGATGAATATACATGTATGTAAGTAGATAGATAGATAGATAGATAGATATTAGCTGGTTCGATGAATATACATGTATGTAAGTAGATAGATAGATAGATAGATATTAGCTGGTTCGATGAATATACATGTATGTAAGTAGATAGATAGATAGATAGATAGATAGATAGATATTAGCTGGTTCGATGAATATACATGTATGTAAGTAGATAGATAGATAGATAGATAGATAGATAGATATTAGCTGGTTCGATGAATATACATGTATGTAAGTAGATAGATAGATAGATAGATAGATATTAGCTGGTTCGATGAATATACATGTATGTAAGTAGATAGATAGATAGATAGATATTCTGAGCTAAGTGATCGGTTGATCTAAATACGATATTAAACAGCCTCTAGGAGCGTTTAATGAAAAACAAAAAAAGAAGATAATCAAAAATGATAAAATAAATGAAAGAGCTTCCGAATAAAAAGAGAAAAAAAATAAAGAAACCCGCTAAATTTATGACGGAAATTATTTGTATTTAGATGGAACCGTCGATTGAACACTAAATTCATAGAAGAAAGCTAAAGTATTCACGGCCGGAGAACAACAAAGAACAACAAAGAAAATAGTCCATCTGATACAGTATAAATCACAATAAGCACCCTCTAACAAGACCTGGTTAACACTCTGACAATATCTCTTACAGTGGAGTAAAACCCCCAAACAACAAAAAAGGAATGTCCTGGCTATGATACTAAACTCTATCTGATGGTGAGGCTCCAGTTCAGTGGAGTGGTAGTTCTCGTTATATCTCGTAAAGAGGCAAAAATAATTGTCTCTCTTGGATTAACAAGCCATGAGTAACACTCTGACTATATCTACTACCGTGGAGTAAGGCCTCCAAATGGCGAGGCTCCAGTTCAAGATATCTGCAAATCTGGAGTACCCCTTCATAACCATTACCACCAGCTTTACTGTGTCCCGGAGTGGAAGAACCCGTTATGGCTCGCAGAGAGACAAAAATAATTGTCTTTTTTGGATTGGTTTTGTTTCGTTTTACGGCATATCAACAATTGTAGGCTATTTAATGCCAAATGCCGTTTATGCCTATATATCAAATATATTAATTTGTCAGCATAAGTCAACAAGGTTAAATGGTTCCAAGTATTGCTATATATCACTAACAATTCAATTAAACATCAGTCACTTGTTTACTCGCAGTTAAATGATCAAACAGTTCTATTTCTAACAATTCAATTTAGTTAAGTCATTTTTACTCTCTGTTTAAATGTGAAACAGTTCTATTTGACCCAAAGATAGAACTTTTCAGGTGCTACCACTCCGGGCCAGATTGGACCTTGGAGCAAAAGCAAGGAAGGGCTCCTCCGAATCCCCGAAAGCTCCAGTATTACTGGAGCCTCATCATCAGATGGTTTTGTGGTATATCTAGGACATTTGTTGCGGTGTTCTTATTCTTCTACAGAGGTGCAGTGAGTATATTCTACAGCCCTACTCGACTGGACTGATCTTTGGATTGGAGGCGTGTCTTCCTCTTTATGTGTCTGTTGGTGAGAATTTAAAACACAAAATCTTCAAGTTTTCACCATTCTTCTTTGAACGGTCAAGACTCTCCTTGTTTTAGTCTTTACATGTGAAGCATAACTGACATGTTTTTTTTTCATGTCTGTTCGTTGGAATGAATAGAAACCTTTTTCTCTAGCTCCTGCGAGGCACTTTGATTCACCTTGGCATCAAAGAAAGTAAGTCTTTTATGTTTTCCGATTTTGTACCCATTGTCATTGTCTGTGCTTGGAACAATATGTGTAATATATTAAAGTTTAGGTTATTTGTTTTAACGGCATATCAACACTTGAAGGTTATTCAATGTCAAATCCTGTTTATATATATATTGTATATCGTATACTCCTATCACTTGGAGGTGCCCGTGGTGTAATGGCTATCGTCGTTGAAATGGACACGGCGACACGAGTTCAAATCCTGGACGAGACTGATTGCATTTCACATAGCACTAATACCCTTGGGGAAGGTATGAATCCAATTATTCTCCCTCCAGCTATGGGTAAATAGTAGGACAGACTAGGTTCTTCAGCCTTGGTGAGGCAACTAGTCTAGGAGAAGGAAAACTCTGAATTCAAACCTGTTAAACTCCGCTTAAAAATTGACCTTGTGTCATATCCTATCCGAGCGGAGGGGTTGGTAAATATGGTATACTCCTATCACTTAAATCTATCTATCTATCTATCTATCAGGATTAAGTAATGTTAGGTTATTTGTGCTTATGGCATATCAACACTTGAAAGTTATTTAATGCCACATTCAGTTCATACGTATATGATATAAAAGTAAAAGTAAAGTTGTCTCCCTTAGTCGAAAGTGACCCGAAAGTTCTCTTTTCGATAGCTACTACACCAAGGTATAAGGGAGGGCGCTACTCCTTTCCCTGGATTGCTCCACTTTACCCTTGATCCGTACCTTATAATGCTGAGTGTTAAGCAAGGTAGCATCATGTACCATTTTTTGAGTCTTTGGTATGACTCGACCTGGGATTGAACCCAGGTCTTCCGGGCCATTGGCGAACACTCTAACCATTTTGCCAATGTCCGGTTCATATATGGTATATTAGATACTATTATAACTTAATTCTATCTATCTATCTATCTATCTATCTATCTATCTATCTATCAGGATTAGGTAAGGTTAGGTTATTTGTGTTAATGGCATATGAACTCGTGAAATTTAGTTAATGCCAAATCCTGTTTATGCGTTTATTATGTATGATTTTTTAAAGTGAATAGTTTGTCGGTAACATATTTAAACGATCCCGGGCACATTTGTTTTCACACAGTTAAATGGTTTCAAGAATGGCTATTTAATTCTAATAATTCAATTTAATATTAATCATTTGTTTGCACACTGGTAAATGATTTTAGTAACTGTAAATAATTAAACAGTCTTATTTGACCCATAGATCGGATACTAGCAATTACTAACATATCAAGTCTGTGTGGACTTGAGAGTGATGATAATAAAGGTGATCTCCGAATTCTCTAAATCTCCAGGAGTTGGAACCTCACCAGCAGATGCAGTTTAGTGTCTTATCTAGGACATTCGTTGCTGGGGTGGGAATCTTACCCCTCTGCAGAGATGCAGTTGAAGTATTCTACAGCCCCACATGAAGTGTGACTTATTTGTTTCGTCATCATCATCATGTGGTGCAGCTAGCACGGATTCCCCTGACCCTCTCTCGCCACTTCTCCCTACTGGTCATCGCCTCTGGCAGGTCTTCAGGGTTACATCCCGTATCTTCACATAGCTGCTGAATGTATGTTCGAGCTGGTCGTCCTGCTTTTGCTCGGCCATATGTGGGGGTCCATAGGAGTACATCACTTATTAGCTCGTCCCTGCTTCTCCAGTAGTGTCCTGCATGTCTGGTTCGTCTAACTTGGATAGTTTTCGAGATGGGAGGAAGGTGGCCGTATAGTTGGTGCCTTGTGGGGTGTTACCGCCAGAACTTGTTCAATATTGCTCGCAGCATTCTTGTGTAATTGCCGTCTTGCTTTTTCTCCAGCCGTTTTATTAGCGTCCAAGTAGTGCATCCATACAGCAATATCGATACGACCGCTGCCTGGATGAGACTGCGTTTCATTTTATCGGGCTTAGTTAATTATTGTATTATTGCATGTTCCAATTAAATGTTCTAATTGTTTATAAAAGTTCATTTCGTCTCTACTTTCTATTTATTCAGTGTTCGTAAATCATGGGAAATACTGTGGATAGACCATTTATGAGTCAAATACATATATTTCCAAAGAATTCCTATTCGATCAGCCCATGCACGTAAAAGAACAAAACAAAACAAAAAAAAAAGACAAAAATAAAAAACACGTTAAAAACAACTACACAAAATATATAGATATTAACATACAATGAATGTGATTCCCTAACCTCTAGACAACCCTGTCGGTTGGGGCTGTAGAATGCGCCGACTGCTTTTCTGCCGAGGAGTATGACCCAGCCTCAACGAGTGCCCTGAATATGATAGTGCCCAGGAGTTTGGAGGAATATGGAGTACCTCTTCGTTGTCATTGCTTCCAGGTACACTCTGACCCGGATTGACAACGCCTGATAGGGTCCTATCTATGGGTTAAATAGAACTATTTTACATTTAAATTGTTTGCAAGCAAATGACTTATGTTAAATCAAATTGTTAGTAATAGAATCCTTTGACTATTTAATTGTGTAAACGTATGGCTGATGTTTAATTGAATTGTTAGTGATACATAGCAATACTAGGAACTATTAAACTGCGAACTAACGAACGAGTAATGTTGAATAGAATTATTAGTATTGATTAGCAATACTTGAAACTCTTAATGAGCGTGCCTAAATTGAATTGTTAGACTTGCATAGAATTATTTGAAACAATTTGACTGTGTGCAAATAAAGCTATGTTAGAGAACAATATTTGAAACCATTTAATTGAGGACAAACGAAGGATTAATACTAAGATGAAGTATTCGTCTTAGATGATTTGGAATCATTTAACTGTGTGTAAACAACAGTAATACTAGTGTGCAAACAAATTAGCTCTCAGTCATTTAAAAATAAGATTATCTACAAACTATTGATTTACAAATCATATGTATAACCATTTAACTGTGTGAAAATAACGAAAGCATGGACAGCTATCGATAGGCTCTCGATCATATGTAAATCAGACCTTACCGATAAAATGAAACGCAGTTTCTTCCAGGCAGCGGTCGTATCGATACTGCTATATAGCTATATAGATGCACTACTTGGACGTTAACTAAACGGCTGAAGAAGAAGCTAGACGGCAATTACACAAAAATGCTGCGAGCAATATTGAACAAGTCCTGCCGGCAACACCCCACAAGTATTAAGTGTCAAAAAAGCTCGGACAGGACGTATTTGTTGACTGCCAAGGTTCCCTCGCTCAGAAAACCCTTTCAAAAATAACCTTCTTTGATTGGGGTCTCGTTCCTGTCTAAACCCAGTAGATATGTTTGTTGTAGACCCCTCCATATAAGCAACGATTTTTATCATTTTCACAAGCTGTTACTCGGTACGACTGTAAAACATACGTATAAAGGAAATTGCTAAAATCACCTAGCAATGAATTCGAACAGGTAGACAGAAAGGTAGAAAGGTAAATTCATAGATATTTAAAAACAGAGATAGATAGATAAATAGATAGATAGATATGAATTGATAAGTACATAGGAGTAGACTCTTACACACACACACACACACGCATAGAGAGACACGCATACACATTCATACACACATACACACACACTTACAGACTTATACAGCTAAACTGATATACTTACATAGATAGATATCAATATACTGAGAGAGATATTAACAGAATGATTATATATATATATATATATATATATATATATATATATATATATATATATATATATATATATATTGGACACGGCTACACGAGTTCAAATCCTGGACTGATTGCATTTCACATAGCACTAATACCCTTGGGAAAGGTATGAATCCAATAATTCTCCCTCCAGCTATGGGTAAATAGTAGGGCAGACTAGGTTCTTTAGCCTTGGCGAGGCAACTAGTCTAGGAGAAGGAAAACTCTGAATTCAAACCTGTTAAACTCCGCTTAAAAATTGACATTGTCACATATCCTGCCCGAGCGGAGGGGTTGGGTAAATATGATAAATATATATATATATATGTATAAATGGAGAGAGAGAGAGAGAGAGAGAGAGAGGGATAGAAAGAGAGGGAGAAAGAGATAGATAGATAGATAGATAGATAAACACTGACAAAATCAGATTGATGGGTTGATAGATATTAAGAAACTATATATATATATATATACCTACAGTGCTATATAGATAGGTAGTAATACGAATAGAATGATATATACATATATTTATATATACATATATATATATATATGCGGGTGTAGGGGCGGATAAGCGAGTGTGTGTGTGTGTGTGTGTGTGTGTGTGTGTGTGTGTGCGTATGTGTGTGTGTGTGTGTGTGTGCGCGCGTCTGTAGAGATAGAAAAAGAGATAGAATTTGAATTTATATCAGTAATTTTTACTGTATCATTGTAATTTTTGAGGGGTAGGGATTATACCGTAAATAACATTAGTTTTAGATATTTTTACTTCATATTAATGATAAAAAATGATGTACTAAAATTGGATTTGTCTAAATAATAATTATATATATATATATATATATATATGTGTGTGTGTGTGTGTGTGTGTGTGTGTATATATATATATGTGTTTAGACAAATATTATTGTAGCTATAAATTTTTCCTGTGTTAAATTTGATGTATGATGAAACCGGATGTTCCTTTATATGCCATAATAAGTTGATATTTATTGTTTTTTGAATTTAAAGTGTTACTTTTATATGGGAGAAATGATATTTTTTTTCTAGTCTGGTTGTGGATGTGAAAACATATTTAAATCTATTTTCTTGTTTTATCTGAAGAAGTCCTGTTGATTTTTTAGAGTATTGATTTATATCGATGCTTTTTAACAGGAAGGAAATAAATTCATTATCTTAATGTGACCGATTGTTGTTGTTTTTTAAGAGAAAATTATTTCTTCTGTTGATTTTATTTACATTGAGCTCTTGACCGGGATTACTTAAATTTAATATTCTATTTTTAAATATCTTATTGGTCCTGCTTGGAACTGTTCCCAACCCCGGATTTACTGGATTAATAATATATTAATAATATCACACACACACACACACACACACACACACACACACACACACACACACACACACACACATATATATATATATATATATATATATATATATATAGAGAGAGAGAGAGAGAGATAAACACTGACAAATCAGATAGAAAGGTTGATATATATTAAAGCACTGACATAGATACATGGATAGATTGGAATAGACTAATGTACAGTTATGAATATATGTGCATATATATATATATATATATATATATATATATATATATATATAATGTAGATAGGTATCAATATCAATAATGTAGATAGATCAATATGAATAGAATGACATATATATATATATATATATATATATATATATATATATATATATATATGAGGGGTATGTGAGTCTTTGTGTCTGTGTGTCTGTAGAGATAGAAAGGTACATATTAACAAACTGAGACAGATATCAAAGTAATATATATACATATACATATTTATCTGTATGTTTGTGCGTCTGTGTGTGTGAGTGTGTGGTATCGGGCAAAATAGATAGATAGATAGATAGATAGATGTGGATATGCTGAGTCAAATAGATATGAACTAACTGATACATACATATATATATATATATATATATATATATATATATATATATATATATATATATATATAAATCATTCTATTCATATTGATCTATTATCTCAGTCTTGATACGTATCTACATAATATATATATATATATATATTGAGAGAGAGAGAGGGAGAGAGAGAGAGAGAGAGAATGAGACAGAGACAGAACCAGGCAAAGACAAAGTGACGGAAAGTTACTTATAAATTGACTGATTCAGATTAACAGATAGATGTAAAGAGGCTGTTTCAAGTGAAGATGCAAAGTTACAGGTGGAATCCGCAAACTGGTGCGCGTTATTTACAATTCGTTTCCTTAACAGTGAGCTCGTTACGGTTTCGCAAATATGGCTGAACATCCGCTGTACAAACAGCAGTTACCGAATGGTGGCGTTGGGTAGGGACGTGGCGAAAAAAAGAGGAACGACTGAAGGAGGTAAGATGATGTTTAGAAAGACGAACATGGAAGGAAAAGAAAAAAGAGAAAAAAAAGAAAACAAAATAAAAAAAAAGAAGCAAAACAAAACAATCACAGGGCGAATGAAAAAGCGTTTATTGTGTATGATGGTGATGGCGGTGATGGTAGCAATGGCGGCATTGAGGGGTGAATGCTTTAAAAGTTGAACGTATTGACCTTAATAAAATACAAATGATTACGTAGAAATTTTTTATAATTGTTTATCGTATGGAACTTATTTGCGCTCTTATACATACCCACTTACGCACACATATATCAGATGACCATGTATACTAATGTATAAACATTTATATATAAATATACATATAGTCACACACACACACACACACACACACACACACACACATATATATATATATATATATATATATATCGAAGCTCGGATCGAAACCCGGTTAACTCAAACGCCAATCCAAGATTCTACCACTTGAGCGGTCTGAGACTTAGTCTAACGTAAAGTTGGATGGGTTTCGATCCCGGCTTCGGGCGTCCTACGTGTCTAGCCACACTGAAGAGTTCTGGTAGAACGAAACAGTCTGTCTGTGGATGATAATATATATATATATATATATATATATAAGAAGCGTACATTTTTTTTCATTCAAATGTTTTCTGAAACAATTCAATTAAATTTGGTTATGTATCTTTGTTTAATGGCATATTAAACTTCGTGGGTTATCTAATTATCTAATCCCAAAGGTATCCTTGTAAAAGAGAAGAGGTGATATTATTTAACGCATGGCTGCAGTTATACGGGGGTTCCTATCTTTCTTAGTCAGAAAGTGAACATCTATGCGGAAGTGGAGTTCGAAGTCGCCTACTTTGATGTCACTTTGAAACTCGTTATCGTCTATGCCATAGTGTTTCCCCGCCATTAAAATGTACAAATAATTAAATACGATCACACAAAATAGATATGAACACTCATATTTATGTAATATAATTGCGGAGGGATTTCATTTTATATATTTTGCCTTTCGGTTTAGTTGGGCTGAGAACCTTTGGCTTAGTGCATGGGTTAGTTAGTGCATGGGTTAGTTGAGTGTAGGTGTTCACGCGCGCACGGGGTGGATGCGACAAGCAGAGATGTCACAATAAAAAAAACTCCAGATAGGAAATGGACCGGGGACGTGATTGACGTCATGCCCGGAAGCGGAGGATTTTTGAATTTAAAATAAACAGTGAGTTGAGATTCGACGCTAGAAGAAGGTAGACGATTTTCGGAGCTCGCCGAGGCGAGACCCGTTGGGGTCTACGAAATGTGCCGCACGTTTGTTGAGTCGGTAAGTCGAGAGCTGATGATGTTCGAACAGTCAGCATAGAAAGAAATTGTGTCTCTCTCTCTCCTCGTGTCGAAAAACCTTAAACTCAAAAAGGTAATAAAAAGTTTCGTAACTGAACCAATTTCGTATTTTTCGGATTCCTATACGTTTGTGAACATTCTATGAGCATATACACATTTCACGTGTTCGTATCTTGGTCGTATATTTTTGGACGGGGATATGCTACATTTATACGTGCCCATAAATCTCTCTCTCTCTCTCTCTCTATATATATATATATATACCTGTCTGTATACAAGATGGACGTACGCGCACACACACGCACGTGCGTGCCCATATATATATATATATATATATAAGATGAAAATTTAAATATACATAGACTCGCCAGTGTATATAAATATGTATATATATTTATTATTATACTTGTATCTATATATTAATGAGGGAAATAAAAAGTACCCACAAACGAGAACAGGAGACAAAATCTGAGAAAGAGAAAGAGAGGAAGAAGAAGAGAAAGAAGGAACCAACCTCTACAAGGACTCTAATACGAAACAATAACGTCTATATAAACTGATAGAACACCTGAAAAAACAATAAATGTTCTCTGATGAAAGCAAAAGCTGGAAACATACAGTATGCTAGATAGAAATCAATATAAAATAAATATAAATAAAGTTTTGAAAAATAAATATAAATCTCTTTGTGGGCCTATACATTTCGAAATATTCTCTTTTTTCTGTTTTTCAACCCACAAGAAAAAAAAAATATATGTGTGTGTGTGTGGATCCAGTACTACTCGAGATAATGTTGTCCGGGTATCCATTCCTCAGAAAGATATTAATCCTATTTACCAACCCCTCCGCTCGGGCAGGATATGACACAAGGTCAATTTTTAAGCGGAGTTTAACAGGTTTGAATTCAGAGTTTTCCTTCTCCTAGACTAGTTGCCCCACCAAGGCTGAAGAAATCAGTCTGTCCTACTATTTGCCCATAGTTGGAGGGAGAATACTTGGATTCATACCTTTCCCAAGGGTATTAGTGCTATGCGAAATGCAATCAGTCTCGTCCAGGATTTGAACTCGTGTCGCCGTGCCCATTTCCTACGACGATAACCATTACACCACGGGCACCTCCAGAAAGATATTAATGATCTTTTTTATTTCTGCATCAATTCAATTTCTAGAACAAATCATCTGTGCCTGAGGAGTAAAGCATTTGAAAAGGTTAATCTTCCCAGACTTTGGGATAAAAGAGGTCAAACCAGTGTATAAGTCTGTATAAGTTGGCTTTTGTTACACACTAATAGTAAAGGAAGAAAGACCCTTCTTGATCAACTCGTCGAGAAAGGGTAACATATTGTCTTTTTTTCATAATAAAAGTAAGGCAAGGATGAAGTTTATTGAGACAATGCAAAAATTTTAATGCCTCGTTACGTGCCGAAAAATAAGCCTAAGTGTCGTCAACATAACGGACATAACAGTAAGGTTTATGAACCTTGTCAAACAATTGCTGTTCCAGGAACCCCATAAAAACATTAGGTAGAAGATATGCCCTCAACCTGCCGATACAAAGTATCATTAAAGCTAACTCAATTAATTCAATAAATATACGTTTAGGTAAAGGCAGAGGCCTCGAATGACAACGATGTAAGTAATCTGCACAAATACTTATTATATCGTTCAGAGGGATGTGGGTGAAAAAGGAGGATATATCAAACGAAACAAGAAACTCACTGGTTTCACAACGGGAACGTGAATATATCATTGGGAAGGAGTCATTAACATATCAACCAGATTAGAATAGTAGAATTGTTGAACTGAGCCTACCATAGAAAGATTAGACCTCAATGGAACATTAGATTTCTGAATTTTATTAAACCCATATATTCTAGGCCGTTGTGAACCCACAGGTCGAATTCTCTCAGAAATTTCTTTTGTAAGAAAATTATACTAGTGCAATTGCAGAAACCGCTTTCGGGGTTTAACTTTTATTTTAAGGGTATCGTCAAAGGATAAATCACCCAACTTAGAGACGTTTGTCAAAGATGACATCTTACTAATATTGTCGGAGTGGTTAAGCAAAATAACACCAGCTCCCTTATTAGATCTAGTTAAATAATTGTCTGTGTTATTTCTGAACTGTTTAGCTAGCTAAAAATGGCTCTTCTGCCACAAGAAACCATTAGAGACTTTAGAGAAATTACAAATTTCTGGGTTAACTCACTTAAATGGATTTTTAAATATTGTCAATCAGACTCTGAAATATAAAGTTTTCGCAGTTGAGAGAAATACAGATCAAATTCACTGAAGGTTATAACTTTATTACTAATCCTTGTCGGGGGTACAAAAATCCAACCCCCTAGACAATAAAAATTTTTCACAATCAGAGAGACTATGTATTAAAAGATTAATATTATGTTCCTCTATCGCGATAATTTCTTCCTAATTATCATATCCAAAAACTTATCCTTGTTACAATAAAACTAATAACAAATAATATTATCGCCAATCGATAGATAGTAAGAGAAGTGGATTCTGTCAAACGCAGAGAGATTATTTCAAACAGGACTCCAAACCAATCTATAGTGGGATTTAATAGTTATTCATACATCAGAATAGTAATCAATCTTTTCTTTTGCGAAAGCTCGTTCAAAATTCGACGAACTGCGGCATTTAATTTTAGAAATGCTACCAGCGATATTATTCGGAATAACATGGTTCTCAATGCAGAAAATTAATTTTAGATCTGACGGGATGGATTTTACCTCTTAACCGGAAAATACTGTTAGGGGTATGCATCATTTGAGGGTTGTAGCGGCTCCGAAAGTAGTTAAATAATTTTTTGGTAGAGGAACATTTTAACTAGACGAAAAATAGGGGGATCGTATTTATTGATAATTAAAATACTAAAAAGCAAATTGGTGGGATCCTTTTCGTCCGGCGTGTTTTCAATAAAATACACCGAAATTGTTTACAAAGTAAGAATATTAAGTCACATAGTTGGGGAATACTTATTCGTTTTAAACGATTACGATCTATCTATCTATCTATCTATTTACATAAATATATATTTACCATAACCAGCTAATATCTATCATAGAATTTTACTAGAGTAACACGCACACCCCCACACACCCTACCCCCCATATATATATATATATATATATGTATATTTTGGCAGCATTTCTTCGTTAATGCAAATTTCATTAAACATAATAGACATTTTGTAATAGATCCTCCCCTGATGATGGCAGAAAGTACTAGGGATGATACATACAACTATGGACAATACATAAATCAATCCCCCCCCCCGAATACGATAAAAGTAATAGGGGAATTCGAACGGATCCAGAAGAAAATATGTAGACATAAAATGTCTATTATATATATATATATATATATATATATATATATATATATATATATATATATATATATATATATATATATATATATTATATATATATATATATATATATATATATATATATATATATATATATATATATATATATATATATATATATATATATATATATATATATATATATATATATATATATATATATATATATATATATATATATATATATATATATATATATATATATATATATATATATATATATATATATATATATATATATATATATATATATATATATATATATATATATTACACTTATAAAAGTATATACTTCCGTAAATTTCCATCTCACTCGTTCTTTTTCCTCACACTTTATAAGGGGGTGTCCTCGTGGTGTAATGGTTAAAGCGTTGGACTGCGGAATCGTAGTGCGCGAGTTCGTACTCCAGTCGCGCTATTACGTTCACTTTCGGGCAAATACCCTTGGGAAAGGTATGAACCCCCTTATCCTCCCAGCTATGGGTTAAATAGTACCACTACTATTCTTCTCGGAGAACGGGTTTGGCATTAAATAACCTAAAAAGAGTTGATATGCCATTAAACAAAGAAACCAAACCAAACCAATCACACTTGATATAAATGTATATGACTGTATACGTTTAGCATTCCATAATTCTCACTTCTGGTGGTGGCTCCATTTGTGATCGAAAGTACACGTAGAAAATACGACACCTTCCTCAATTGATTCCTTCCAAAATCAAACGACTCATACGAAGTATTGAATCGATAAAAAATCGAACAGTTAGAAACGATTATTATCATTCAAGGTTTTCACACGATTTTCGTCATCGTTATTGTTATACTCACAACGCTTCAGCCGATATGTCCTCCGGCCTTCTTCAGGTGTTTCTTTTGTCCAACTCGGTAGCCTACACGGAACTTTGAACCATGTCTTTATTTAATCCACGGGGTTCGCTTGCTCTAATTCCGTTAACCATAAGCGGGTATAAGTGTTAGGTATTCCTGTATTGTTACTCGACTGCAGTCAGGATTGAACCTGCGAACACCAGAAACGAAATGTGTCCTGCTTAATCAACCATGTTTTAAAAAATACTGTATGTATATATATATATATATATATACATATATATATATGTATATATAATAGATAAATATATATCATATATATATATATTTGATTCATGGAATATAGACTGCGACCTAGGGTTTCATGGAGTTTTTTACAAAACAACAATCATCAGGCAGTTAAGGAAATTGCACTTGTTTCGACACATACCCACAAAGTGATTTAGTGACAACCAACTCTCTTATATATATATATATATATATAATACTGTATATATATATATATATATAGGCAGCTTTTATATATATATTTATATATATATATATATATATATAGGCATCATTTTTCCTTTATATATATAGGGGTCGCTGTCTTAATTCCATGAATTAGATATAAAAATATCTAATATATATATATATATATATATTTATTTATTTATTTATTTATTATTATTGTATATGTGTGTATATATAAATATGTATTTTCCAAAGATTTAGATAGATAGATAGATAGAAAGGAAGAGACAAAGAAAGAGAGTGAGAGAGTGAGAGGAAAAGTGAGGGAGAGAGAGAGAGAGAGAGAGAGAAATTTATACATTGATAGATATAGAGGGAGAGGGAAAAATAGGTGTGGTGGAAACCATATAATGCTTGATATATGTCATTTGTAAAGAAGCGTTTATTTTACGCAACGTTTACCGAAGATAATGTAATTGGAGAGAAGTATATTTTTCATACACACGCATACCCACATACATGCTCATACACACACAAAAAACACACACACGCTCATGCACAAAAACACAAAAACAAATATACACATGTTTTAAAATAACTTTAGAAGGTCAGTATCATTGTTTATGAAAAATTTATAGCTTGTTATTGTTTAAGGAAAGGTCATTTCTTTTTTATACTTGACATTCTTTAAGTAAATATACTGGTTGGTTTTATTTTCGTCGACTGGATTAAAAAGTTGTGGTAATTCGGTGATGACGTAATTAAGCAACAGAATCTCTTTATCTAAACAGTGATTATTACCTAATGACCGGCTCATTGGCCTAGTGGGTTGAGTGTTCGCCAGTGGTCCGGGAGACCTATGTTCAATCCCAGGTCGGGTCATACCAAAGACTTTAAAAATGGTACTTGATGCATACTTGCTTAACACTCAGCAATATAAGGTATGAATCAAGGGTAAAGTGGAGCAATCGTGGGAAAGGAGTGGCGCCTTCCCCTACACTTCAGTGTAGTAACTATTGAAAAGGGAGCCTTCTGGTTGCCCTCGACTACAGTCGCCAACTTATTACCTATTTGTCTTCATTGGGAATCTTTTTTTGAGATGAGGCTTCGTAATCTGAGTAGGTGGTTACAAGACTCAGCATTCCTATCCGAGGTCGCGGTTAATCCCCTGAAGACGGCCAGAGGTGAAATTTGGCCGAAACGTAGAGGAAAAAACAACAAAAAACTACCAAGACGAGGACAAAAGTCCGCAATAAAATTAATACTCAGTGATTATTACATTCAACATGTACAAATGGACTCGACAAACAGAGTTCAAATCCTGGACCGGACACTTTGTACTTTTACTATACGCAAATACCATTCTGAAAAGAGTGTATCAATCTGTTCTGGTTGTTTTTACATCAAGTGAACCCCTGTTGGGTTATGTGATGACGAAGTCAGTTATTCTTTTCAAGCAATTATATGGTTTTTAAGTAATTGATAATCATGATTATTGGTAAATAATCATAAGTTCAAATAACTATTCTTAATACAAATGACTTACATGCAGAAGCAAGGACCAGCTCATAAATGATGTACTCCTATGGACCCCTGCATATGGCCGTGCAAAAGCAGGACGACCAGCTCGAACAGCAGCTATGTGAGGATACGGGATGTAGTCCTGAAGACCTGGCAGAGGCGATGAATGATAGGGAGAAGTGGCGAGAGATGGTCAGGGATATCCGTGCAAGCGGTACGACATGATGATATATTTTCAAGAATTTCTATTTAATACAAATAATTTGGATACAGTTATATAGTTTCAAGTATTCTTATCGTAAGTTGGTTTGGTTTTATTGCATATCAACCATTGTTGGTTATTTAATGCCAAATTCCATGGATTTTTGTGCCGATTGTTTTTTAGGCATCCGTATCACATGACCACACATGGACCACTCTGGTTACGATACCCTTGTTGATTGTGGAATGTTGTTGCATATTTCATGAACAGAACGCTGTTGGACAAGCCGAACTTGGTATATTCAAACAAGGATAAATATCTGTACCCAATATAATCTTTAATTCAATGGACTATTCGGTGGCTTATATAATGACTCTCATGATTCAGAACCAGTTTCCTATTGTATCCAGTGATAACGCCCAACTGATATTTTTTTCTCCAGTTTTTATGATTGTTATAGATATATTGTCAATTGTCTAAAAGGATGGTCATGACCCCAGGTTTCTTTTGATGATGTCCTTTGCCCGGAGTTTTGGTCAACTCGATTTAAGTGACCCTTCAGTTAGTCGAGAGTACAGAATCTGTTTTGGCAGTCTGCCGTCCTCGTGTTTGTACTTGCCCTGTCAGCTGGGGCTGTAGAATACGCTGACTGCACCTCTGCAGAGGGGTAAGACCCCCACCCTAACGAGTGTCCTGGTATTTGACACTAAACAATCTGATGGTGAGGTTCTTGCAGTGCTGGAGCTGTGGGGAATGCGGAGTACACCTTCATTGCCATCGATCCCTGGTCCACTCTGGCCCGGCCTGGTAGCACCTGATAGGGCCCTATCTATGGGTTAAATAGAACTAACACCATACTTGTGCTAAAACGAATTGTTTGAGTAAACTGAATAGCTTGAAATAGAAATGCTTTTGACAATTAAACCGTACTTACATTTAAACTGCGTGCTTATGCTTAACTGAATTATTTGAAATAGAACTGTTTTTCGACATTAAAACTGTATTTACACTCAACTGAATTGTTACATATAAATGCTTGAATAGTTTGAAATGGAAATGTTTTTGACAATTAAACTGTGTACTTATGCTGAACTGAATTGTTTTAAATAGAACAGATTATTTACATAAAAATGGATTTGGCGTTAAATAACCTACAAAGGTTGATATGCCATAAAACCAATCAAACCAAACCAAACCATCGATTTTGTTCAAGTCATCAGCTTATCTTGGTTTGCGTTGGGCGAGCATATCGTACATAACAAGGAATTTAGATTTCTCCAAGATGAATTCATTTGGGATATACTGCCACTATTTGACATTTAGCATTTTCCACTATTGACGCATCATGTAGTCGTGAACTCTTTGGGGATCCGCTTCGTATACTGTCCAAATTCCTTCGCTGTAAAGGAGAACTGCACATTCAGTTTTTTATGAAGAGGTTTTTTATTGTTGAGCCAGACTCGCTTCCTCAGTCCCCCAAAGACCTGGTAAGCATTTGAGGTTTGTGTACCTAGATCCGTATCTAGTCTGTAGTTGTTGGCAGCAGTGGAGCCTAGATATTTGAATTTGTTTACTTGAGTTTGTACCTGGCCCCCTGATTCTCTCTTTCCATTTCTTGGCCAATGTCATTAGACCCCGGACAGAGGTTGATGCATAACTTCGGTTTACTCGGGGTTAATTTTCAGCTCTAATGCTTTTGCAGATTTCGAGAAAAAAGGGGATTATTCCCTGTGTATCTTGGTGGTTGAGCGTCACGAAGGCAGTGTCATCAGCAAACTCGAGCCCGCGTACCAGAAGATTTCTGGTCTTTCTTGCAGACTTGAATTGACTGGCATTGAAGAGATTTGTCCCCGGTCATAATATTTGGGTAGAATGATTTGTCCTTGGTCAGTTCATAATATTTGGGAGGAATAAGAGAAATCATCAGATAAGATCATAGAAATAAAAATCGAGAACAACGTTAAAGTAAAAAGCAGATATTTATTTTATGGCGATATTTAGCTACCAACTCCAATACTTTATTTAGCAAATTACTCGAATCCATAAAACTGTTTTTCTTCTTCCAAGCATAATTTACAATTACTTGAACCCTCATTACCAGCATACACTCTTGTAAAAATCGACCACCTAACCTCTGATACTTCTCTTAATTTTCCCAGGTGTATGTAGACAGTTGTGGTATTTGCGTAGGGTTCATGTCTGAGATTGGCTTTGTTTTATTGTTTTCAATGGAAAATCAACTTTCGTGGGTTATATAAAGCCAAAAACATTTTTGTAGAATAACAGTAATAGTACTATTTAACCTATAGCTGGGAGGTGGGTAAGGGGGTTTATATTATTCCCCAAATTAAACGTATTAGCAACACTGGAGTTCAGATTTCGCTTACCACGATGTCGCAGTCCAATACGTTAGCCTCTACGCCACGGGGACTGTCAAAGTGGCTTTGGGATGATGGTATAGTTCCTTTCATGGTCTCTCTGTCGATCTTCAATAGACACTAATTGATAATAATTTTAGTTAATCATTATTTTAATTATATATATACATTTATACACATATATATATATATATATATATATATATACGCGAGTACAAATGTGCATACGAGTACAAATATATATATATATATATATATATATATATATATATATATATATATATATATGTGTGTGTGTGTGTGTGTGTGTGTGTGTGGTGGCTTCCATAAGTTTCCAGACTTTTTTTTTTGTACAGGCATTTGAAATTGTCGTAGACTCTTGAAACTTCAGGATGTTATTGCTATACATCTTATGAAATGACTGACCAACTTTTATGATTTCAGGTTTAAATGAACAGCTACAGCAGCAATTGGAATACACCCTACTAAATCCTGATTGTCACAGCTGCTGAATTTCAAAAATGCAATCTGGACGTGAGGAAGAACGATATGCAATAAAATTGTGTTTTGAAGCTGGAAAAACGTATGGAATGCTTCAGACTACTTTTGGACCATCTTGCATGAATCGAGCATCAGTTTTTGAGTGGCATAAAAGATTCAAGGAAGGCAGGGAGTCTGTGAGGGATGATGAGAGGTGCGGGAGGAGTAAGGAAGTCAATAGACCAGAGTTCATTGGCCAAAGGGTTAGGGTTAGGGTTACTATGTTGAGGTTTTAAGGGAGTTCAGGAAGAGATTCCTAGGGAAGAGGCCAGCACTCTTCAATTCGGGTCAGTGGCATTTTCAGCAGAACAATGCACCAGTCCACAACTCCATCCTTGTCATAGACTATTTGACCAAGATGGGCATCAAGACAGTTTGTCACCCTCCCTATAGTCCAGACGTTGCTCCTTGTGACTTTTGCTTATTCCCTAAGCTAAGAGGCTGTCGTTATGAGACAATTGAGGAGATGAAAGAAGCAGTGACGAAGGTCATTGACACGCTCTCACAAGAGGACTTCCATGAGGCCTTCAAGAAGTTGTTGGAACAATACAAGTGCATTGCAGTCGGAGGAGATTACTTCGAAGGAGACTAGAGTTCCATGTGTGTACTATCAATAACAGTGCCCATACAAAAAATGTCTGGAAACTTATTTAATGTTCCTCGCGTATATATATATATATATATATATATATATACCTATTTGTGTATGTATATATTCGTCAATATAGGTAAGCTTAAACAGTACGGTTAAGAAATAGGTGGCAAGAATGATAGCTACTTTGTTATACTGTGTTGGGCATTTACTTTTAATCTTCTGCCATTAACCTTAAAAAATCTTTGCATAGAACGTATTCACTATTGATACAATATCTATATACTGATCAAATACTGTCAAGTAATTCATCCGATGGTTTTCCAAAAATTTCCTCTAGAATTCTTTTTTATACCATTTTTTCTGTCTGATGTCATAATTAAGAATGACAGCTAATATATTTAACATTATTAAGCAGTAGATAAATTTGATAAGTTCGAGGTCATATTAATTAAAGGTCATATAGTTATGATTAGAAAATTATGGCAGAGTAACGCTTTAGGGGGAATCAATCATTAAGTTGCAGTGAGTATTTATTTGTAATATAATGGCCGAGGGATTTCGTTTTACATATCTTGCCTTTTGTTTTAGTTAGGCTGAGAACCTTTCGGCTCAGCACATGGGTTAGTTAGGTGCAAACTTGAGCGCAGGTGTTAACGCGCGGGGTGGGGGGATGTGTCATTCACAGATGTCAAAATAAAAATCCCAGGACCAGGGGATGTGAATGACGTCATGCACCGGAAGCGTTCGCGGAGGATTTTGGGGGATTTGAAAAAAGTCAGTTGAGTTAAGTCCTGCCTCGGAAGAAGATGGTTGACTTTCGCTTGCTCGCCGAAGCCAGGCCGGTGGCCTTGTGGTGCCACACGTGTTGGTGGACAGATGGAAAAGCCAGCATAGAAAGAATGTGCCTGTCTTCCTTATATCGAAACCTTTTAACTCAAAGGTAATAAAAAGTTTCGTACCAGAACTAAGAATCGTAAGTGTTTTTCGTGTTTCGGGATTCCTATGTTCTATGTATATATGTTATGAACATTCTATGTACGTTTCACATATAGCCATATCGTAACTATGGTACATATTGGCAGTTGGCCAACTATTTAAAAATTCCTTTATCACTGACAGCGAATTGGGGAACCAAGACTTCTCGAAGTAAGCGAAGGCTTTGCCGCCAAGGAAAATCCAACATAATGGTCACCATGAGGAAAATTGCTGAGACTTAATCAAGGTTAGAAAAGGAATATGTCACACATTAGAATTTATCGATTTTTGGTCACCGAAAGCCAATACCTGTGCTAACTATTACGTCTTCAATGAGTATATGAGAATCGGAACTTGATCTTGCATCAATGAAAAGGTGCCACGTGTGACGAGTCTTGTGTTCGCATGAATAAGATGAACCGTTGATATATGTATTGATAGACTGAAGAAGAAATGATACAGAAAAGCACATCAGAAAAAACAAGGGGGTAGTGGAATAGTTTCGGTAACGTATTGCGGATGAAACGCTAGGTCGTGAAAAAAGAGAATGAGACGTTCGCACCTCGTTTTATAGACTGCTTTCACAGTTCAATTTAGTGATCATTAGCAGAAATTCTGGGGCAGACAAGGGAGGTAATTCCACACGTGGATGACAAACGTTAACGAGAAAGTTGAACATCATTTTCTAAAATCTATAGTGGTTTATCAATTGTCAATTTTAGCATAAAATATTGCACCAAATAAAAGATATTTAAATAGAATTACTAAATTTTTTTAATGAAAAAAAAAAAAAACGTTTATCTAACCATTAGTTTCCAATTGTTGTCAAACTTTCTTTTAACATTAGAGAGTGCAACACTATTTATGACGAAATAACCATGCAAAAAACATTAATTATCAATTGCGTTATGAGTTACGACACTCATCATCATCATCTTCGAGTCGTGCTGAAAACACGGATTTCTATGACTCTCTCTTTCTATTCGTCCCTATCAACTATTACTCTCGGCAGTTCTGATCAGATGTAAATAAGTTCTTCTTGGTCGGCCAACACTGGAACATCAATATGTATTGGTCCATAGAAGAACGTCACTTATTGTAAAATAAGAAATTACTATGTAGGTATTTGAAATAAAAATAAAAAAAATGGCGACCGTAAATGGCTACAAAAATTTGCGCAATACAAAAACTGAACAGAAGGCAAGGATAAAACAACAGAATTTACCACTTGAGACAAGAAGATGATTTGAAAAGTTTGCAGGAGATTTCAAGATGTCTGGAGATAGGGGTTGAAGCCAATGGCGATTTCTTTGAATGAATGTAATCTACAGTATTGCAAGTTATTTTCAAGTAAATTTGGTTGATAAATCTGATAAAATGAGTCGTCAGTCTTATTTTCATTTTTTGCGTAATTTAAAGGACAATTTCTCTGTCACACACACTCTCTGTCAGTCTATATACACACACACACACACTCACACATATATATATATATATGTACACACGAGTGCGCGCACACAGATACACACGCACACGCACACACACATTTGTAGTATATATTATATTATGATATATATATATATGTGTGTGTGTGTGTGTGAGTGTTTGTGGTGTGTGTGTGTGTGTGTGTGCGTATGTGCGTTTCTTTGTTGAAAAAAGACATTCAGAGAATGTGTTTATTTATATATTAATGATGTGTGTGTGTGTGTGTGGAAAGAAGACATTCAGATGATATACGTTGTGCATTCAATAAGTTTCTAGACTTTATTTGTATAAGTATTTAAAATTGTGGTAGACTCTTGGAAATTAAGTATGTTTATGCTATACATCTTATGAGATGACTGACCAATTTTTATGTTTTCAGATTTAAATGAACAGCTACAGCAGCAATTGGAATACACTCTACTAAAGCCTGATTGTTACTGCTGCTGAATTTCAAAACTGCAATCTGGACGTGAGGACACATTAGAAGAACGATATGCAATAAAATTGTGTTTTAAACTTGGAAAAAATGCCACAGAAACGTATGGAATGCTTCAGTGTGCTTTTCGACCATCTTGCATGAATCGAGCATCAGTTTTTGAGTGTCATAAGAGATTCAAGGAAGGCAGGGAGTCAGTGAGGGATGATGAGAGGTGTTGGAGGAGTAAGGAAGTCAATACACCAGAGTTGATTGGCCAAAGGGTTAGGGTTAGGGTTACTAACAAAAGTTTAAAACAGAATTTTATTGCGTTGCGTTCTTCTAAAGTGTCAGATTGCATTTTTGAAACTCACCAGCTGTGACAATCAGGATTTAGTAGGGTGTATTCCAATTGCTGCTGTAGCTGTTCATTTGAACCATAAATCATAAAAATTAGTTGTCATCTCATAAGATGTATAGCAATAACATACTGAATTATCAAGAGTCTACTCTAATTTTAAATGCCTGTACAAAAGAAGTCCGGAAACTTATTGAGTGCACCACGTAGATGAATAAAGACAGTCCTTCTATTTCGAGCTCGGCCATCGTATAACGTTTTTAACAATCTTAAAATATTTAGTGATACTTATGGCTGAAGATTTTTATTATGAGGAAAAAAAGGAGCACTGATTAAATCCCACACACTAAACCCTAATGACACGAAACCCCAAAAGAGATGCCAGACTACATCACCGGACTTTATTAAAGCCAAAGTTTTTTTTAATCGTATCTTTTATATTTATTCTGTCTGGTGTTTCTTTCTTTCTTTCTTTTCTTTGTTTAATGTCATATCAACCTTTGCAGGTTATTTAATGCCAAAGCCATTCTCCTAGAAGAGCAGTAGTGGTACTATTTAACCCATAGCTGGGAGGATAAGGAGGTTCGTACCTTTCCCAAGGGTATTTGCCCGAAAGTGAAAGTAATAGCGCGACTGGAGTACGAACTTGTGTACTACGATTCCGCAGTCCATCGCTTTAACCATTACATCACGAGGACACCATCTCTGCCTGTACATCTACATCGGTAACTAGTTTAATCGCAAATACTTCAACTATGAGGCAGGTACTGTGGAATTACATGGTATTAGAAGTGCTCTTCGAATGCTCTAACTTGATAGATAGATAGATAGATAGATATAAACATGCAGTTATTTTGAACAAGTTGAGGTAAGTATTTGTCGCTGCCTCCCACCAGACAGGACTGAGAAACAAGTTGAGGTAGACAGACAAAGAGTACCATAGACCGGCAGAGAGAGAGAGAGAGAGAGAGATAGATACTCACATTCATACAAATAGACTGATATATATATATATATATATATATATATATATATATATATATATATATATATATATATAATCAGTGATAGAATCAAATAGAATGCGATAGATGTAAGGTGAAAGGAAAAACGATATTAGATTGATAAACGAAAGGAAGGAAGGAATACTATATATATATATATATATATAAGGAATACTGGGACATGATAGATTGATAGATATATGAAAAGTATGACGACAGATCCAATAGATGGATAAATTGATACATATTTATGAATCGAGATAGATAAAGAAAGTTCTGACGATAGATAGATAGATAGATAGATAGATGAAAGGGTTGACGGAAGACTGAGATTGGATAGATGGAGAAATAAATTGATAGTTACGAATTGAGATAAAGAAAGGAATGACGGAAGATAGATAGATAGATAGATAGATAGATAGATAGATTCGAATACACTGAGATATATTTTGACTCAAATCGACAGAATTCTGAAAGAGATCTCCTGATAGAAAGAAACAAGCTTTAAATATCTAAAATAAAATATAAAGAACGACAGAAACAGGTCGAAAGAGCAAGTGGGTAAGAGCGTCTATGTGTGTTTATGAGAGAGAGAGAGAGAGAGAGAGAGAGAGAGAGTGATTGAGAGAGAGAGAGAGAGATAGAGAGACAGAGATGCAAATCTTTTGTCGACTTTTTTTTCTATTTTCTGCTTTTTTTTTCTCCTGTTGCCACATTCTTCCCTTCATTTATTTTTTCGTGATTCCTCCAAGAACGTTTCTGTTGATGCCATTTGCAATTTTCTTGCGCTGACTTTTTTTTTCTTTTTATCATAGTTTTGTGCCTTCCAGGAATTTTCACTGATTTACGTTGCTCTCTCTCTCTCTCTCTCTCTCTCTCTCTCTCACTTTCACGCACTCTCCATCGCTGTCTCTCGATTTCTCTCTTCCCAACTTTTTTGTTTTTGTTTTATTTCCTCCTTTGCCATGTTTCTCTGCAAACAGAATTTCTTATTAAGCACTTGTCTAGTTTATTTTAGTTTCTTTTATAATTGTTATACACTCAGAGATCAAGTCTTTTCGCTCGTTATTTCAACTTGTATGCATACATCTACTTTCGCGCACGTTCGGGGGAGCGCGCGCGCACACACACACACACACACACACACACACACAGAGACTTAAACACAAGCTGAGTCACCCACAAGCACACACACGGACACACGGAGACTTAAACACAAGCAGAGGCACCCACAGGCACACACACGGACACATATATACACACACACACAAACACACAGACGTTCAGAGAGACATAAACACATGCAGACACATAGACACTAATTGAGAGACACACACAACTAACAAAACACACAGACGCACACATGCAGATAGACACACACATAGACGCACCCACACAAATACATACAGACACACATGCAGTCACGCACATATAGACACACACAGGCACACACAGGCAGACAGACAGACGCACAAACACACACACAGACATATATATATAGACACACACAGACAAACAAACAGAGAGAGAGGGAGAGAGAGAGAGAGAGAGAGAGACAAGGACAGAAACGCACAGATACACACAGGCACAGACACACAGAAGCAGACTCAGAGACACACAGACACGCACAAACACACACATGTCGGAATATGCTTTTATAGGTGCATACGATAAGTTTCCAGACTTTTTTCTTATGGGCACTTTTATTGAGAGTACACACATGAAATTCTAGTCCCCTTCGAAGTAATCTCCTCCAGCTGCAATGCACTTGTTGTACCGTTCCAACAACTTCTGCAAGGCCCTATGATTTTCCTCTTGTGTGAGGGTGTCAATGACCTTCATCACAGCCTCTTTCATCTCCTCAATTGTCTCATAACGACAGCCTCTGAGATTAGGGAATAAGCAAAAGTCACAGGGAGCAACGTCTGGACTATAGGGAAGGTGACGAACAGTCTTGATCCCCATCTTGGTCAAATAGTCTGTGACAAGGACGGAGTTGTGGACTGGTGTATTGTCCTGGTGGAAATGCCACTGGCCCGATTTGAAGAGTGCTGGCCTCTTCCGACGGAATCTCTCCCTGAACTCCCTTAAAATCTCAACATAGTAACCCTAACCCTAACCCTTTGGCCAATGAACTCTGGTCTATTGACTTCCTTACTCCTCCCACACCTCTCATCATCCCTCACAGACTCCCTGGCTTCCTTGAATCTCTTATACGACTCAAAAACTGATGCTCGATACATGCAAGATGGTCGAAAAGCTGTCTAAAGCATTCCATACGTTTTTGTGGCATTTTTTCAAGTTTAAAACACAATTTTATTGCATATCGTTCTTCTAAAGTGTCTGATTTTATTTTTGAAATTCAGCAGCTGTGACAATCAGACTTTAGTAGGGTGTATTCCAATTGCTGCTGTAGCTGTTCATTTGAGCCTGAAATCATAAAAATTGCTCAGTCATCTCATAAGATGTAAAGCAATAAGATACTGAGTTTTGATGTGTCTACGACAATTTTAAATGCCCATACAAAAATATCTTGAAACATCGTATGCACCTCGTATATACTACCTTATCGGCGTGGCTAAGAATACGTTGACTGCATCCCCTGCAGAGGGTTAGGATACCCCCAGAGTAGGATCTTGGGTATGAATCTAAACTGCATCTATTGCTGAGGCTTCAATTTCGTAGATCTAGGAAGTGTGATATACCCATTCCTGGTTGCTACTTCCCGGTCCACTCTGCCCCGGAGTGGTAGTCCATTTTAGGGTTCTATATATGGGTCTACTAGACCGGCTCAATCATCTGCTTAGTATTATTAGTAATAATTACTTGAAACCATACCAGTGCTGTCTTTTTTTTGTTTAATGGCATATCAACCTTTGTAGGTTATTTAATGCCAAATCTATTCTCCTAGAAGAACAATAGTGGTGCTATTTAACCCATAGCTGGGAGGATAAGGGGGTTCATACCTTTACCAAGGGTATTTGCTCGAAAGTGAACATAATAGCGCGACTGGAGTACGAACTCGCTTACTACGATTCCGCAGTCCATCACGTTAACCATTACACCACGAGGACACCCCCCCATACAAAAATTTTTGTGCAAAAATAAATGAATAAATAGATAATTAAATAAATTTTTCTTAAGAAACTATATCACCTTAAAACATTAAAATGAACGTACTTTAATCGTGATTCCCTAAACAGTGGGCATAAAATAAACTTAGACAGCTTGATGCACTTTAATCAATCATGTAAATTGTTTTAAACTCTGGTAAATTAATTTTTTTAAATTTAAAACGCTATTGATCTATTTGGGGCTGAAAGTAAACTAACTTTGATTGCAAGAGATGTATCAAGTGAAACGTTTGAGCAGCCCTGTTGTAAACTAACCCCTTTTTTTACAGAATTACGAGGGTGAGTCAAAATGTTTTTCTTTTTCATTGAAAAGGAATATATACGATACAGGAACATGTATCATATATGAAAATGAAGCTGGTCTTCAGTGGATCATATCCCTAATTCAGAACATAGTCACCGTTTCTCTCAGTTGCAATGTTACACCTTCGAATGAGAGCATGTATCCCAGCTTCGTAAAATTCTGCAGGCTGAAGATGATAAATCTGGTGAGCATGGAGGATGCGGTACTACAGTTCCCCCACCACGAATGATGGGATTGTTCTTGTTCTGCTGCTTTTGTGTGGTCGGGTATTGTCATGCAGATAGAGGACATTATCGATTGGCAAGATTTAACGCCTTCTGACTCTCTTCGGTCCCATGAAAGAGGCAAACATTATGCCAGTGATGAGGAAGTGAAAACTGCAGTGATGAAGTGGCTGAACGAACACACAACAAAATTTTTGGAGGCAGAGATACATGGTCTCATTCGAAGGTAGAACATCGCTACTGAGAGAAACGATGACTATGTTAAGAAGCGGGAATGTGATCCACAGAAGAAAATCTTCATTTTGATGTATGATACAAGTCCTGTTTTGTTAATTCACGTACTAAAGACAAAGGCATTACCTTTTGACTCACCCTCGTTTTTTTTGTACTCTTGAAAGGAAGTTCTGGTTGGCTGTTGAAGTGCTCGAAACACTAAATTATTTTTAGAACGATAACGGTACCTTGTTTGTAAGAAAAAAAAAACTTCTAAAGAGGCTTCTTACATTCTTACATTCTATGTTCCTTTAAACCAATCCAATTTTAACGAAGAACAGCTACCTAAAGAGTTTTACCACCCTATCGACTGGAGTCGTAGAATCCACCGACTGAATCTCTGCACAGGAGTAAAACCTTCTCCAAAACAATTGCTCTAGATAAGACACAAAACTATCTGATGGTAAGGCTCTTGTCCTGGAGCTTTGGGGAATGGGGATTACCACATTTGTCGTCATTTATCCCCGCTCCTCTCTGACCCTGAGTGATAGTACTGGTTAAGGTTCGATTTAAACGTCAAATAAATCTGTTCAATCGTTTATTAAAGATTATACAGCTGTGAGCAAATTGTTTGTATTAGATAGGAATACTTGATAAATAAAATTACTAATATTAAATTACCATACTTGAAACCATTTAAATGCGTGCAAACAAAGGACTTATATTAGATATAATTATTATTTTTTGTGAGCAAAATACTTGAAGCCATTTAACTGTGTGCAAACAAATGAGCTTTAATAACTATTTTAAAAATAAAGTTACCTACAAACTATTCGCTTACAACTCGTATATACATAATAAAGGCACAAAGGTTAATGTGTCATTAAATACCAACCAAACAACCAAACAACACAAGTATTCTGAAAGGCATAGCAACGATTTTCTTTGAGGAAACTGTATTTGGCAGTCGTAATGATTACATCACGCGGCTGGTTTATTTGAATATCAATTCGATTCCTCTGTCGTATGTCAGCTAGACTGTTTTCTAAGAAAGAGCATGTGTTCATTGTTGAGAGTTGCTTCGTGGAAGAAACTTACAAGCATGTGAGAGACGAATATAATGAAATTTTCTTCGTCTTCACTAACCAACAACTCGTGAATAAAGAGTATATATATATATATATATATATATATATTGATTGATTGTTGTAGTTCCTAAGAGGGAATAAAGATATTTTGAAATAGGTTGGTCCACGAAGAGATTTGTATTTTTTAAAATTTATCTATTTATTTATTTATTTTGTTCTTACATACGTGTATATTTCCAGCTTGTTGCTTTCGTCAGTTAGTGAAATCCAAAACAACTCCAACACGCACACACACTCACACACACAGACAAAAACATATCAAATATCAAAGAGGAGTAAACCAGACTAAAGTAAACACACTCGAAGAAAAAGAGAGGAAGACCACTTTATAAACCCAAAATCCAACTGAAAATCATTCAAACTGCAAACACGAGTGAGTTCAAGTCTCATAAAGTACCCCATTAACAAGGCCTTGTGCCACATATGTTCTCTGACGAAAGCAACAAGCTGGAAATATACACGCATGTAAGAACAAAATAAATAAATTTAAAAAGTACAAATCTCTTTGTGGACCTACCTATTTTAATATATATGTATATATCAGTGGCTACTCTAGCCTATTTTTGCTACTCGTGCCCCCCCCCGCCCTCTGTCAACTTCAGTTCCCAACCCGTGGTCCGTGGACCCAAAGTAAGTCATCGTAGTTGCTATTGCGTGATTCTCCATTGTATAGCACAGATTGACAAACGTACCTTGCATGGTGTTTTTTTTTGTAAACAATCAAGATACTATATAATTTGTAGTCTTGTTAATACAGTAGATAAGATAATTTTTTTTCCTTTCAAAAGTATAGAATACAAGAGAAGATGTTCATTACTATGACGAGAAAAATATGTTTATTAGAATAAAGAAACTGATGACAATATACACAGACACAGCTAGTAGTTTCAATTTCGCTTAAAATAAAGATTATTTGTTGAAAATGTATTCAAATAAACAAATTTTAGTTACAGAATGTAATATATGCAACATTCATTAAAGAAATAGACATCTGTTAGTGAAAAAACGAATTAAAACACGCCGTTTAACCAACATTTACCATAGTGATGATGATGACGTCGGCGACGGCTCTAATCTGCTATCCCCCCTCTCTCTCTTTCTCTCTCTCTCTCTCCTTCACTCTCTCTCCCTCTTCCCAAGAAATCTATTAGCAGGCACAACGTGCTAAAATTATTGAGCACGGAGTTAGGATTGCTCTTGCAGCCAAAAGCGCTATTTCTCTAACATTACTGTTATTATAACGGTCTAGTGCCTGGCACGGATAGCGCGTTCAACATTATAGCCGATTTGATGGAATGTTCAATGAATCTGACGGTGGCCGGACAAAGACCATCCGTTCAAAACAGCATCGTTCTATTATTCCCAGATATAGTTATGAACTTTTGGCTACTTAGTTATCGAAACATGAATAGATACGTAATTTAATTGAGATCAGACTAAGTATGTTTGCTTGAAATTAATGGATGATTTTTAATCCATTTTGAATAACATTGACCGAGTTATTGGTCGTGCCGGGCACGAGTAGCACTAGTCCCGTCTCCGCCCCTGGTATATATATATATATATATTGAATGAATAGGTTTGCAAGTGTAAACAAGTTTTCTATTTAGGTCTTTATTGTATCGTATACTTGTAGTCTGCACGTGTGTTGGGATTTTGTGTCTTCAGTAGATTTAGATCTTCTGAAGAAGACTTTAGCAAATACGTATGTAAAACAATAAAACTAAATTCAAAATTTGATATCATTCGCAAACCTACACCCTTCAAAATATCTATTTTTCTCTCGTTGGACCAACAACAATCTTATATATATGTAGATATATATATATAGATATATATTTCTTTTACCAATATAGACATCCTTTGTTAGCACATTTTTGTATATACCCTTTCGAGTCACTGCAATAATTTCATGGTATCCAACGGGTATTGGTTAATGAAATTCCCGTAATTAGTTGTTACCCTAGTACCTTCTGCCTGATCTTAGGCCATCGTCAGGGGTGTGTATATTGCAAAAGCGATGTAACCTTTGCATGTACATTACAAGTTTGTAAGTGTTGAGCATTTATTATTTATGCTGGTGAGTCGTTGTTGGGTTTATTTTTAAATTTGGTTCTAGAAGTAGTAATGTACATGCAAATGTCACATCGCTTTTGCAATATACACACCCCTGTTGATGTCCAAAGATCCGGCAGAAAGTGCTAGGGTAACAATTAATTATGGGAGTTTCATTCATCACTTCCCGTCGGATTCTATAAAATCAATGTGACGACTCGAAGGATAGATACAAAAATGTGTAGACAAGATACCCATATTGTTTTACGAAATAGGTATTAACAAAGAAATGCTACCCAAATACATACATACATACATAACTGTACACAAGTTGCACCTCCCAACAAGCCGTGAAAAACAATCGATTTCAAAAAGAACTAGAGAATGTAAAAAATTTCAGAGCTGATGAAAAAAACTGATGTAATAAAATGACCCCAATCTACATTTCCGACACTCCGAGTTTCATGCTTGGCACTCATCAAGCGGGTTGAT
>OY757939.1:57420600-57620600 GCA_963585895.1 Sepioteuthis lessoniana
TGACCTCTCAAAATGTGATGTATATTTTCAAACATTATCAGATTACAAGGGAGTTAAAAATACGTTTGCCCAGTCAGCTGGGGCTGTGGAATACACTGACTCTGCAGACGGGTAAGACCTCCTCAACGAGTGTCCTGGATATGACACTAAACAATCTGATGGTGAGGCTCCAGAAAGCCTGGTGCGTTGGGGAATGAGAAGTACCCCTTGATTGCCATTCATCCAAGTTCTGCTCTGGCCCGGAGTGGTAGCACCTGATAAGGGTCCTATGTATGGGTTAAATAGAACTAAACCGTGGTTTGAGTTTACTGGGTTTTTTTTTTTGCATTTAAACTGAGCATTTATGCTAAATTGCTAAACTGTTTAAATAGAACTGTTTAAAATAGAACTGTTTTGACATTTAAACTGCGTATTCATACTGAACTGAATTGCTCGAAATAGAACTGTTTTGATCTCTAAACTGTGTACTTATGTTAAACTCAATTATCTGAAATAAAACTGTTTTTATATTAACTCTGTGTATTGCTCAGTTGGTTGTGGCTGAGGAATACACCGACTACACCTCTGAAGAAGGGTAAGACATTCCCCCAACGAGTGTCCTGATTATGACACTAAACAATCTGATGGTGAGATTCCAGTGATGCTGGGGCTTTGAGGAAAGCAGAGTACCACTTTATTGCCATTGCTCCCAAGTCCACTCACACCCCAAATGTTAGCACCTGATAGGGCCCTATCTATGGGTTAAATAGAATTAAACTGCGTACTTATGCTAAACTGAATTCTTTGAATTAGAACTGTTTAAATAAACTGAATCACTTGAAATAGAAACATTTTTGACAATTAAACTGCGTACTCATGCTAAACTGAATTGTATGAAATAGAACTGATTATTTGTATAAAAACGGATTTGGCTTTAAATAACATACAAAGGTTGATATACCATAAAACCCAACCAACGACCCAACCAAAGAATACGTCAACTGCATCCCCTGAAGAGAGGGCATGAACCCCCTACAAAAAATAGGTGCCCCCTGGCTATGACACTAAATTGCATCCAGTGATGAAGCCCGGTTGAACTCGCCTTTTCAATACTCGCATGTCCATTCTGACCTTGTTATGGTCCAAGCTATAGGTCAAATAATTCTTTTTTAAAATTAGATTATTAATAATTATCATAATCATCAGTTATAATGCTTTGATTATTCTGTTTCTCCAAAGATGAAGAGAAAACAACCCATTGTTATATATTGACCCTCGACCAAGTCGTCAATCAAGAGGTGCACCTGTGTAAATAAGCGGAAGAACAGCGGAAGCTGGTGGATGTAAGAAAATAATATAACCAGGTGCCCGGACGGTTTGAGACAGTTGGAGACAGAATGCCGAAGTTAGAACCAGCTACAGACAGAGGGCTTTGGACCCATAGTAACACCCCGTTGAGCAACCCAAGCCAAGATGCGAAAGGAGTGCTGCTATGGTCGAGAGAAGAACTTGGGTCAATATAGCAGTCTGTCCCTGTCTCCAGCTCATCTCTCATACACAACAAACATCACCCTTTCGAAAATAAAGTGTGAGAGATTTATATTTTTATAAAGAAGTGTATTCATTCGTTTATTGAAGTTGTCATTGCCGGTTAATGATGTTTCTGCATGTGAGTGTATATTTGTAAATGTACACGTGCAGTTGTGTTATGGATATACAACGCCATCAAGAAGCTTTTCTTTCACAGGTATAATTTAAAGGTGGAATTTCATGATTGAAGAATAAGGAGTCCTGGTTGAATATAGAATTGGACGATCGCACAGAAAAGGGCTATACAACACATATCTGTTCAAGGCGGGAATACTCTTTTTGATTTTCTGCCCTTTTCAATATCCGCAAAACAAATATCATAGCGAGATTAAAATAATCTTCGCCGTAAAACAATTTCCAACAATACACAGTTTACATTTCCATGAGAAAAAAAAAAAGATTATGAAAAAAAAAAAAGATGTATTTTATTTTTTGAAGAAAAATACCTTTTTTTGAATGACCCTCGTTGATGTTTCGTGTTCAACCGAAATATTTAAATGGGTGTTTTTGTTTTCCCATTACACGTCCCCGGTGTATTTATTCATTTAAATTTGTTTTTAGTAATTTCATTTCATATGAGATTGTCAGGTTTTACTGGAAATACGTCTGATCTTCATAGTTTTTAATGTTTTTATAAAGATAGGATAATAAAAACGACGTGAAAAAAACAATTTAAAAACAGCACAAGATTGTTTTGAAAAATGAGACAATATCACATCTAATGATATTACGTAAAAAAAATATCGACAAGGTTAGAGTAACGAGAAAAAAGAAAATGAAAAGACAAGTAACCCCATCATGTCAGTTGGAATTAAGTAAAAAAGTAAACGCTTTCAGAGTAACGGATAAAAAACAACATGACAATGTCACGATACTTGAAATCACAAAAACAATAAAAAAAGACCCTCCCAAAAAACAGAAAACAAAAAAAAAAAAAACCCCAGAAAAATAACGAAAAGAAATAACACACGCTCAGTATTACGTCTGTTTGAATTATATAAAAAAAAGAGTACACCTTTTCAAAGTAAAGGAAAAAAATCTTAGAAAATCACATCAGTTGTTCCGAATAACTGAAAAAAAACCTGACTATATCACGGCTGTTCGAATTATGTGAAAATAGAGTACACGCTTTCAGAGTTTCGGTAAAAATATAACAATATCATGTAAGTTGGAATTATGTAAAAAAGAGTACTTTCTAAATAACAGAAAAATCGTGATAATATTATGCTTGTTGGAATTGTGTAAAAAAAGAGTACACATTTTCAGAGTAACGGAAAAAAACGTATCTACATCACATCAGATCAAAGTACTTAAAAATAAGTACGTGATTTCAGAATAACGGAAAAAAATATTTGTCTAAATTGCAATAAAAAAAGGTCACAATTTCACAGTAACAGTAAAAACATCAAAAAACGTAACACTATCATGACAGATTAAATTAAGGAAAAACGTAGATTTAAGAGTAACGAGAGAAAAAAACAGCAAAAAATGCAACATCATCCCCTCAGTTGGTTTGGTTTGGTTTGGTTTCCTATTTACCTCTTATTTACCAACCCCTCCGCCCGGGCAGGATATGACACAAGGTCAAATTTTTAAGCGGTGGGTTTGGTTTTGTTTAATGGTATATCAAAAATTGCAGGTTATTTAATGGCAAATATCAGGTGCTACCACTCCGGGCCAGGGTGGACCTGGGAGCGATGACAATAAAGGGGTACTCTGCATTCTCCAAAGCTCTCGCATTATTGGTCCCTCTCCATTAGATTGTTTAGAGTTATATTTAGGACATTCTCTGGGGGAGTCTAACCCCCTCAGCAGAGATGCAGTCGGTGTATTCTACAGTTCCAACCGACTGGGCCAAATTGATTAAGGAAATAAGTTGTGTTTGAGTGGATTCCTTGAAAGCATTTAAATGTGTACAAAGAACTGAGCTCTGACCTGTTTAAAAATGTTACCTGTAAACTACGCATTTGTTTAAAAATCACAAATATATATATATATATATATATATATATATATATATATATATATATTCATCATACAACGTGTGAAAGCACGTGCGATACCCTAGCCTCATCAGCCGCCAACCAGGGAGATAACACAGTTTCGGTAGCCGCCTTGAGCTACCGAACTGTGTTATCACCCTGGTTGGCGGCTGATGAGGCTAGGGTATCGCACGTGCTTTCACATATTGTATGATGAATATATATATATATATATATATATGTTCATTAAGAAAAAACAACAAACCGGTCACATTAGAATTATAAATTTATTTCCATCCTGTTATGCGTTTTTGAAAAATTCAAAAACACGAAAAAAAATTAACAGACCTTCTTCAGATCTTATGAATAAAATAAATCAGAATAGACACAAGAAAGAAGGTGGGAGGGGATAGAAGAGGGGTGAAGAGTTATTTTCTTATTTAGCCCACTTCCATTTTTTATTTTATTGTCGGTTAGAATTATAGTAAATTTAATTTTAAAAAAAAAATTATTTTTATCTTAATTTTTTTATTTTTTAATTCTAATTACTTTTTGACTTAAACTACAAATTTAATATTTAATTAGTTTTTTAATTTATTCAATGATAAAGTAATAATTGTATTAAATTAAAATCAAGATTTAGTTAAATTTAAAAAATTTTACTCCGGAATACTCATATATATATATATATATATATATATAAGTAGACGAAGAAAAGAAGCAGAAGATACCCCGCAACAACAATTACCGATGCCGACTACGCAGATGACATAGCGATACTGGCAAATACACCTGACCAAGCCGAAACACTTCTGCATAGTTTGGAACGAGCAGCAGCAAGCATAGGCCTCTATGTTAATGCACACAAAACGGAATATATGTGCTATAACCAAACGGGGGACATCTCCACTCTTGAAGGAACCCCACTTAAACTAGTAGACAAATTCACGTACCTAGGAAGCAGCGTCGAATCAACCGAAAAGGACATCGAAACGAGGTTAACGAAAGCATGGACAGCTATCAATAGGCTATCGATTATATGGAAATCAGACCTAACCGATAAAATGAAACGCAGTTTCTTCCAGGCAGCGGTCACATCGATACTGCTATATGGCTGCACTACATGGACGCTAACAAAACGACTGGAGAAGAAGCTAGATGGCAATTACACAAGAATGCTGCGTGCAATCCTGAACAAGTCCTGGCAGCAACACCCCACAAGACACCAACTGTACGGCCACCTACCCCCTATCACGAAAACTATCCAAGTTGGACGAACCAGACATGCAGGACACTGCTGGAGAAGCAGAGATGAACTCATAAGAGATGTACTCTTATGGATCCCCATACATGGCCGCGCAAAAGCAGGAAGACCAGCTCGAACGTATATTCAGCAGCTATGTGAGGATACAGGATGTTGTCCTGAAGACCTACCTAGGGCGATGAACGATAGGGAGGAGTGGCAAGAGAGGGTCAGGGATATCCGTGCTACCAGCGTGATATGATGATGATGATATATAAGTATATATATATATATATATATATAAACAGGGGTTGGCATGGATTGGACTAAAAGGGTTGATATGTCATGAAAACCAACCAATCAACTAATCAACCAACAGCTGTAATGAGGTATTGAATAAAAATGATTATTATAAGATTTTTAAGAGTTATACATCTATATCTATATATATAAATAATTTTTTAAAATTTCATCATACGTGAGAACACGTGCGATACCCTTTCCTCATCAGCCACCAAACATTTTGAATATTTTGTTGCTGATAATGATATAAGCATTCAACAATGTTTAGTCTTTTCTGTCATATATAGAAAGTATCAAAGGAGATAATCCATATATTTTGGATTACATTACAGTAGGTGCAAGCATGTGTCAGAAATATTATTAGTTTAAAAAAAAAGTCGTCTTCAGCTCACCCCGACCTAAAAAAAACCAACAAAAAGAAAAGAATAAAGAAAATGGAAACGTAAAAGAAAAGACCCCCCCCAAAAAAAAACTACAAAAAACCCCCGAAGTGTCTGTTGATTTTAAAACTGGTCAATAAAAACATTTTTTTAAATTCTTTTTTTTTTTTGAGAGGATACAATACAATTTGTCGAAAATTATTGCTCAAAAATCATGGCTGAGTTAGTCAACTCAATAGAATGATGCACTGAAGAAGATATTTGGGTGGGTGGATGTTGGCAATGAAGTCGACTGACGATTCTGCCCTGTGGCATTGACTGTCATTATGTTGCAATATGGAAATACTGATAGAAAGTTATACTACGAGCATCATATTCCCTAAACCATATCACCTTCAATTATTCTCGCTCAATTCAACATTTCTTCTTTTTAAGCAATTTCAAGATACAATAAATAAATGTAAAATAAAAAAAATAAAAGCATATTTGAAGAAGTACGTCCTTATCAAAACCAGAATCGTTCTTCCATGATAGAGCATAAGATTTATCTGAAAGTTGGCGTCAATTCACAGAAAGCCAATGAAAATACTTTGATGATTGAATTTTGATGCCATGAATTTATATGGGAATCTATATGAATAAAAGATTTTGATTAAGAAAATGCAATATTTTTTTCAGCAAACTTATATAATAAGATCAACAAATTAGTTCGAAGGTGCTATAAGGTCATATAAAACAAAGAAACTTATTTGAATGACATGTGTGTGTGTGTGTATATATATATATATATGTGTGTGTGTGTGTGTGTATATATATATATATATATAAACTGATTGAAAAGTAACTCCTGTATTAAAATTCATTTAATTCATTTCTAAATTATAATTTTCACTAGGAATGGATTATAAGAATTTTTAATTTGAAGTTACGCAATCTGGACGTCAGGACACTTTAAAAGAACGATATGCGATAAAATTCTGTTTTAAACTTGAAAAAAATGCCACAGAAACGTATAGAATGCTTTTCGGCCATCTTGCATGAATCGAGCATCAGTTTTTGAGTGGCATAAGAGATTCAAGGAAGGCAGGGAGTCTGTGAGGGATAATGAGAGGTGTGGGAGGAGTAAGGAAGTTAATGCATCAGAGATGATTGGCCAAAGGGTTAGGGTTGGGTTACTATGTTGAGGTTTTAAAGGAGTTCATGAAGAGATTCCGTCGGAAGAACCAGCACTCTGCGAATCGGGTCAGTGGCATTTCCACCAGGACAATGCACCAGTCCACAACTCCGTCCTTGTCACAGACTATTTGATCAAGATGGGCATCAACACAGTTCCTCAGCCTCCCTATATTCCAGACGTTGCTCCCTGTGACTTTTGGTTATTCCCTAAACTCAGAAGCTGTCGTTCTGAGACAATTGAGGAGATGAAAGAAGCTGTGACGAAGGTCATTTATACGCTCACACAAGAGGTCTTCCATGGGGCCTTCCAGAAGTTGTTGGAACGGGACAACAAGTGCACCAAGAGAAAATTACTTCGAAGTGGACTAGAGTTTCATGTGTGCACTATCAATAAAAGTACCCATACGAAAAACGTCTGGAAACGTATTTAATAATCCTCGTACAGTCAATGTATCCACAACCCCAGCCGATTGGGCAAATCTAAGTCCGTGGACTAATACATTTTGGCTAGATTTAATGAGGCACACGTTGTATACGAAAAAAGTCTGGAAACCTTTCGTATGCACCACGTACCAACATCATCATTAACAGTTTAAATAAACTCGATATTAAAACTGCCTCTTTACCCCCGAAAACAATCCGTGATTTAGTAAACTCTCGTCCTTAATACAACATAGTTTTAGACGTTCGTGTTTATTGTATCCCTTGAATTGTAAATTAAAATATATTGGTGAAACATCTCGGAACGTTTACGATCGCCTGAAAGAACACAAAAAAAAAGACATTAGAATAGATTACCTAAACAATGCACTTCTTAAACACATTTCTCAATTTAATTATAACTTCGAATTCGATTCTGCAAAGACTTCCCGATCGAGTTATACCAAAGACTCAAAAATAGTACTTGATGCCTCCTTGATTAGCACTCAAAATTATAAGTTACAGATCAAGGGTAATTGGAGCAATCTCGGCAAAGAAGTAGCACCCTTCCTTACGCCTCAGCGTACTAGCTATTGAAAAAGGAGCCTTTTGGTCGCCCTCGACTACGGTCGGTCAATTTATGTATATATACTGGGGTTCTCTGACACCTCAACCGGGTGCTAGATCGAGTGTATCATGTTATAGTTAGCCCAGTGGAAGAGATGTTAAACTCTCTAGACTTGATACCCGATTACATTTGTTTACTTTTTGCTCTGGTAAGTAAATAAATCTAACAACAAAAATGAAATACTGATTTTACCAAAAGGAATCTTAATTTTTCTTTTAAGTTTTTTGGTATTGTAAGATTATATTTCATTTCTTGTTTTCCTCTTTTTTTCAGGCATGTCTTGATATGAGGATACCAAATTTTAAAAGAAAAAGTGGAATCTGCAAGGATTCATAGCTCAATTCGAAACAATTATTATGTGGATTTTCTGTGGAATTTACAAGAGTAAAAGGATCTCATCATATATGTTTTCTCCTTCAAAGTAATCTCTTTCGAGTCTTATACATTTCATCAGTTTTTTTCTGCTACATCTACTGCTGGAAGGATTCTTCTGGAATGGCTAGTCAGTTTCGTCTTTTCTTCCGACTCGATGGCCACCATGCTTTTAAAAACGGGATCTCTCGATGATTCCCTTAAGGAAAAGAAAAGTTATATTAACCAAGAACAGGTAAATAGGAAAGTTGTTCCAATATATATTTCCTCTCGGCAGAAATTGCCTTATGCTCAGGGCGTTCTGAGCTGGTGTATTGTCGTGGTGAAGCAGCCAAGATTTGCCCTACCATATCATTTGATCCTTCTCACAGACTGATCGAAGCATACGTCGCAGGATCTCCTTGTAGACTTGCTGAGTAATCGTCGACCCTGTGACAAGAACTCGCAGTGGACGATGCCCTTTCACATCGAAGAACATGATCAACATGATTTTGACTTTTGACTTTAACTGTCTGGCTTTTTTCGGTCCCAGAAACTTTAGAGAGTGCCATTGACTGCTTAGGCGTTTGGTTTCCGAGTCGCACTCAAAAATTCATCCCTCATCACCAAACATGACTCAGTAAAGCAAGTCTGGTCCAGTTTGTGGGCGCTATCGGTGATATTCTGACACACCTACATGTGGTGCACCTTCTGAACATCATTTAACAGTCTTGACACGATTTTTGCGCAGACTTTCTGCACACCCAAATTGTTGATGATAATTTTCAAAACATTGTCTTTTTTCATGTCCAGCTTTACTTTGTGATCATTCGAAGAGTCAAGCGATGATCTCCTCACAACACCTGTGTTACTTAGTTGATGTTGATTTCAGTCCCGCTTGTTGAAACCTTGCCCAGTCGGCAGAAGCTGTAGAATACCACTATTACTTCTCTTTAGAGGTAAGACCCCCCCCCAACGAGTGTTCTGGGTATGACACTAAACAATCTGATGGTGAGGCTCCAATAATTCCAGGAATGTAGAGCACCCTTTCATTGTCATTCCTCCCAGGTCCACTCTGGCCCAGAATGGTAGCACCTGATAGGACCCTATCAATGGATTAAATAGAATCATACTTATACTGAACTGAATTATTTGAATTAGAACTGTTTGACTAAATTGAATAGCTTGAAATGAAAATGTTTTTGACAATTAAGCGGTAGTTACATTTAAACTGCGTACTTATACTAAACTGAATTGTTTGAAATGGAACTGTTTTGACATTGAAACTGTACTTACGATAAACTGAATTGTTTAATATATAACTGTTTTGACATTTAACTGTGAGTAAACAAAATCTATACTGATACTGAACTGAATTGTTTAAATTAGAACTGTTTGACTAAACTGAATAGCTTGAAATAGAAATGTTTTTGACAATTAAACTGTGTACTCATGGTTAACAGAATTGTTAGAAATAAAACTGATTTTTGTTTAAAAATGGATTTGGCATTAAATAACCTACAAAGGTTGATATGTCATAAAACCCAACCAACCAATTTGTTGAAAGCCTCTCGGTTTTTCCCATATCTTTTACTTCGTCGCGGCTCTCTGTAAACCTCAAGTCCTACTCAGATGCACTTGGTATCCCAATAAACTTGTTGAAGCTTTTCAAAGTCTTGTGACGGAGTTTTCTCACTTCTGAAAAAAAAGTATAAAAAATGTAAAAAAAAAATACAATGGTTGCTGACAGCTAGAATTACAGTTACATACCCACAAGATGTTAGATGAAAATGCTATCCGCTTCGGCACATTTGAGTTGTTCGCCAATTGTCCCGAAGACCGGGGTTCAATCCCAGGCCGAGTCATACCAAAAACTCAAAAAATGGTTCTTGAAGCCGCCTTGCTTAACACTCCGCATCATAAGGTAAAAATCAAAGGTAAAGTGAAGCAATCCAGGGAATGGAGTAACGCCCTCTCCTACACCTCGGTGTAGTACCTATTGAAAAGGCAGCCTTCGGGTCACTCTCGACTAAGCTCGCCAAGTTTACTTATTCCTCTTTTGCCCATAGCTTACATAGAACACCAAGTCACGTTATTTTTTAGACAGACCTCGTATGTATATATTTAAATATATATATATATATATATATATATATATATACGAGGCTTGTCAGAATATATATATATATATGTCCGTCAGGACAAATTAATTCCACTAGAACATTTAAAATTCTCCTGGTAAAGAGCTCAATGTGACTAATAACACAGAGCGATAATTTCTTTAAGAAAAACAAAAATCGGTCACCTTATGATTATAAATTGATTTCCTCCTGTTATGGGTATTGATAAATATCAATAACACCAAAAAAACAGGACTTCCTGTTTTCTTTAGTGTTATCATTCTAATGTGACCAATTTTTGTTTTTCTTAAAGAAATATATATATGGCAAAAATTTGACGAGTTTCTGAGGGATACTGCCTTTATTAGATATAATTGATCTTAAAGGAATTCCAGGTTTCTACATTTTTGAAAGTCCATGTATATCAATGATAAATGAAGAGTAAAATTTGTCTTCTTTTATGAATATTCTTCAAAAGACTTAATTGAAATGATCTATACTTTTGGGGAAAGTTTGTGATGTTCATATATGATTTTCTCTTCAAACAATTCTGATAGTTTTTGGTGTTCTGAGTGAGTGTCCATCAGAAGATGTGATAATAACTTTATCATTTCTGGATAAACCTCTTCAGCAACTAAATATCTATGGATGTCCAAAAAGTCAAATAATTGGAGTTTTTTAAAACCAATTATTTCTAGTATCGATTGTGCTCCTAAAAAACGCCAAATCTTTAACTACTCTTTTAGACTTTATTAGCAATAGGAACTACAGAAAAATGTTACGAGCTATTTTGAACAAATCCTGAAAGAAACAATTACTATACGGCCGCTTACCTCTCATCTCAAAAACCATCCAAGTAAAACCAACAAGACAGGCGAGGCACCGCGGGAGAAGCTAGAACAAACACACAAGAGACGTTCTTCTACGGACTACTACACATGGACGTGCCAGTGCAAGCTGATTAACAATTTGAATCAACTCCGGACATAGGATGAAGTCTGAAATACCTGGCGGGAGTGATGTATGATTGGGACAGATGAAGATGGAGACTCGGGGAAATCCTTGCTGTCAGTGCAACTTGATAACGATCATAATATAATGTATAGGAGGTGCCCGTGGTGTAATTGTTATCGTCGTAGGAAATGAAAACGGCGACACGAGTTCAAATCCTGGACGAAACTCATTGCATTTCACATAGCACTAATACCCTTGGAAAAGGTATGAATCCAATTATTCTCCCTCCAGCTATGGGTAAATAGTAGAACAGACTATGTTCTTCAGCCTTGGTGAGGCAACTAGTCTAGGAGAAGGAAAACTCTGAATTGAAACCTGTAAAACTTCGCTTAAAAATTGACCTTGTGTCATATCCTGGCCGAGCGGAGGGGTTGGTAAATAGGATGATATAATGTAAACTTTGGAAAAAGTGAGCTGAGTTCATTGCTTTGCACCTAAGGCATATCTCAAAAGGTATACCAAAGAAACGTAAGCAGTTTTTCATTTTCCCTATTGAGAGACTTGTTTCTTGCAGGGCATCCTCTATTAAAACGACCTTGTGTCACATCCCGAAATCAGGGTGGGTAGATTTGATTAAATAACCTGAAAAAGCTGTCCTTACAGCAAAAAGGAAACTTAATATTCAGTATTTTCATGATTTTCTCTGATATATATATTTATATAGTTTATTATATCTATAAATTCGACGCTGCTTCCTAGGTACGTGAATTTGTCTACTAGTTTAAGTGGGGTTCCTTCTAGAGTGGAGATGTCCCCCACTTGGTTATAGCACATATATTCCGTTTTGTGTGCATTAACATAGAGGCCTATGCTTGCTGCTGCTCGTTCCAAACTATGTAGAAGTGTTTCGGCTTGGTCAGGTGTATTTGCCAGTATAGCTATGTCATCGGCAACGAAAGCATGGACAGCTATCAATAGGCTATCGATTATATGGAAATCAGACCTATCCGATAAAATGAAACGCAGTTTCTTCCAGGCAGCGGTCACATCGATACTGCTATATGGATGCACTACATGGACGCTAACAAAACGGCTGGAGAAGAAACTAGATGGCAATTACACAAGAATGCTGCGTGCAATCCTGAACAAGTCCTGGCAGCAACACCCCACAAGACACCAACTATACGGCACCTGCCCCCTATCACGAAAACTATTCAAGTTAGACGAACCAGACATGCAGGACACTGCTGGAGAAGCAGAGATGAACTCATAAGAGATGTACTCTTATGGATCCCCACACATGGCCGCGCAAAAGCAGGACGACCAGCTCGAACGTACATTCAGCAGCTATGTGAGGATACAGGTTGTTGTCCTGAAGACCTACCTAGGGCGATGAACGATAGGGAGGAGTGGCGAGAGAGGGTCAGGGATATCCGTGCTGCCAGCACGGTATGATGATGATGATGATGATATCTATAAATAGTGCTAGATATCGACCAGAGAGCATATGTAGATTTATGTTTAAATAGCGTAGATATGGACTTAACGGCCCTAGGTGACTACCAATCCTTCGACTATGCAATCATCAGACCAAGAAGCTCCCTCAAGGGGGAGATACTTTCACATTCTATTGTTAAGGAAATGATAGGAAGGGTTCTCGAGTCAATGGTGAATCTGGGAGGGGTGGTCTTGCTTGGTTTGATTTGATGGCTTATCAACCAAAGTAAGTCATTAATACCAAATCATTTTTATTCATTATAAACAGTTCTATTTCAAACTATTCAGTTTAGCATAAGTACACGGTTTAAATTTCAAAAACGGTTCTATTTTAAACAATTCAGTTTAGCGTAAGTACAGTTTAAATGTCAAACAGTTCTATTTGACCCATAGATAGAACCCTGTTAGGTGATACCACTCCGTTCTAGAGTGAACCTGGGAGTGATGGCAATAAAGGAGTACTCCGCATTCTCCAAGGCTCCAGTATTACTGTTGTCTCACCATCAGATTGTTTAGTGTCATATCCGGGATACTCGTTTGGAGAGTCGGTGTATTGTACAGTCCCAACTGACAGGGATTTCAGTCATTTTAAACTGTAAACAATTCTATTTCAAACAATTCAGATCAGCATAAGTAAAATTTTTTGCTTACAAACAGTTAAATATAAAAACAGTACTATTTCAAGCAATTTAGTTTAGCATAAGTACACAGTTTAGTTCTATTTGGCACATAGACACTCGTTTGGAGAGTTATACCCCTCTGCAGAGAGGCAGTCAGTGTAATCTTCAGCCCCCGCCGACTGATCCAGATGGTCTTGTGTTTTTAATACTCTTTAATGAATAACTTATGATTTTCTTGTGTTTATATATCCATATGAATATATATATATATATATATATATATATATATATATATATATATATATATATATTGTTGTTGGAGGTGGTGCGACCGTAGTCGAGGGCGACCATAAGGGTCCCTTTTCAATAGCTACTACACTGAGCGTTTAGGGAAGGGCGGCACTCCTTTCCCTGAATTTCTCCTTTAACCTTTATACGTGCCTTATATTGCTGAGTGTTAAGCAAGGAGGCATCAAGTACCATTTTAAAAGTCTTTTGTACGACTCGACCTAGGATTGAACGTAGGTCTCCCGGACCATTAGCGAACACTCATATATATATATATATATATATATATATATATATATATATATATATATATATATATTATATATATATAACAGTAAGGTAACTGTCAAAGATATCAACGGGTTGTAACACTTTATATGTTATTACTAACTGGATCGGCTAACCAAATCTAATTTTTTGCGAATTAGGAGTCCTGCAGAAATTCCATGTCCATATTATTAAAGCTTAGTTCTCTCTCTCTCTCTCTCTCTCTCTCTGTATAATATATATATATATATGTACACAAAAATTACTGATTAGTCTAGTTAGAGTAAGTAGACATGTAGAAAAGAAGACAATAACTGAAAATTAATTATTTTTTTGCATTGTTCTGATAAACATAATTAAAAGAAAATTATTCGATTGTTTTACATTAAAAAATGTCATTAATATTAAAAAAAAAACATTGCAAATAATGAGACATAGACTTTGTCATACAAGAGATTGAAAGAGTTAACGAAATGCTGAAAAGACGCTATTTTTGCAGAATATTCTCAAGGGAGGTGATCGATCCTTTTCAACTCCGCAAGCTTTGCCACTGGGCACAAGACGAGAAAAGAGGAGTCGCGTGAGAATCGAAATTACCAATCTAGCTAATGGCCAGCCAGACAAAGTTGCTAATCACTATTTAAATATATATACACAATGTAAATAAAATACATTTTTCTTGTACTACATTGTAAAAATATTTCCAAACCATGATCAAAATCGTTCTTGAAAATTTCCTTAAAAACCGGTTGATTTATATAAACTTAAACGTAACTGTCAGTTTCACGAAATACTTTTCAGTTTTCTGGGACTTGAGTAGATTTTATATGTGAAATTCAATAACTTTTTATAATTACTGATTGTGACTGACATAAGCAAGTGACAATTATTGTCAAAACCAGTATTCACGAAATTTAACCGCAAACAAACATTCATTTAACTATTTAAACAACAATCATCTTTTGTTTAAACTAAGAACAAGTAGACATAACAGAGGCTTATTCTCATGTCTGCTTCTATCATCGAAGTGGTATTACTAAGCATCTTCTCAAAACACAAACAGCATTTTCTTTAGCTCTTCCTACATCCGTGCTCGTTCTTTTCTAGTTATCATTCAATAATGAGTGATATATTTCTATTTGTTTTTATATTCCTCTTGGAACGTTGACGGCGTTGCATATGTAAGTGTAGACGTAAATATGAATGCCCCATTGGTACTAAATGCTATAAACTGACGATAAACAAAACATGATATGTATGAGAACCATTGAACAATCTTGGAAATAAAAGATTTTATATTCACAAGACTACATACCCGAGATATTTGGTAAACATTTTATACAAAACACACACACACACACACACACACACACACACATATATATATATATATATATATATATGAGAATTAATTTTCATTTATTGCGGACTTTTTATTCTCATCTTGGTATTTTTTGTGTTGTTTCTTCTTTCACTACGTTTCGGACAAATTTCACCTCTGGCCTTCTTCAGGTGATTTACCGCGACCTCGGATAGGAATGCTGAGTCTTGTAACCGTATCCCCAGTAATTACTGCCTTCCATAGTTGTTGTCTATCGCACCACGTTTTTGACCAAGTAAACCTCTGGTCGGTTACAAGACTCAGCATTCCTATCCGAGGTCACAGTAAATTACCTGAAGAAGCCAGAGGTGAAATTTGGCCGAAACGTAGTGAAATGCAATCAGTCCTGTCCAGGATTTGAACTCGTGTTGCCGTGTCCATTTCCCTTAACGATAACCATTACACCACGGCCACCTCTATATGTTTCCAAAGGAAATTATCTATCTATTTATATTAGTGTTTTCATATCTATCTATCTATCTATGATTTTGAGATAATGTACACGAAAATATCGCCCATAATTGTTAAACTGACTTCGGCATCGAATAAATGAAAAATGTTGACCTGCTGTTAACCGAACCCACTAGTTAGAAATGAAAGAATCTTTATATATATGTGTGCGAGAATTTTCCGTAGAATCATAAAAGTTCTCGCTTCATAGATATAAATATATATATGTATATCACAGAGAATATATATATATATATATATATAGAGAGAGAGAGAGAGTGAGAGTGAGAGAGAGATAAAGAGTGAATTAGAGAGAGTGAAAGAGAGAGAGAGAAAGACACGGTGAGGCGTTCGTGGTACAATGGTTACCATCATAGGAAATGCATACAGTGACTCGACTACAAAGACTGTACGAGGCTGTTCGCTTTTCTCATTTCACACATATCATTTAGAAAGCTATGAACCAAGCACTTACTCCGCAAGCAATGGATAAATTGTAGGGGGACCCTGATATGGCAATTGGTCTAGTAAAAAGAGCACTCCGAATTTAAACCTGTTAAACTCGTTTTAAAATTGACCTTGTGTCGCATGGGGCACGTGGATGGACGGAATGGTAAAATATATATGCAAATATAGCCATGTTAGTACTACTCTATAATTGCAACACTTTGATCTAATGCAGCGCACGGAGAAAAATATAGGTGGGATCTCTCTCTATATATAAATATATATATATATATATATAGAGAGAGAGAGAGAGAGAGAGAGAAAGAAAGAGAAAGAAAGAGAGGCACAGTACGCAGTATCCTAGCATCTTTCTCATATAGCACTGTATTATATTTGAGTGGTGCATTCATACAGTAGTACTGACATGGCTATATGGACATATATATATATATATATATATATTTTTAAAAATTTCTCTCTCTCTCTCTTTCTTTTTCTCTCTCTCTCTCACTTATTAATATATATATATATATATATATATATATTTAAATTATCTAGTGCAATTTCTTATTTGCATTTTATCTTATTCTATCTATCTATCTATCTATCTATCTATCTTCAATTTTGCTTCATGAGACACATGGTTATTATTTCGGGATAACTTTTGAAAATTGGATTCAGTACACGAGCTAATTCGATATCCTTATGATCAGCAAGCCATTCTAGATTTTTCTCATAGTAATGCAACCATCTGTATATAAACATTATACATGAACATAAAATCGTCCAAAATATATTTATCTACATGTGACATCGTTCTATTAACATAAATATGGTTTCTCTTTCAGACGAAACGTAACGACATGGACCACCCGTCTCGTGTTCTATCTCGGAGTTGGAACGTATGTCGAACATCAACGACCGAATTCTGCTGCACTGCAGAAGATATTGTTTCATAGGAGGCAAGTACAGTAGAGAGTGAAGTCGATTTCTAATCAGCTGGCCGCCGTAACGGAACACGTGCTCGCATTTCCTACTTTCACTTTCATTTTCACATTGACTACTGTACAACATTTGCGTCACGGTTTTTCATACAAAACGCGCGTTCTTTTCCTTTCCTGGTCGTACGTTCTTTTAGCTTTAATGCGTGTTTTCGCTCTTTTCTCTATTCATCAATCTCGCTCTGTGAATTATTCAGGCTCTCTCTTTTGCCTCTCTTTTTCTCTTTCGCTTTCTCCTTTTCCAATGTACATCTGTGTATACCATGGCATTATTATATCTGTCGACCTGTCTATTGGTCTTTTTTTGAGCTTAGAAATCACTTTATTGATCAGGCAGTTTCTTTCTTTCTTTCTTTCTTTCTTTCTTTCTTTCTTTCTAAGTTTAACCCTTTTGCTGTCTGTTCGTATGTATGTATGTATGTATGTATCTCTGTTTACACACACACACACACACACACACACACACACACACACACACATATATATATATATATATATATATATATATATGCAGTAGGTTCAATAAGTTTCCAGACTTTTTTTGTACAGGCATTTAAAATTGGCGAAGACTCTTGAAAATTCAGTATGTTATTGCTATATATCTTATGAGATGATTGACCTATTTTTATGATTTCATGTTCAAATAAACAGCTACAGCAGCAATTGGAATACACCCTACTAAAGCCTCATTGTCACAGCTGGTGAGTTTCAAAAATGCAATCTGGACGTGAGGAAACTTTAGAAGAACGATATGCAATAAAATTCTGTTTTAAACTTGGAAAAATGCCATAGAAACATATGGAATGCTTCCGACTGCTTTTGGAGCATCTTGCATGAATCGAGCATCAGTTTTTGAGTGTCATAAGAGATTCAAGGAAAGCGGTGAGTTTGTGAGGGATGATGAGAGGTGTGGGAAGAGTAAGGAAGTCAATAGACCAGAGTTGATTGGCCAAAGGGTTAGGGTTAGGGTTACTATGTTGAGGTTTTAAGGGAGTTCAGGAAGAGATTCCGTCGGAAGAGGCCAGCACTCTTCAAATCGGCTCAATGGCATTTCCACCAGGACAATGCACCAGTCTACACCTCCATCCTTTTCGCAGACTATTTGACCAAGATGGGTATCAAGACAGTTCTTCAGCCTCCCTATAGTCGAGACCTTGCTCCCTGTGACTTTTAGTTATTCCCTAAGCTCAGAGGCTGTCGTCGTTATGAGACAATTGAGGAGATGAAAGAGGCTGTGACGAAGGTCATTGATACGCTCAAACAAGAGGACATCAATGAGGCCTTGCAGAAGTTGTTGGAACGGGAAAACAAGTGCATTGCAGCCGGAGGAGATTACTTCGAAGGAGACTAGAGTTTCATGTGTGTGCCCTCAATAAAAGTGCCCATACGAAAAAAGTCTGGAAACCTATTTAATAATCCTCGTATATATATATATATATATATATATATATATATATATATATATATATATATATTGAGATCTATCTATCAATCTATCTATCTTGTCGTAAAATATTATTATACTACTTATTGAAATTATTTATTTTGTATATCGGTGTGTATTTGTAAAATTTCTAATGAATACGTGTCTAAACCTACTTTTCTAACCATCTAAAAATCTTGCCCAATACTTCTCTTCGCGTAATAGCATAGAAATTATGGCACTTCCTTATCAAATCAGATTTTCTGTCGCCTAAAGTTATTCTTTACTAAGGATTATTTTTATCGATTGCTTAAAACAATATAACTGCTTTGTTGTTAGATTGGAATACTTGGAACCATATAACTGTGTGCCAACAAATAATAATTATAGAATAGGAATAGTTACTTTTGGCCGTATATTTCTGTATAAATTGTTGATGTTAGATTAGGGTACTTGATACACGTATCCATGTTAAAAAAAATTTTTTTAAATAAATATTATCATCAAATAAAAAGGGCATAAAAATACTAATTTTAATGGAACTTTGGAAATATTTATGAAAATGATTGTAATCAAATATTGATACAAAGTAAGATGATTTTGGCATTAAATAGCCTATAAGGAGTTTATATGCCATTAAGCAAATAAATCGAACGAAGCAATATAGTTGTGCATAAGATATTAGTATTTTATTGGAATATTTGAAAGCATATAGACATTTGCAAATAAATCATAGTTACTCCTAGCGAGTTTTTCACACCAGCGTCAGCTGAAGGTCTTTCACTGAAGTTTTAGAGACAACAAGTCACCTTAAGTCACTTGGTCTTTTCTTGGTATCCTGGCCAATCTGAACAGTGTAGTAGTTTGGATACTCTGTACTCGTACTACGATTTCCAACTTATTGATATTTTACTCATTAGAGTTTTTCAGACCAGCGTTAACTAATGGTCTTTCACTGGAGTCTAAGTGACAGCAAGTCTCCTCAAGTCTCCAGGACTCGTCTCAGGATTCTGGCTGTTCTCAGCAATACTGTCGTTTGGATAGTCTCTACCCGTCCGCCAACTTCCAAATCCTCCCGGCCTTTTAATAATCCTTTAGTTATTGTGCCTAAAGCACCAATCACAATTGGCACAATCGTCACTTTCATGTTCCACAGCTTTTTCAATTCTCTTGCAAGGTCGAGGTATTCATCCTTCTTTTCACTTTCCTTCAGATTTATTCTGTTGTCCGCCGGGACAGCAAAATCGACAATTTTGCAAATTCTCTTTTTTTTTTGTTGATTATTATAAGGTCTGGTTTTCTGGCCGAGATTAGGTGATCCGTTTGTATGTTAAAGTCCCATAGAGGTTTATGCATGTCCTTTTCTAGGACCGATTATTATTATTATAATTACTCATTGGAGTTTTTCAAATCAGCGTAAGCTGATGGTCTTTCACTGGAGATTGAGTGACAGCAAGTCTCCTCAAGTCTCCAGGACTCTTCTCAATATTCTGGCCGTTTTCAATAATGCTGTTTGGATAGTCTCTACCCGTCCGCCAACTTCCAAGTCCTCCAGACCTTTTAATCATCCTTTAGTTACCGTGCCAAAAGCACCATTCACTATTGGTATAATTGTCACCTTCATGTTCCATAGTTTTTTCAATTCTCTAACAAGGTCGTGGTACTTATCTCTCGTATTATTATTATTATTTTATTATTATTTCTTTAAGAGCTTTTCGCACCAGCGTTAGCTGATGATTTTCCACTGGAGTTTTAGTGGCAGCAAGACTCCTCAAGTGTCCAGGACTCTCCTCAGTATTCTGGTCGATCTTAATAATGCTGTAGTCTGGATTGTCTCTACTTGTCTTCTTATTTCAAAGACTTCCATTCCTGTATCAATCTGTTGGGGATTGTTCCAAGTGCACCATTTACAATTGGTATCACCGTCACCTTCTTATTCCATAGTTTTTTTAAAATTATTTCTCTTTCAAGGCCCAGGTATTTATCACACTTTTCGCTTTCTTTGATTTTTACTCTGTGGTGTGACAGGACAGCAAAGCCTACTATTCGGAACGTACTCTTTTTTGTAGACTAGCATTAAGTCTGGTTGTCTGGCCGAGGTTAGGTGATCTGTTTGTATCTCAAAATTCCAGAGAAGTTTGTACATCTCATTCTCCAGGAGGGATTCTGGGTTGTGTATATACCATTTGTTAGTGTGGTCAAATTTCTATTTCTGGCACAATTCCAGGTGGATCACCTTCCCCTCCTAATCATGTCTACTCGGATACCTTTTTGGCGTCAATTTACTGCATTCGATTATTATCTTTTTTGTCTCTTACTCACATAATCTATATTTGCTATTTTGTTGCGTCTTATCTATTTTTGCTTTCACATAGTTGGTCTTTATGGCGTGTTTTCTTTTTTGCTGCTATTAGAAGAGATTCAGTTCCTCTCTAAAGGTTTCTTTTTCTTAGCCATGTCCTGGTCTTCTCGAGTGAGATTTCGCTTGTTTGTCTCTTTAAATATCCACACAGTTATTTTTAATTTCATTTTGGTTTTCTACTTATTGTTGTTCCATTGATCATTGTATTGTCTGTTATTTCTGGTAGCTGTAATCAATCTTTCTATGTTCTTTTTCTGTATTCTTCAAATCATAGAACCGATGTGTCAACGTTTTATTATTATTATTATTATTATTATTATTATTATTATTATTATTATTATTTACTCCTTTAGAGTTACATTATTATTATTATTATTATTTACTCCTCGAGAGTTTTTCATATCAGTGTTAGCTGATGGTCTTTCACTGGAGTTTTAGTGACAGCAAGTCTCCTCAAGCCCCCAGGACTCTTCCCAGAATCCTGGTCGTTCTCAATAATGTAGTAGTTTAGATGATCTCCACTTGTCCTCCAGCCTCCATGTCCTCCAGTCCCTTTAATAATTCTTTGGTGACTGTACCAAAAGTACCAATCATGATTGGTATAATCGTCACCTTCATGTTCCATAGTTTTTTCAATTCCCTAGAGAGGTCGAGGTACTTTTTCTTTCTCACTTTCTTTCAGTTTTAATTTCTGGTCAGTCGGGAGAGCAAAGTCGACAATTTTGCAAGTTCTCTTTTTTTTTTTTTGTTAATTAATATATGGTCTGGCCTTCTCGTCGAAATTAGGTGATCCCTTTGTATGTCAAAGTCCTATAGGAGTTTGTGTAATTCTCTCGGACAAATGCTGGGTTGTGCATATACCATTTGTTCGTATAGTGAAATATAAGTTTTATATTCCTTCTGTGCTAATTGGCTGCATTCGCTTATTATGTGATTGATCGTTTCGTGCCTATCCCAACATATCCTACATTTGCTATTTTGTTGCGTCGTTTCTATTCTATCATTATTATTATTGTTACTCCTTTCCGGGTTAGCCGATAGTTTCGCACTTGAGTTTGAGTGACTGTAAGTCATCTCAAGTCTCCATTACTCTCCTCAGTATTCTTGGTGATCTTAATTATGCCGTAGTTTGGATGGTCTCCACTCGTCCCTTTTATTTCCAAGTCTTCCTGTCTTTGTACTAAGAGCACCAATAACAATTGTTATCATCGTCACTTTTATGTTTCAGTGTTTTTTTTTCAATTCTCTAGCAAGGTCCAGGTACTTACCCTTCTTTTCTATTCTTTTTTTTTCTCCGAATTTTGCTCTGTGGCCATCCGGGACAGCAAAGTCCACAATTCAGCAGGTTCTTTTTTTGGTGATGATTATAAGATCTGGTCGTCTGGCCGAAATTAAGTGATCCGTTTGTATCTAAAAATCCCCGAGAAGTTTGTGCGTCCCAACCTCCAGGACAGACTATGGGTTTTAAAAGCACCATTTTCTTGCACAATTCCTAGTTGATTACCTTGCCTACCCAGTAATGTCTAGTCTTATACACTTATTGCGCTAGTTTGCTGCATTCACTTGTTATGTGATTGATCGTTTCATCTCTATCACCACATAACCTACATTTGCTGTTTTGTTGCGTCTTATCTATTCTTGCTTTGATATGGTTGGTCCTTATGGCGTTGTTTTGTGCTGCTATTAGAAGAGATTCTTCTTCTTCTTCTTCTTCTTCTTCTTCTTCTTCTTCTTCTTCTTCTTCTTCTTCTTCTTCTTCTATTATTATTATAATTATTATAGCAATAAAACAAAGTGAGAATAAAGAAACGTCACGTTGAAAATATAGATCAGTATTATTACACTGGAACATTTACAAATTTTGGCATTAAATAACGCATAAGAAGTTAAAAAAATAAATGAATAAAACAAAGCACACTAAACTAATTTTTCTGATTTATTTATTTGATCCCCGAGAATTACACTTCTCATGGAATCAGAAATTTGATGACACAATCCTTTTCAAGCCTGGAGCATCTTACTTTATTTGGCACCATTTTGAATAGCCTCAAAACAAATGTTTTTACAAGATTAAAATGCTTTGCTGTCAAATATTTCCAATCAATGCAACTTATATATTTAGGGAAAAAATTATAAATATATATATATATAGATATTTTTTCGTATGGGCACTTTTATTGATAGTACACGCATGAAACTAGTCCCCTTCGAAGTAATCTCCTCCGGCTGCAATGGACTTGTTGTACCGTTCCAACTATGAAGTCCTCTTGTGTGAGCGTGTCAATGACGATTGTCACAGCCTCTTTCATCTCATCAATTGTCTCAGAACGACGACAGCCTCTGAGCTTAGGGAATAATCAAAAGTCACAGGGAGCAAGGTCTGGACTATTGGGGAGGCTGAAGAACTGTCTTGACCCCCATTTTGGTCAAATAGTCTGTGACAAGGACGGAGTTGTGGACTGGTGCATTGTCCTGGTGGAAATGCCATTTGAAGAGTGGTAGCCTCTCCGACGGAATCTCTTGCTGAACTCCCTTAAAACCTCAACATAGTAACCCCAACCCTAACCCTAACCCTTTGGCCAATCAACTCTGGTCTATTGACTTCCTTACTCCTCCCACACCGCTCATCATCCCTCACAGACTCCCTGCCTTCCTTGAATCTCTTATGACACTCAAAAACTGATGCTCGATTCATACAATATGGTCGGAAAGCAGTCTAAAGCATTCCATACGTTTCTGTGGCATTTTTTCCAAGTTTAAAACAGAATTTTATTGCATATCGTTCTTCTAAAGTGTCCTCACGTCCAGATTGGATTTTTGAAATTCATCAGCCATGACAATCATGATTTAGTAGGGTGTATTCCAATTGCTGCTGTAGCTGTTTATTTGAACCTGAAATCATAAAAATTGGTCAGTCATCTAAGTTGTATAGCAATAACATACCGAATTTTCAAGAGTCTACGACAATTTTAAATTCCCTTACAAAAAAGTCTGTAAACTTATTGAATGCACTACGTATACTTATATATATATATATATATATATATGTTTCTGCTTGTATTCAAAAAGTTGAACTTGGATTATACGCACTTTTGACCCTACTTTTAAATGTTTTCTAGGTTTGGGAAGCTCGCATAGCGTTGTGGCTAAAGTGCTGGACTTTGACTTCGTAGTAAGCGAGTTCAAACTCCACTCTCCCTATTACGTTCATTTTCTGACCAATACCCTGGGAAAAGTTATGAAATTCTTTATTTCCTTGTCTACGGTTAAATCGTACCATTACTATTCTACAAGGATAGCTTTAGTATCATATGACCCACGGAGGTTGATATGCCTTTAAACAAAGAAACCACCGTAATGAATTTGACGTTGATAATTTAAATTCAATTTGGGCCAGTCAGTTCGAGTGACAGAATAAACTGATTGCGTCTCTGCGCAGAAGTAAGATTCCTCCATCGGGTGTCCTGGATATGACACTAAATAATTTGATGGTGAGGTTCCAGTAAGGCTGGAGCTTTGGGGAATGCAGAATACTCCTTCATTGCCATCGCTCTCAGGTTCACTCTGGTCCGAAGTGGTAGCATCAGAAAGGGTTCTATCTAGATCAAATTGAACTAAACTGCGTAATTACGCTAAACTGAATTGTTTGAAATAAAACCGTTTTGATATTTAACTGAGGGTAAACAAAAACTATACTTATACTAAACTGAATTGTTTATATGTATGAAAATGGATTTGGCATTAAATAAGCTACAATGGTTGATATGCCATAAAACCCAATCAAACCGAATCATATATATTTAATATATATGTATAAAGAGGATTTGGCATCAAATAACCCACAATGGTTGATATGCCATAAAACCAAACCCAACCAAATCATATATATTTAATATATATGTATAAAGAGGATTTGGCATTAAATAACCTACAATGCTTGATATGCCATAAAACCCAACCAAACTAAATCATATATATTTAATATATATGTATAAAGAGGATTTGGCATTAAATAACCTACAATGGTTGATATACCATAAAACCCAACCAAACCAAATCATATATATTTAATATATATGTATAAAGAAGATTTGGGATTAAATGACCTACAATGGTTGATATGGCATAAAATCCAACCCAACCAAATCCTATATATTTAATATATATGTATAAAGAGGATTTGGCATTAAATAACCCACAATTGTTCATATGCCACAGAACCCAACCAAACTAAACCAACCAAATTGAATTAACGTTTCATTATTCAGATTTTATACTCTTCGCACAGAAATTCCATTTTTCGTTTAATGTATTGGCGTGTAATATTCCCAGTTAATTCGAAACTTACATTATTGAATTAACACTTAGTTGCTTGAAAGATATTAATTCAACAGAAGATTATATTAAGAGATGGTGTTCCCGCGAAGTGACGGTAAACCAACTAAGTACGTTGGTATAGTAAAATACTCCTGGGGCGTATTAGGATCAAAGTAATGATGCTTTGGCTCCGAAACCATCCCAAACCTTAAAGTCATCATCTAATGAAACTATTTTTAGTTGCACCCGAGTTTTTCGCCACCCGTGAATAATTATAATAATAATAATAGTAAAGATAATAATGATGATGACAATAATGATGATCTATCTATCTATCTATCTATCTATCTAATATTCATTTTATAACTATTTCTGTAACTCTGGTGGCATGAAAAATAAATAATGAAATTTATAAATTAAAAAAATATATTACAAACCGATATATAGAAAAAAATGATAAAAGCATCCGTAATACTTGAAAATAATCACCGCAATGCTTTGCCAAAAGGGGAAAAAACGTCGTCAGAGTTACTTAAGCTAATAAGTGCTCAATACACCAAGTAGAGGAAAACAAAAATGCCTAAAAAAAAAAAAAAAAAACAGAAACTACCTATCCAGATTTCACCTAACGGATCTTTAGGATAATTCTGATATATATAGTCATCCACAGACAGACTATTTTGTTCTATCAGAACTCTTCAGTGTGGCTAGACACGCAGGACGCTCGAAGCCGGGATCGAAACCCGTCCAACTTTACGTTAAGGGAATTTTAAGGTATTTTTATTTTTAGAAACAGCAGCAGCAGCAGCCTTTGTTTACATTAATTTTAAAACCCTATCGGCTACCAGAGTGCTCAATTCTTTCGAAGAGCTTTGCATTACGCTAGCGGGGGCCGGCAATTCCTTCGCCAGAGAGCTCAACCCCCATGGGGGAGCATATATACATATATATATATATATATATATATCAAGTAAGTAAAGTTGCCGACCATAGTCGAGGGCGACCCAAAGGCTTCATTTTCAATAGCTACAACACCGAGGTATTTATTCACGGGAGTTGTGACTATAAAGAACTGACTCGACACTCCCCTTGGCAAAGATTTGAATATGCTCACAGTATCCCCTGCGGAGAGGTAATACCCTCGCATCAAAAGAATGTCTTGAGTATGACACCAAACCGCAAATGATTCTGGAGATCAGAGGCGAGTGGGGTTTCCATTACTTCTAGTTCTACTCTGGTTCGATGTGGTAGTATCTGCTAGAGTACCACCAATAGCTTAAATAGATCTGTTTAAAAAATTGTTCATATTTGATAGGACTGTGTGTTTAATAGAACCTTTTAAGAAACAACAGCATAAAAAATGTAAATATGGACGTAAAATGACTGCGATTCCCTAACCTCTAAAATAACCGAGACGGGTTGAAATGCTGATCAAATCAAGGGAGAGATACACAGTGAAACAGAGTTAATTATTTATTGAGTAAAGAGGTACTGTCCAACAAATATTATAAGTTTCCCCCAATGAGTGTTACGTCCGAAGTTGGTCTTACTACTGAACGAGATCTTGCAGAACCCTCGTGCTTAAGAAGCACGACGTCTTTTATTCCTCCGCGATCCCAGAAGTCACGTGGTGTGAGCCATTATAAAGTAAAAACAATCAAACCTTCTGATGAGGTTCAGTAGAATATTAGACTCTTTTTGGATAGCCGAGTAAGTCGTGTTATAATGGTCATCATTTTCAAGGAATGAACACATCTACCCGAGTTCAAACCCGGACAAAGCTGTTTGCCTTTCACATAAAGCTAATACGATTAGGAAAGATATATGTTTTCAACAAATTCCACACGAGCAGGATACGACTCAAGGTCAATTTTTTAAGCGGAGTTTAAGAGGTTTCAATTTCAATTTTTTTCCAGTACTGGTTGCCATACTGTTGTGGCCCCGGAAAGAGTCACTAATGAAAACGCAGAGACAAATTATATTGCATAAAAAAGATAGAGTTACATAGAAAAGGTAATAAGTCTCGTACTGTTTCGGATAACTCCGGTATTGTTCGGCTGGCAGCGGAATCTCTCGGTACTCATAAAAGTGAGAAGAGTCCATTATGGTGAGATGGGTAAGGTTCCCGCAACACATACCAAGATGAAAGAGTTCAGTTTGCTCTACTATTTACCCATTTGCTCTACTATTTACCCATTTGCTCTACTATTTACCCATAGCAGGAAGTGGGGATGTTTGGATCTATAGCTTTGCTAAGGGTATTCGCCTTATGTAAAATGCAAACAATCTCGTCTAGGATTTGAACTTGAGTGGTCGTGTTCATTTTTTGATGGTAACAATTACCCCATGAACACCTCAGTAGGACCGGGAAAAGCTACAAGTAAATAGTAGGGTAGGCTGTACACTTTAATCTTAGCAAGGAAACTGGACTAGGAGAAAGAAAACTCTGGATTCAACTCAGTTAAACCTTGGTTAAAAATTGACTTTGTATTGAATCCTGCCCGTAGCGGAGAGGTTGGGTGAATACACATCTTTTTAGGTGGATATCTTATTTCTCAGCAAATGATTTTGTCGGCGTATTCAGAGCTCTGACGATCGGCTAAAATTCTTGTACAGGGTGCGGAAGTAAAATAAGGAATAATTTTAAAACGTTTTATTTTAATCTGATTAGTCCAAGTTAAAAACAGAAGAAGAAAAGACGTGATGAATCTAAATTTTCCTGATTAGCTCTATTTTTCAAGCGCTTTTGTATCATCAAAATCCGGCCCAAGAAAAGAAACGACAACGAATCTATGTATGACAATACCCCCTCGGCCCCACGTTACATCAACTTCTTCGAAACCATTTCAATCTTGGTCGGAGATCATCTAGTGGATCCGATAGGTACATCGCACATTTCTTTACGGCAACAAGAATACAATCAAGGGAGTTGAAGAAAAAGAACAAACGAATAATATGCTTGGGTTAACTCTAAGTGCAAGAAGAGGAGTTATTTAACACTCTGCATTCCCTGTAGACTAACGCTAGCGGGTATTTCTGGCGAAAATTCTACAAAGCTCGAGGAGTGCTGACTCATCTTGACTGGTGTTCCCTCACTGCTGCTGGACCCTATCTCATCCAACTGGTCTCTCTGCTGTCCGGTGTCGATTCCATCTACCACTCTCCGTCGCCCGTCACAAACTGACTTCTCTGCGTTCCTTTGTCCGACTTCCTACTTCCGGTCGCGTCGAGATCTCGAGTCCAAACCCTTTGTCTGGTTTTGAGCCAAAGCAGACAAAGGAATCATCTGCTTGGCAGACCACCTACATAGTGTCACATATGATTCGTTTAACGTCGAAACCAAGCCAAAGTTTCTTTGTTTACCGTATAGAAAGCAAAGAAAATATTTTTACAGAAACCAAATACAAATTCCCATCCAAATATTGGTTTGCTGAAGACTGAGGAGGAATTGAATTTAATGTCGGAAGAATTTATTTTGAAGGCATGCAATATCGAAGGCAGGTTGATATGATAATTGATAAAAAAAATGGTGGCCATATTGAGTAAATATTTGTGTCTATCTTCTTATTTTGCTGTTTATTTTTTCAAATTAATATTAATCTAGTTTTATAATAGAGTCGTTTATTATTATACAAGAATATTCCTAATTTAGTTTCCGCACCCCGTAGACTGAGAGATAGACCGATAGATGTGTTATACTTTAACTAAATCCGTGTGTCTGTTCAGATACATCAATTCGATTTCATTTTCACATTTTCTTCTGCCCTTTGTTAACTCAATCTTCATTAATATACTGATTGAAAAGACTAAAAGGAAAAACATGATGAATAATTTTGGACGTGAAATGACCTCATGATTCTTACGTCTTAACTGTGATCTTATAAAAATTTCGCTTGGAGGACTGTCTTCAAACTACCCACTCTTTGGTATTGAAAATGTCGTATCCAACAAAAAAGTCTCCGACTTGACCTTTTTTAGCATTTAGATATGAATTGATACCGACAATGTATTTTAGACAAAGGCTCACACACACAAACACACATACACATACGCTCACAGACACAATTTTATATATATATATATATATATATATAAGTTGGCCAACCGTTGTCGAGAGTGACCTAAAGGCTCCCTATTCAATAGCTACTATACCAAGGTGTAGGAGAGGCTGGTACTTCTTTCTCTGGATTGCTCCATTTACCCTTGATCCGTATCTTATACTGTTGAGCGTTAAACAAAGAGGCATCAAGTACCATTTTTTTGAGTTTTTGGTATGACTCAATCTAATCATATTTCAATTTCATCCTATTTACTAACCCCTCCGCTCGGGCAGGATATGACACAAGGTCAATTTTTAAACGGAGTTTAGCAGGTTTGAATTCAGAGTTTTCCTTCTCCTAGACTAGTTGCCTCACCAAGGCTGAAGAACCCAGTCCGTCCTACTATTTACCCATAGCTGGAGGGAGAATTATTGGATTCATACCTTTCCCAAGGGTATTAGTGCTATGTGAAATGCAATCAGCCTCGTCGTGTCGCCGTGTCCATTTCCTACGACGATAACCATTACACCACGGGCACCTCATATTTTAATTTCATGCACAATTCCTGGTAGATCACCTTCTCCACCCAGTTGAGTGACAGCAAGTTTCTTCTGGTTTCCAGAACTCTTCCTAGTATTCTAATTAATTTTACAGTGCTGTGGTCTGGATGGTCTCGATTCTTCCTCTGAATTCCAATTTTTCCAATCTTTTTCCACGCCTTTAGGGATTATATCATGTGCTCCAGTAACAGTTGGTATCACTGTCACCCTGATTTTTTCACAGTTTCTTCAGTTTTCTTGCAAGGTCTAAGTATTTCATTGTCATTTTGCTTTCCCTTTTTTCGTTCTCTGGTCCACCAGAACAAAATCCACTTGATTATAAATTCTTTTTTCTAATTTATGAACACTTGATCTGGTTTTCCGGTTTGAAATTAGTGTTCTGTTTTTACCTCAAACCCCAGAGAATTTTATGCGAGTCATTCATATTATTATTCATATTTTATTCTTTTGAGAGCTGTTTTCCACCAGCGCTTGCTGATGGTTTCTCACTGGAGTTTTAGTAACAGCGAATCTCCACAAATCTCAAGGACTCTTCTCAGTATTCTAGCTGATCTTATCAATGCTGTAGTTTGGGTGGTCTCCATTCGTCTTCTTATATCCATTCTACCAATCCTTTTACCAATCCTTTGGTGACTGTACGGAGTTCAGCAATTACAATTGGTATCCCCGTCACTTTCATATTCCATAGATTTTTATTATTACTTGTGAGTTTTTCACACCAGCGTGAACTGATGGCCTTTCACTGGATTTTGATTGACAGCAAGTTATCCAGGACTCTCCTCAGCATTCTGGCCGACCTCAACAATATTTGGATGGTCTCTGGTCGTCCTCTGATTTCCAAATCTTCCAGTCCCCTTACTAAACCTTTGGGGATTGTTCCACCTGCATCAGTAACGATTGGTACCACCGTCACTTTTATAATCATTTTTACTACTTTAGAGTTTTTCACATCAGCGTTAGCTGATTGTCTTCACTGGAGTCTGGATGACAACAAGTCCCTTCAAGTCTTCAAGACTCTTTTCAGTATTCTAGCCGATCTCAGCAAAGCTGTAGTTTGGATTGTTTCCACCCGTCTTCTGATTTCCAAGTCCTCCAGTCCCGGTACTGATCCCTTAGTGACTATCCCGTGCGTACCAATTACAATTGATATAATCGTCACTATCATTTTTCACAGCTTTTTAAATTTGCAAGCTAGGTTCAGGTATTTATCCCTCTTTTCGCTTGCTTTCAACATTACTCTGTGGTCAGCCGGAACTGCAAAGTCCAAAATTCTGCAAGTTCTCTTTTTTGTTGTTGATTATTCTAAGGTCCGGTCCTCTGGCTAATATTTGGTAATCTGCTTGTATCTCAAAATCCCAAAGGGTTTTGTGCCTCTCATTCTCCAGGACAGATTATGGGTTGTGCATATACCATTTGTTTGTATGGTCGGATTTAAATTTCTTGCACAGTTCTCAGTGGGTCACCTTGCCCATCCAGTTATGTCTAGTCTTTTACTCTTTCTGTGCTAATTTGCATATTATGTGATTGATCGTTTCATCTCTATCACCACATAACCTACTTCTGTTGTTTTGTTGTGTCTTATCTATTTTTTATCAGTCCTCTAGATTTTCACACCAGTTTTAAAAGGTGCTTTTTTCATTGAACTTTGAGTGGCACCAAGTCTCCTCACGTCTCTTAGACTCTTCCAAGTATTCTAGCTAATCTGAACCGTGCTGTGGTCTGAATGGTCTCGATTCTTCCTCTATGCTCCAGCTTTCCCAATCTCTTTTCTTGGTCTTTGAGTACAATAGCTCAAACTACAATTGGTACAGTAACCTAGGACCAAAATACGTTGTGTCTGAAAGAAATGAGTTCGCAGGAAAGAAAGTTGAAATTTAAGGAAGAAAGTTGAAATTTAAGGAAGAAAATAGTAGTCGCTTTTATTCATGGGGACTATAGCGGGCGGTAGTCAAAAAAAAGTTTGTTCGATAGAGTTTTTCCTCCTTCCCCTTCTTGTGTTGACAGCAACGTTGTTATAGCAGGCTTGTTGATACGTTCATGTCAGTCGTATTGTTGACAGACTGAGTATGGCATGTGTCGGGGTGTCCTGGACCTCTGTTGAACCTGTTTAGAAACCTGCCTCGAACTCCCCAAAATCTCGTTACTTGATTTCTTATATAGAGATTTGACGGATCAATTCGACGGTTCCAGAAGGCTCGGTGACACCAGTGAAAACAATAGTGTAGCACCTGAAAGTTCATGCGTGATTATATTAAAATCACGCCTGAACTCTACAGGTCATTTTGCCTGCACGCGCCAAGTTCGTGACATTTTTCAAAGTTTGATGACAGCCGATGGGCTCGCGCGTTCTCAACGACAGCGCCCATCCGTAATATTACAGTACCACCGTCACTTTAATAATTCACAGCCTATTCAGCTCTTTGGTTAAATCCAGGTTTTCAAAAACATCTTTTTGCTTTCTGTATGGTCTGCTGGAATGGCAAAGTCCTGAAGGTGACAAGTTCTTTTCTTCTTATTGATTAACACTCGGTTAGGTTTTCTGATCGGGATTAGATGATCCGTTTGTATCTCAAAGAGCCAGAGAATTTGATGTGTCTTAGTTTTTCGAACAGATTCTGGTTTGTGCCAATACAATTTATCAGCATGGTCAAATTTTACTCACTAGCATATTTTTTAGATAACCCTTATCTCACTTTAGACGTACTTCTCCTTGTATTCCTTTGGCGCTCACTGTGCATTTCATTAGTTATACAATAAGAGGGACATAAAGCCCCAAGGGTTTTGTGGGAGAGAGGAAGGGGAGCGGTCATACCATAACTATATTGCCTTGGGGTCCCCTGCTCGCCACATTCGTTGAGCCATTCAACAGTACAATATATAATCAGCCATTCTTCGCCAAGCACGACGCAACCACCAAAATACCACACTAGCTTGGTGATAAGAACTACCCCGAATGGAATGTATGATTTTATTTACAAAATTGCTTTTATTTACAGAAGTGTTGTGTGATGAGGATGGGAGAAAATCCCGAAAGAGGAAAGGAAACGATTAAAAACTAAGGAAAAAATCCCCGTTTGGTTGCCCTCCCATCCCCACTTTTATGATATGGAGGCCGAATTTTTTCCGGTGTCCGAAAACAAGCCGGACCTATTCTACGTGGGGATGATTTCTAATCTTATGGAGCAAAAGAAAAAATCAGGGTTGGGCGGGGTGAGGACAGGTAGCATGAATTTATTATAATAAATTTCCTAGATCTTCAGAAAAGTTGGGCTGGAGTAAAAGCTGGGCTATAAAAATTAGCGATGGGGAAGATCTTGAAGACTGACAACAAGGTGATGGGACCGATGACTCACAACATACTGTTAACTAGAGTTGAAGGACAATGAAAAACCTACTTAACTGGGATGGGGTCCCGAATGACCTTGACCGTAGACGCTATGAACAGGAAGAGAAGGGAAGGATGATTCCAACATTGCTCCCTTTCGTATGACCTGGGTCGCTGCATTCACCTACCTTTTGTCGAATGTTATGCGATCCAAGCGTGTTCTATCGCATCTAATCTTGACCCTAAGCTGATGCCTAAAGAACTATATCAGATCACAATGAGAACAGTCTGCATCGTCATACAATTCCGTCTTTCGCGTCGTCCAAAGAAGCATTTTGGTTACAGCTAGGATCGCGAGAAACACTACCTGCTTCTTACCCTGAAACGGAGGTAAGACGTTGTCCACGACGTAACCAACGTCAAGTAGTACGAATTGCTTGGGTTCGATGCGAGCCGTCCACTCTCCGATGTGATCCCAGAACAGGCGAATTCGCTCGCAGTAGTAGAAGGCGTGTGCAGCCGTTTCTTCCAAGCCAATGCCACAGCGAGTACAATAGGGCATGTCTGCCAGGCACGCTCTGAAGCTCAGGCCGAGAAAGGGCCACGCGTTCCACGCAAGCTACCTGGTGAGTGAGAACTCGGAATTAATCAAGAAGCCCGAACCTGGTGCCCAATTCCAATAGGAGCAGACCTCCTCCTCTATTCAGCCGTACCACTCACTGAGAGGGTCCGAAGCGGGGCCCACCACTAGTTCCCGATACAGTTCTTTCCGAGGCTATGAAAGGTCACTCTACCCAGAACCTCACGAAGGGCCGTTCGGTATTCGCGGACAGACGGAGCTTCGCCCATCGGCCTACTTCGACCTTCGACCTTCTGGTCTGACTTGAGGCAAGGAAAAGTTCTTCTCGCCTTTCATTTACACGCCGCGTCCTCCGACAAGTCTTTCAGCGAGCCAGTGGCTTTCTAGATACGGCATACTCAGACCCCTATTGCGCGTACGTTGAATGCAGACCTGTCTACGGACCATATGCCTTTGACCTCACCAGATTACTCTGGGGAGGGTTCGTTGCAGTTCCAGCCGACGAGCCCTAGACAGAGGAAGTACAGACAATCGGTAAAGGATCAGGAAGATGTACACGGCGCCCATCCCCGCCCTGTCCTTTAAGGACAACCTACTTGGAAGCCAGGTTCCCACCTGGGCATTCACCTTGACCTGTACCCCCGATCAATTTCGCTCCAGTTTGAGGTTGGGTTCGAACCACACCCCGAGGATACGAACGTGTCCGTCATTCCAACAGAAGGGCCCTAGCAGGGTATCGTTACCCGTCCAGGCACCGGGCCGCAAACCTTCCCTTTTGTCAAAATTGACCTTGGCTCCTGCTATTCTTTCGTACTCGCCAACCGCTTTCTTCACAGCCTTTATGTCTAAGTGGCGGGACAGAAAGACGGTAATATCATAGGTGAATCTGGAAACCCTTGCTGTAAGAGGGCCAACAAAAGGGATACCGCGCAGGGCTGGATTTGCCTCTCATCTCTAAGCCTTTAGAGCTGGGGCTCCAATAGCATGGCCATATAGAAGGGGAGACTGCAGAAAACCCTGGCTGACCGAACGCTCAATCGCGAACGCCCCCAAACGCCTTCCGTTTACCTGCACCACTGCCTGAGGGTTGTGGTGTATCATGCTAATCCATCTGCGGAACTCCTGTTTGAATCCGTTAGCCAACAAAATAGATGCCAAAAAGCAATGGTCAACCCAATCGAAGGCCTTGGACTGATCTAAATTGATTAGCATGACTTTGGTGCCGTCTTCTAACCCTTGTAGGATCTCGCGAATCTAGTACAGGTTGTCTTGGATTGATCTTCCTTTCTCAGCGTAAGTTTGCTCAGGGCCGATCAGGTTGCTAATGGCAAGCTGTAAGCGGTTCGCTCAGACCCGGGCAAAAATCTTTAAATCTGAGTTTAGCAGAGATATGGGCCAATAATCATCTAGTTCCTCCAAACATGCCTGCCACCTTTCTTTAGCAATGTGATCACGCCTTTGGTAACGCTACCAGGCATGGATTCCGGGGCGAACCAATGGTTAAACATATCCGTCAGAATAGGCACAAACATGTGCGGCAGCCTCAAATACAAATCGTAGGGTAGACCATCTAGTCTTGGTGATTTGTTGAGGCCAACCTGCTTCAACGCATCACGGACTTCTAATTCAGTACCCACACCCTCGCAGCTAGCCGCTTCCACCTCCAGAAGGCGGGGTAAGTCAGCTAAATAGCTGCGAAATTCCTGAAGCGGGAGATCAGGACAGCAGGCAAAGCGGTCACGAAAGTGCGCCCGAAAGGCATCGCGCATCTCACGATGTGACCACTGAATACGCCCATCCGGGTATTTGACGGAATCGATATCCCGACCGGGAAACCTTCGCACTTCTTCCTCACGTACGATCGTGTTCGATTTCACAGCTTCGTTGAGAAGTCTTTGAAACCTAATTCTAACTACGAATCCCTCAAGGTCCCTCCTAGCTACTTCTACGTTTAGGGACTCCCCCTCTACCACCCGGGAAAGTCTATCTTCTATAGATTTCGTCCTCCTGGTCGTACCTAGGTTGTGTCGACCGTATTTGGTGGCGACATCTTTAATCCTGTATTTGAGATATGCCCACCACCAATTCCCGCTTAATTAGGGATTCCTGCCGGTCCTGTAAGTCCAGAATCACTTTTAAGGGCGTATTAAACCTCCAGTAGCCGGCTAGCCTAGGTCTATTACATAACTGCAGACTGACCCTAACAAGTTCATGGTCAGTCTGCCCTATCAAGTGGAACGTGGGATAACTAACGAAATTACAGTCAGCTCTTCTAACACTCTGTCCAAGTAGGAGCCTACTCGGACAGAGGGCGAGCTATCCAGCCATATCCACATCTCCCTCCCAGCGCTCACTGACCACATTGGCTTATTATTTTTTCTATCTCCATGTATACTATATTTTGCTATTCTGGTGCATATTCGCAATTTTTTGCTTCGACGTAATTGGTTCTTATGACATTAGTTTATTAAAAGAAATTCCGATTCTCTCTTGAGAATTTCGATTCTTTGCTATGTTTGGTTTTTCGCTTAAAGTATCCATCCAGTTATTTTTCTTATTTTCGTTTCGTTTATTTATTTATTTATTTTTTTTCAATGCTTTACGACCTCGGCTGGAGAAGAAGCAAGACGGCAATTACACAAGAATGTTGCGAGCAATATTGAACAAGTCCTGGCGGCAACACCCCACAAGGCACCAACTATACGGCCACCTGCCTCCCATCACGAAAACTATCCAAGTGAGACGAACCAGACATGCAGGACACTGCTGGAGAAGCAGGGACGAGCTCATCAGTGATGTACTCCTATGGACCCCCACATATGGCCGGGCAAAAACATGACGACCTGCGCGAACATACATACAGCAGCTATGTGAAGATACAGTGTGTAGCCCTGAAGACCTGCTGGAGGAGATGAACGATAGGGAGAAGTGGCGAGAGAGGGTCAGAGATATCCATGCTAGCGGCACCACAGGATGATGATGATGAAGATGACATCAATTTTGATTTGTGTTATTTTACAGCATTGATGGAAAATATCCTCAACACTACTGTAATTTTGTTTAGTCATCTAGATAATTTCAGCAATGCTGTGGTCTGAACGGTTTCAATTCTTTCTTTGGTTTCCTATTTCTGCAATCACTTTTCTATAATTTCTATAATTTCTCCGCCTCTTCAGTAACGTCAGTGTAATTGTCTATCTTTTTGATCGTTTTCTCTTTCACATTATATGGCACATATACGGCAAATTCTACTTGATGGAAAGTTTTTTTTTTGGTTTACAGATCGGTATTGGGTGATACGTTTGTAGGATGATTAATATTACTCCTTGTAAATTATTCATGTCAACGCTAGAGTTTGAATGACAGCAAGTCTCCAGGACTCTTCTCAGTATTCTGGCTGGCCTTAATAATGCTGTAGTCTAGATGTTCTCTGATGGCTCTCTGATTTCTAGATTTTCCAGTCTTTTTATCAAATCTTTGGGGATCGTTCCAAGTGCATCACTATCATCTTTATGTTCCACAAATTTCATAGTTCTCAGGCAAGGTCTAAGTACTTATAATCTCTTTTCGTTTATAATTATTATTATTATTATTCAACTTTCAGTGAGTTTTTCACATTAGTTTTAACTCGGGTGTTTCACTGGAATCTGAGAGAGAGAGAGAGAGAGAGAGAGAGAGAGAGAGAGAGAGAGAGAGAGTCTTCTGGTGTTTATGTCGCTTCTAAATATTTCAGCCGATAACCGGCTCATAGGTCTAGTGGGTAGAGTGTTCACCAATGGTCCGGGAGGCCTGGGTTCAATCCCAGGTCGAGTCATACCAAAGATTTTAAAAATTGTACTTAATACCCCCTTGCTTAACACTCAGCAATATAAGGTACGTGTCAAGGGTAAAGTGGAGCAATCCGGGGAGAGGAGTAACGCCCTCCCCTACACCTCAGTGTTGTAGCTATTGAAAAAAGAAACCTTCGGGTCACCCTCGACTAAGGTCCACAACTTCACTTACTTAATACGGTGATCTATGTCGTCTCAATTCTTCCTCTGATTTCTAGTTTCTCCTTCCTTCCAAGATACAACCATGTTGTATGTTAGCCAATCTTTTAACATCTTATATCAGCTTATAATAATATTAAGTCCTCGTGAGATCTTAAAATGGCAGAATTATATATCTTATAGCACTCATAAAATAAAACAACGAATCATCTGCTGTAGCTGTTCATTTGAACGTGAAATCATAAAAACAGGTCAGTCATCTCATAAGATGTATAGCAATAACATACTGAATTTTCAAGAGTCAACGACAATTTTGAATGTCCATACGAAAAAAGTCTTGAAACCTATCGTATGCACCTCGTATATTGCTTAATATTTTGTTCACTAATTTAAGTGTGAAATTTATAAAGATTAAGTTTGTTTTAAGAATCTAATTTACCCTAGGCTTTTGATTTAGAACTCGACACAAACCTAGCGTCATTGATGTCTAAAATACAACCATGTTGTATGTCAGCCAATCTTTTAACATCTTATATCAGCCTATAATAATATTAAGTCCTCGTGAGATCTTAAAATGGCAGAATTATATATCTTATAGCACTCATAGAATAAAACAACGAATCATCTTTCAAATCATTAGTTAAACATTTGTCATGTATGTTTAAGGATGTGTAGGAGAAAGGTAAACAAATTACAGTACTAGAAATTATATCGATATAGCAGGAAGTATGCCAATATATGTAGATGCCCATGAATTTCGGCCTAATTTCGCATTTCTGGAGCAGTGAAGCAAAATCTGGCTCTATTGCCCCCGCACGCATGCATGCAAAAAAAAAAAAGTCTTCATAAAGAAAGAAGCCAGAAAATTATGTCAATAATAGTGAACTATTTTCTAGTTATGTTTTCCGCTGTAAATATAGCCCAGAGGGATTTCTATATTTTTCAGATGAAATCGATAAATCATTAAAATAACTCTTCAAGCGAAGAGATAAATTACATAATTGAGATTCTTTTTTTTTTTTTAAATAAGGGTTTATAGGAGACCTTCTTTGCTAACGTAAAACTTCTTTTATCTTCGAATGTACATATCGATTACACAGAGACGTCAATTTATTTCTCTACATTCAAGCGTTTAATGAGAAGAGTCATCATTTATTTATAAAGCGGAATACATCTTAGGATTGATGAAAATTAGCTTAGTCTGGTAAAAGATCAACGGGAGGGTATTATGACCGTACAAGATCAGAGATAAGTTCATGCTTCCTTGAAAATCAGCACGTGAAATCGTGAAATATATCCAGCATCTAACTTATCCGCTGACGCACCTGATAATTATTTTAACCATACCCACACAAACAATATATATATATATATATATATATATATATATATATATATATATATATATATTGTTTGTGTGGGTGTGGTTGAAATGATTATATATATATATATAGAGAGAGAGAGAGAGACAGTGAGATGTGAACAGACGGAGATAGGGAGATAAATTCAGTAATAGATATAAACTGATTAAGACAAAAAAAAAAACATATAAATATAGATATGATCTGGCTTGGATAGATTGATAGATTGATAAGAAACAGTGCCAGAGAGAGAAAGAAAGGAATAGTTTAAGATATAAATATAGATAAAAACAGGGATAGATAGATAGATGTGAACAAACTCATCATTATATATATAGATTAAGATAGATATGAATAGACTATATATATATATATATTGATCAAGTGGGTTGAGTGTTCGCCAATGGCCCTGGTGACTGGGGATCAATCCCAGTTCGGGTCATACCAAAGACTCAAAAAATGCTACCTTGCTTAACACTCAGCATTATCAAGGGTAAAGTGGAGCCATCCAGGGAAAAAAGTAAAGGCCTCCTATATATCTAAGGGTTATAGCTATTGAAAAAGGGAACCTTCAGCTCACCCTCGACAACGATCGCCAAATTTACTTATATATATATATATATAGAGAGAGAGAGAGAGAGAGAAAGGAGGAGAGAGAGAAAGAGAGAAAAAAGAGACAGCAATTATTATATATATATATATATATATATATATATATATATATATAATCAGATTAAATTTGAAATTGTTCTAAATATATATTTGTAAATTTAGAGTAATCTCTCTCTATATATGTATATGTATATTTCAGTTGATGAGATATTGCTACCGAGGTAGTGAAATGTTGTCCCTATTTCTGAGGCTTGTCATTTTATGTAGGGATGGCACTATAAGCGATGCCAACATACGCGTATGAAAGGCATGAACTGCTATTGACAGCTTATCGACCCTATGGAAATCAAAGTAGTTTAATAAAAAGACAAAAACAAAACTAGAATTCTTTTCGAGCAGTAACCATGTCAGTAATATTGTATGATTGCACTACCTGGACCTAAAAGAAGTGGATAGAGAAAATGCCTGGTGGGAACAAGAATCCTTTGTATTCTTTTGAACAAATTCTGAAAGTAGAGCTCTTGAAATGAGCAGATGTATTGCCACTTGCCTCCTGTCTCACAAACCATTCAAGCAAGCCTGGGCACTGATGGAGAAATAGAGATGAACTCACGAGTGAAGTTCTCCTGTATCGGCAGAACATCACTTACATTCATCAGTTTTGTGCGGACATTGCATGTCATCTAGAAGACTTGCTATATAGAGGAGTTGCCAATAAAGGCTAATGGCTAGTGAGAAAGAAAGGGTTAAAGAGAGAGAGAGAGAGAGAGAGAGATATAGAGTGTGTTACAGAGAGACAGAGAGACAGAGACACCCAGAGAGACAGAGAGAAAACCCGTTTTATCATCGCGATTTGTGAAGATATATATATATATAGAGAGAGAGAGCGAAAGAGATAACGAGAGCGAGAAAAGAGGAGAGAGAGAGAGAACGAAAGAGATAGAGAGAGGGGCGAGGGCGAGGGCGAGGAAGAGTCAGCACTACTTGATAATTGTCAGTTTCTCGGCTATTTATCAGATAAATCATTAAAAAAAGTGAAGAAAATGAATCAATAAAGAAAATGAATAAATAAATGAATAAATAAAAGTCTGAATAAATACGAAAAAAAAAAAAGACACACAAAAAAAGAAACAAACAAAAACCAACCAACCAACCAACCAACCAACCAAACAAACAAACAAACAAACAAACAAGTACCAAACTTTATAAACAAAAGAAACAGAAGTAATAAACAGATTAAGATTGGAAAACGAAAAATTGATAAATGATGAATTGATTAAACTAGAAAAATTTGCAAATGTGAGCAGAGGTGAAAAAAATAGTAGTGTGAATAACAGTATAATAAATCCCCAAAAGCCGAAACCAAAGATGGTAGAGTAGAGGATCAAATCGCAAGGGTAACATGATATAGCTGTGTTGATGAGCAAACACTCCTCGGAATTACCAACAAACGAGAGCAGCCTCCTCACTCCCAGCAAGCAAAAAGAAAAAGACACCAACCATAATCCCAAAACACTTGGTCTGATGAACGCATCGGCTAGAAACTGACACTTACCAAGTACCATTGATTTTGAGTCTAGGCGGTGGAATGGTTACGATGATTGGAAATGGGCATGGTGACCGGAGATCAAATCCTCGATGTCGCAGTCTATATTTCACATACCACTGATACCCTTTAGAAAGGTATGAATCCAGTTATTCTCACTCCACCTATGGAAAAATTGTAGAAGGAAAACTCTGAATTCAAACCTGTTAAACTTCACTTAAAAATGAACTTGTGACACATCCTGCTCGAGCGGAGGGGTTGGGAAAGGCGCACGCACACACACACACACACACACACACACACACACACACACATATATATATATATATATAGATATGTTGGATGTTGGGTAGAATAACCATATTTACCTACCCCTCCGCTCGGGCAGAATATGACACAAAGTCAGTTTTTAAGCGAAGTTTAACAGGTTTGAATTCAGAGTTTTCCTTCTCCTATATTAGTTGCCTCACCAAGGCTGAAGAACCTAGTGTGTCCTATTATGGACCCATGTTGGATAGAATAACGAAAACAAAAGCAAACTTTTATTGTTCTCAATCTTTTGTCTTTTTTTTTTGCCTATTTACCAAATTGAGCTAAGGAAGAATCCTCGAGGCGTAATGGCTAAATTGCTGGACTGCGGCCTCGAAGCAAGTGAGTTCGAACTCCACTTGATCTCCCGGGAAGGCTATTGAACCCCTAATCCCCGTCAGCTCTGGGTTAAATAATATCACTGTTATTCTTCTACAAGCTTGACTTTGGCGTTCAATAACATACAAAAGCTGATATCCCATTAAACAAAGACACCAAATCAAAACAAAGCAAATTGAATGAAGTCAAGTTTAATGAATTCCTCTTAATACAACAATGAGAAAGATTGAAGTTGTAATGACAAACGAAAGAAAGAAAGTAGAGGTTGAATTGGGAAGGAAAGAAAAAATATAAAGGACGTTGGAAAAAAAAGAAAGAAAGAAAGAAAGAAAGAGTTGAAAAGGAAGAGAAAGAAAAAAGATATGGAGGAGAAAGAAAGGTAACAATGAAAAACAAAAAGGATGAAATGTCAAACGAAAGAAAGAAAGAAAGAAAGAACGAAAGAGTTAAATTAGGAAGCGAAAGAAAAAAGGGAGAGAAAGAAAGATGACAATGAGAAACGAAAAAGATGAAATGTAAAACAAAAGAAAAAAGAAAGAAAGAAAGAAAGAAAGAAAGAGTTGAATAGGAAGAGAAAAAAATATAGTGGAGAAAGGACGATGACAATGAGAAACGAAAAAGATGAAATGTCAAACGAAAGAAAGAAAGAAAGAAAGAAAAAGAGAAAGAGTTGAATAGGAAGAGAAAGAAAAAAGACAATTGGAGAAAGAAAGATGACAATCAAAAACGAACAAGATTGAAAGTCAAAAGAAAGAAAGAAAGAAAGAAAGAAAGAAAGAAAGAATTGAATTGAATTGGAAGAGAAAGAAAAAAGATATGGTGTGGAAAGAAAGATGACAATGAGAAATGAAAAAGAAATGTAAAAAAGAAAGAAAGAAAGAAAGAAAGAAAGGGTTGAATAGGAAGAGAAAGAAAAAAAAGATAGGTTGAGAAAGAAAGATGACATTGAAATGTAAAACAAAAGAAACAAATAACGAAAGAAAGAAAGAAAGAAAGAGAGTTGAATAGGTAGAGAATGAAAAAAAAGATTATGGTGGAGTAAGAAATGTGACAATGAGAAAGGAAAAAGATTCAATGTCAAACGAAAGAAAGAAAGAAAGAAAGAAAGAAAGAAAGAAAGAACGAAAGAAAGAATTGAATAGGTCGAGAATGAAAAAAAAGATTATGGTGGAGTAAGAAATGTGACAATGAGAAAGGAAAAAGATTCAATGTCAAACGAAAGAAAGAAAGAAAGAAAGAAAGAACGAAAGAAAGAATTGAATAGGTAGAGAATGAAAAAAAGATTATGGTGGAGTAAGAAATGTGACAAGGAGAAGCGAAAAAGATTCAATGTCAAACGAAAGAAAGAAAGAAAGAAAGAAAGAACGAAAGAAAGAATTGAATAGGTCGAGAATGAAAAAAAGATTATGGTGGAGTAAGAAAGGTGACAAGGAGAAGCGAAAAAGATTCAATGTCAAACGAAAGAAAGAAAGAAAGAAAGAAAGAGTTAAATAGGGAGAGAAAGAAAAAATGATGGAGAAAGAAAGATGATAATGAGAAACGAAAAAGATGGAATGTAAAACAAAAGAAAGAAAGAAAGAAAGAGTTTAATCAGAAGAGGAAGAAACAAACAGTGAAGGTGCGAGAAAAATATTAAGAATGTTGATGAGAGAAAACTTGTCAATGAAAAACGAAAAAAAAGAAGAGTCAGACTAAAGAAAAAAGAAAGGAATAAAGATTGATGAAGAAAAAATGAAATAACTTATTAAATTTTTTTAAAAACTGAGAAGTTTACTTCTGTATTGAAGAAGGAAGTGAATGTAATAAGCTAAGATAAATAGTTTAGTATCGTTTCTTTGCTTAACGCAGATCAACCCTCGTGGGTTATTTAATGTCAAATTCATCCTTGTAGAGGGACAAACAAGTGAATACACTTGTATGTATTTACCAACTCCTTCGCACATGAAGGATATGACACAAGGTCAATTTTAAAGAGTTTAACAGGTTTTAATTTAGAGTTCTTCTTCTTGACTGGTTGCTAAAGTAAGGCAAAAGAACAGAGTCTGACGTACTATTTAGTCAAAGCAAGAGAGAGAGATTAACTGGGTTCATACACTTACCTCACATGTAAATCAAATTAACACCATTATTGACGTGATATTGATACGGAATATTATTAAATTGTGTACAATGCTTGCATTTTGATGAATTCTGCACATCTACGCCTACATGGCCTCGGTAATTTCTTACAGTATTCAGGCGTAATTTTGTTCCCCTCTTCTTTCAGTGACTCACACAAAAAAAATAAGGTCGTCAGTTTCTGTGCGTAAACATTATCGTCATTAATCTTCCATAGATTCTTAATTGGATTGAGATCTTGACCATTCAATGACCTTGGCGTTCTTACTGTTTTTGATTAGCGACATTGTCTTGCGTAAATGATAGCCCAGATAAAGTAGAGGGTCTTAGAAGAAAAAGCAAAAAAAAAAAAAAAAAAGATTTGAACTCGGGTCACTGTATCCATCTCCAACGCCGATATCCATTACACTACAAACGCTACTATATATATATAGTCATCCAAAGACAGATCAGTTTCGTTCTATCAGAACTCATCAATGTGGCTAGACAGTATCTTCCCGTAGCTAGGATCGAAACCCGGTTGACTCAAACGCCAAACCAAAGCTTCCAACCATTCTGCCACGAGGAGATATTAGCTGCGAAGTAAATTTTCTAAACTGTTATGAATCACAATTACTATTGTTTACATACAGCCGTTCATGATATATATATATATATATATATATATATATATGTGTGTGTGAAATGAATAAAATAAAATAAAAAAGATGAGAATAAACCATGTGATGTGTACGTACTTTTCAATGAAAGGGTAACTGAATTAATTGGCACGAATATAAATTTGGAATTTAAGATTTTAATTTTGAATTTTAAATTTATTTTAAGATAAGTATTACTGTATCCTTACGTAAGGTTATTAAGGAATATTGTACTTCCCTAAATTATTATTAAATCTGGAGTTTTAAGTTGAAATGTATTTAGAATTTAAAAATTAAAAAATATGTAATTTACTATAATTCCAACTGGTAATAAAAACTAAAAACCGGAAGAGGACTAAATGGGGAGGAAACCCGTCACACCTTTTCAACCCTCACCCATCCTTCCTTCCTGTGTCTATTCTGAATTATTTTATCCATTAGATCTGAAGAAGTCTTGTTATTTTTGGTGTTATTGATTCATATCAATACCCATAACAGGTTGGAAATAAATTTATAATCCTAATGTGACCAGTTTTTGTTTTTCTCAAATAAAATATTGTCCCGTGGTGTCCCATTGAGAAGATAGAAATATGATCACTACTATCCTCTTGTTTGAATTAACAGTAGCAAGCCATCAGAGAATGACCGTTAAGAAAGTATATGGGTCACAGGGGAGACCAGATGTTTATACTTGGTGACCTCACCCGGGTCGCCTGACACGAGAAGGTAGAAGCCAAACGATTGGCTGGGACCCTAAAATGGAAGTGGGGACTCCCTCCCGTCAGCGGAAATAGAAAAGAAAAAAGTTAGTCGTTGGACAGGGTTCGTAGCGGGCAGAACCAAAGCCAAGTACTCCGGGTAGAAGAAGACAAAAAAATATCTCGGACACGAAGGAGCCATTTTCTTCGAGCCAGTGTTAAAAATAAGATAAAGTCTATTAGCCCGTAAAAGAAGAAAGATTCTCCACAGGACTCCATCAAAGAAAAAAGATAAGTAAACTTTGAGACCATTTCTCCTTATAACCAATTTTATATACCCTCTCTCTCTCTCTCTCTCTCTCTCTCTCTCTCTCTCTCTCTCAATTTGAAGAAAAACGAAAGACAAGAAAAGAAGAAAGACATTTATGTTCATGGACTGTTCATTTATTATATATTTGACACGTTGAAGGTGTATATCTTTGTGTAGTAAAAGATTGATATATTTTAATGTTCCCTCGTGCCTGAAGTTGTTATTTGCAGTGTCTTCTACGAGTTGGTTATGTCATGTTTCTTTTCAAGCTTCTATTCGCCTTATTATGTTATCTTGCTTAAAATTGTCCTATTAATTCCTTTAAATTCTCATACGGGAAACCGGAATTACCGACTACTATAATTAATATTATTACGTCTAAACCTATAGGTCAATATCTTCCATTGTCTAGGGGAGGGAGACTAGCGACCTGGTGGGTGTGTGTATAGTGTGAAATTTGGAACCCCTTGCCAGCAGTGATCAGTCTGGCCATAAATTAATCCCCCACATAATATGCCAGTTCTTATATGCCTGAGAGAAAACTCTGAACGAGGACTTATTCTACAAGGGATCAAGTGCCAACCTGCCCCGTCTTCACACGTGCGAAAATGAAGTCCTGTTTTGGGATTTTAAAGAATTTGCCGTCACAATATATATAACGACATTTGTAAACGAATCGTTTGTGGGTAACATTATCTTTAAACGTTATAGCATATTTTTTATACACAGTAAACCTTTCCAAGCAAACATTATTGATTCTATTTTATACTAATCGTTTGTTTGCTCTAAGTTAAATCGTCTGAAGTAGTCCTATATAATACTGATAAAATTCTATTTAATACAAATCATTTGTTTGTACAAAATTAAAAGCTGACAAGTATTGCTATCAAACACAAATATTTCTATTTAATTTTAATCATTAATTTGCACACAGCAACGTGATTACTTGTATTCCTATTTAACACAAATAATTCCATTATTAATCTTTTGCTTGCTTACATCTAAATGGTTTCACGTACTGCTATCTAACACTATTAATTCTTTTAATCATTAATCTTTTGCTTGCACAGAGCTATAGGTGGATGAAGAAAAAATGAAATAACTCATTATTAAATTATTTAAAAAAACTATGAGAAGTTTACTTCTGTATTGAAGAAAGAAGTGAATGTAATTAGCTAAGATAGATAGTTTAGTATCGTTTCTTTGTTTAACGGAGATCAACCCTCATGGGTTATTTATTTGTAGAGGGAGAAACAAGTGAATACACATTTACCAACATTATTAATTAATTAATTAATTATTTAATATTGACATTGCATAACCAAGTGCAAAAGACTCAAGAATCTGCATCAAAAATATAAAAATATAGGTACAATGTACACAATTCCTTAAATTCCTGGCGTAAAATAAACCCAGACGGGTTGATATACCGTTAAAACCAACCAATAAATCTTAAAAACGCCAATATCATACAATTTCATATTCAGGAAATTTTGCAATAGTAGGAATCATCATTGGCGTTTTTCCAGTGACAATTTGACGTCAGAGAAATTCATCGTCTTTTAAACAACTCACCATTATGGTATAAGGTCGGAATCAATGTTACAGACAAATAAGGAATATTCATTTACATGGCTAATTTCTATTTTAGTTTAGAATTGGTTCATGAATATAAAGAACAACGTTTTTTCTTTAATGTTGAACGATACATTTGTTTGTTTTTCATAAGTAAAAGTAAAGTTTGCAACTGTAGTAGAGGGTGACCCGAAGGCTCCCTTTTCAATAGCTACTACACCGAGGTGTAGGGGAGGGCGCTATTCCTTTCCCTGGATTGTTCCACTTTACCCCTGATGCGTACCTTATATTGCTGAGTGTTAAGCAAGGAGGTATCAAGTACGTCTTATGTATGACGTGACCTGGGATCGAACCCAGATCATTGGCGAATACTCTACCCATCTAGGCCAATGAGCCGGTCCATTTTCATAAACGGTAACTTTATTCATCCTAGTTTTTAGGTGTTAGCTAATGTTTAAGAATATTTACTGCAATTATCTGGAGAATTGAAAATATTTGTTTTTTAAACTTCCATTTTTTTATATTGGCTGACAGTGAGTGGGGAGGAAGTGCATTGATGATACTTAATCATATGTATATTTATGTAATCATGTCTCTCACTCTCTCTCTCTCTCTCTCTCACACACACACACAAAATCTTTGGACGATTTTGTGGCGTGAAAACCAATGTTACATGACTTGTAGGTTTGGTTTGGTTTCTTCCTTTAATGGCATATCAACCTGCGTAGGTTATATAATTCCCAAGCCATCCTTGTAGAAGATCAGTAGCGGTGCTATTAAACATATGAGTTGGTGATACAAGGAGGTTGATTCATTTTCCAAGGGTATTCATATTTACTAACCCCTTCCCTCCGAGAGGATATGACACAAGATCAATTTTTAAGCGGAGTTTTCCTTCTCCTAGACTAGTTGCCCCCCCAAGACTGAAGAATCCAGGCTGTCCTGCTATTTACCCATAGCTGGAGGGAGAATAATCGGATTCATACCTTTCCCAAGGGTATTAGTGCTATGTGAAATGCAATCAGTCTCGTTCAGGATTTGAACTCGTGTTGCCGTGTCCATTTCCTACGACGATAACCATTACACCACGAGCACCTCTATTTTCCAAGGGTATTAGACCATAAGTAAAAAACAGGAGTTTTCTTTTGTTTTGTTTTAGTTTTTTTTTTTTTGTGGGGTTAATGGCATATCAACCTTCATGGCTTATCTAATACCAAAGCCTTGCAGAAGAACGGTAGTGGTACAATTTATCGCATATTTGCGGGGATAAAGGGTTCTCATACCTTCCCCAAGAGTACTCGTCTGAAACTAAACGTAATAACAAGTTCGAACTTGCTTACAACGATGTCACAGTCTAACATGTTAGCCACAACGCCCCCGGGACTCTCCTCTAACTGCTCGATTATTATCATTCATAATGCTTTTGCCGAGGTCGTGAGCTAAAAGAATCACAATGGACGCATAACTATATATTTGTGAACGTCTGTGTGAGTTTATAAGCCGATGGGTTTGTACAAGGTGGAACGATAAAATTGTCGCCCTAGAAAATATGACATGATTCCATTTCCATTGAATGAAAACCGGTTTTCTTTTTTTTGTTGCAGACCATCTACTAGTTGGCCAGTTGTGTACAAATCCCAAGAGCGATAGGAGCCTTCTATCATGTCTGAAAGTGACACAATGTTCAAAGAGCGAGATCGGAGATGCGCCGCCATACAACTCTCTACCGATCCAAGTTATGATAACAGGACCATTGCCAGCACCCTCAAAATGCAAATAACAGGGACGTGCCCAGGGTGATGAAAGCAAAGTTTCCGGCTACGGTTATGGTCTTTGGTGTGGTTTCATCATGCCACCTCACATCTTCGAAGTCGGCTTGAAAGTCAACACCAAAGTGTACCTGGATGTGTTGAAGAGTGTGGTGATCCCCTGGTGCAATCAGGTGGCCGGTGGCAGACCCTGGGTGTGGCAGCAGGACTCGGCGCCGCCCCACAAGTCCAAAAAGACCCAGGCTTGGCTTTAGAAGAAGTGCTACGACTTCGTACTCTTCTCTTACTGCCCCCTCATCCCTCGGCCTGAACCCGCTGGACGACTTCGTTTGGTCATCCGTCGAGAACATCACCAACATGACCTCCCACAACACCAAAGCCAGCCTGATCGCCGCCATCCGCCGAGTATTCGCCAAGCTCCCGCCGGCGCTTGTGGAAAAGGCATGCTCTCAGTTCCGGATCCGTATCGAGGCGGTGATTGAGTCTGAAGGCGGCTACATTGAATAGATGTCAGCTATACTACATAATCAAGTTGCTGAATTAATTTTTTCAATAAAAGTAGTGTTGCTTTCTTTAGGACGACAATTTTATCGTTCCACCCTGTATAAAACCTTAATAAGACCTCACATAAAATATTGTATTCCCATTTGGGCACCAATCTCTTGACATGGAAATCCGACTGTTATATTGATATTGGAGGGCTTACAAAGAAGAGCGACAAAACTAATAAAAAGAGCAAAAGATTACACATACAGAGAGAGATTAGAGGAATTAAGATTAACTTTTTTATTAGATCACCTCTCATTCTTCTTTCTAGTAAAGTAAGCTGTAAGTTAGGTTGGCGATTGTACCATTAGCGTATTTGTTAGAGTGTTCGCCAATGCTCCGGCAGACCCGAGTTCAATCTCAGGTCGAGTCAAACAAAAGACTTAAAAAATGGTACTTGATGCCGCCTTGCTTAACACTCAGCACTATAAGGTACGGATCAAGGGTAAAGTAGAGCAATCCAGGGAAAGGAGAAGAGCGCTTCTCTACACCTCGGTGTAGTAACTAAAGAGGAGCCTTCTTGTCGCCCTTGACTACAGTCACCAACTTTATTTACTACTAGAAAGAAGAATGAGAGGTGATCAAATAGATCATCATTATCATCATCATGTTGCGCTATCAGCACGGATATCCCTGACCCTCTCTCGCCATCCCTGCCTATCGTCCATTGCTTCCAGCTGGTCTTCAGGGCTACATCCCATATCGGTTTAGAGCTGTTGTATGTAGGTTCGAGATGGTCTTCCTGCCTTTGCTCGTCCATGTGAAGGGGTCCACAGGAGTACATCACTTATGAACTCGTCCCTACTTCTCCAGCAGTGTCCCGCATGTCTGGTTCGTCTAATTTGGATAGTTTTCGTGATGGGTGGTTGATAGACGTACAGCTGCTGCTTTGTGTGGTCCTGCCTCCAGGACTTGGTCAGTATTGCTCGCAGCATTCTTGTGTAGTGGCCGTCAAGCTTTTTCTCCGTTTAGTTAGCATCCATGTAGTGCATCCACATAGCAGTATCAACACGACCGCAGTTTGGAAGAAACTTTTCAAATAATCAATGGAATTTCTAATTATGATCGACATTTTCAGATATTTCTTCCCGAAGTGGTTGGTTGGTTTTTGTTTTACGGCGAATCAATAATTTTCGGGTCATATAACGCCGAATTAAATTTCAAACAATTCAGTTAAGTATAAGTATAGTTTGTGTTTACAAACAGTAAAATGTTAAAACAGTTCAGTTAAATCTAAAAACAGTTCTATTTCAAATAATTCAGTTTAGCATATGTACACAGTTTAGTTCTAATCGACCCACAGATATGACGCTATTATTTGCTACTACCCGTTATCATCGTAGGAAATGGACACGGCGACACGAGTTCAAATCCTGGCCGAGACTAATTGCATTTCACATAGCACTTATACCCTTGGGAAAGGTATGAATCCAATTATTCTCCCTCCAGCTATGGGTAAATAGCAGAGCAGACTAGGTTCTTCAGCCTTGGTGAGGCAACTAGTCTAGGTGAAGGAAAACCCTGAATTCAAACCTGTTAAACTTCGCTTGAAAATTGACCTTGTGTCACGTCCTGCCCGAGCGGAGGGGTTGGTAAATATGATTAGTAGCTATTACTCCAGATCAGAGTGGACATTGGAGCGATGGCAATAAAAGGGTACTCCACATTCCTCAAAGCTCCAGCATTACTGTAGCCTCACCATCAGATAGTTTAGTGTCATATACAGGACACTCGTTGGTGCAGGGGGTACCCCTCTGCAGAGAAGCAGTCGGTGTATTCTACAGCCCCGGTCGACTGAGCAATTCTGAAAGAGAAAGTTTTCTGACAAGCCAGATTTCGTAAACTAAGTCTATAAAGAAAGTGATTAATTTTGCCAATAGTGTAATATATTTTTCGAACAATTGCCTTATCAGATTAAAAACAGAAATAGTATTAAAAAAATCAAGATTGATTGGGATGTTTTTAGAAATAATTGAGAGGAAAATGAATTAATGACCTACAAAAAGATATGGTATACATATGATTGTTCTGTGTAAAGATTCTCTTTTTTAAAGGTTAATGCTAGGATATAGTAAAAAGGGGAAATGCCCAAAGAGGCATAATAAATAGATAAATAATGTGCCCAAGAATTCATTTAAAAAATATGTCAGCTATTCCAGAATGAATTCATCCCACTCAGTTGAACTCAAAACCGATTCATCGTCGTTGAGATCAGATATTGAATGCTTCTTGCAAGAATTCCTTCTAGTCTGATGAGAATGAATTGTAGTTAATGAGGTTTTATTACAAGTTTCATCACTGCCTTTTTTTTCTTTTAACTTAAGCTTTCCACGGAGATCTTATCTTTCCCGCCCTCAGAATCACCAAGGGAGATAACCCATTAGCAAATTAATATCCTGAAGTTGTCTTTGTTTTTAATTTTACTTTTTCATCCGACATTTTGAAGATAAATGCAAAAAGCAAATCTTTAAATAATATATGAGTTTGCCATAACGCTTTTATTAGACTATCGGAAAAGGAATTTTTTTTTTCATAGAACTCTTTTCCAAAGTTTATAGTGGATGAGCGATCGGTATTGGCTAATTGTTGTATTGTTGTTGATAGCAGCTGAATGATTTTCAACCGAATGTCAACTCGTTTACTACGAGGGGGAGTAAAATAATATAATGCCTTTTTCTTTAGTGCAGGAATAATTACCGACATAGGAACATGTATCATATATCAAAATTAAGTTAGTCTTCTATGGATCATATCCCTACTTCTCAACATAGTCACCATTTCTCTCACTATTAAAGTTCTACCCTCGAATGAGAGCATATATCCCTTCATTGTAAAATTCTGTCGACTATTCTTTGGTCCCTTTATTCACTGCAGTTCCAAACTCGTCACTCGTATAATGTTTGCCTCTTTCATGGGGCCGAAGAGACAATAGTCTGAAGGCGCTAAATCTTGCCAGTCGATAATGTCCTCTTTCTGCATGACAATCCGCAACAAGCATTAAAACATGAACAAGCATTAAAACAAGATGATACAATCGCCTCATTCGGGTGAACAACTTTACCGCATTTTCCATACTCACCATATTTAGCCTCGGTAAACTATCCAAGTTAGACGAACCAGACACGCAGGACACAGCTGGAGAAGTAGAGACGAGCTCATAAGTGATATACTCCAATGAACCCCCACATATGGCCGAGCAAAAGCAGGACGACCAGCTTGAACATACATACAGCAGTTATGTGAGGATACGGGATGTAGATCAGAAGACCTGCCAGAGGCAATGAACGAGAGGGAAAAGTGGCGAGAGAGGGTCAGGGATATCCATGCTAGCAGCACGACATGATGATGACGATGATGATGATGAGACTATCATCTTGTCGGCCTCAGGAAAGAGGGTTTCATTGCCGGTGACAAGGAAGTCAAAACTGAAAATAAATAACACACACATGGGCTCGCGCGCGCACACACACACACACACACACACACAAATCCTCAGATACACACACGCACACACACACACACACATATATATATATATATATATATATATATATATATATATATGATTGATTGGTTGACAGATTGATTTTAACGTCATGTCCATGCATCTAGGGTTATGTCAAACGTAGTGGTTAGGAAATCGAGTCCGTTGAGGTTTATATATATATTTTTGTGTCGTTGTTTATTTACAAAACAAAGTGTTACCGGAGCCTCACCATCAAATTGCTTAGTGTCATATCCCAGAAACTCGTGGGTGGGAGTCTTATCCCTCTTCAGAAATGTAGTCGGTGTATTCTACAGTCCTAACCGACTGGGTCAGCATTGAGAGAGAAAGATTATGACAACGTTCACTTGAATACAGGTGCCACTAAAGTGAGTTGTCTGCCGCTGTATTTACTGTATAAACTACCGTCATGTGCAAGCAAGGGTACCCAGCCTTACCCGGGAAGAAAAGAAACATAAAAAAGTTTCGTGTTATGATGACAGAAACAGTTGCATATCAAGTATCTCAGTCAAATGCAAATAGTCTTATACGTTTCTATGCCCAGTCGGCTGTGGCTGTAGAATACGCCGACTGCTTCTCTGCAGAGGGGCAAGACCCCCTTCTTAACGAGTGTCCTGGATATAACACTAAACATGGTGAGTCTGCAGTAATACTAGAACTTTGGGGAATGCATAGTATTCCTTCATTGCCATTGCTTCCAGGTCCACTCTGCCTCGGAGGGTCATATCAATGGCTTAAATAGAACTAAAGTGTGTACTTATAAGAAACTGAATTATTTGAAATAGAACTGTTTTTTGACATTGGAACAGAGTAAACAAAAACTATTCTTATACTAAACTGAATTGTTTGAAATATAACTGTTTATATGTATAAAAATGGATTTGGTATTAAATAACCAACAATGGTTGACGCGCCATAAAATCAAACCAGACCAAACCAAACTTAGGCATTTTCAAGGTTTCAAGTATTCCTATCTAATACTAAGAATTATGTAGGCTGGGTATTCTAACCCTCATCACACACTCACACACACTCACGTATGTGTAAGCGTGTGCTTAAAATAACCATATTTACCAACCCCTCCGCTCGGGGAGGATATGACACAAGGTCAATTTTAAGCGGAGTTTAACAGGTTTGAAATCAGAGTTTTCCTTCTCCTTGACTAGTTGCCTCACCAAGGCTGAAGAACCTAGTCTGCCCTGCTATTTACCCATAGCTGGAGGGAGAATAATTGGATTCATACCTTTCCCAAGGGTATTAGTGCTATGTGAAATGCAATCAGTCTCATCCAGGTTTTGAACTCGTGGACGCCGTGTCCATTTCCTACGACGATAACCATTACACCACGGGCACCTCTATTTACACCACGGGCAGTCCATATTTGTGCTTAAAATAACAAGCCCAAATATTTATCTCAGAAAGAGCAAAATTAAACGAATAGACTAATATAAAGACAATACATACATACATATATATATATATATATATATATATATATATATATATATATATATATATATATATATATATATATATATATATATATTACATGTTCATTTAAAAGAACAGACAATGAAGTAGTCTTGTTTGTATTAGTCTTTATATACACCGCTGGACAAAAATATAAGATCACCCTCAGAAATTAAGAAAAAGATATTGCTTACAATTTCGAAATTATGAAAATCAGATATATGAAAGATAAGGCATAAATACAATTAAATTTAAAATATGAAGAAATTTCAATTCCTTTTTTATATGAATATTAGCATTTATGCTTAATATTAAAATTTTCTTTTGACATAAATATAAGATCAATGAGCAGAACTAGAGAATATTACGCCAATTTTTTTATTTGATATTTTGTAGATCTGCCGTTAGTTTTGATAACACCAAAAAATCGGCATGGCAAACTATCAACTAGTTTCTGAAGTTGAACCGAAGGTATTTTTTCCATGCATCTAAGATTGCGTTATTGAGTTCAGAAATTGCTGAGTAGAAATTTACAAAGCCTTTTTCTTAGATGTTGGCACAAGAATGGGGCACCTAATGAGACTCGAACTCACTTGAGAAGGTTTGCTAGTCTAGCTTGCAACCACCCGAGGCGCACCCCGGAAATTGAGTACTGTCTACCTCCTTCATAAACTTTTATAACAATCAATCCCTACAAATTTTTTATAGGATTGAGGTCAGAAGAGCATGCTGGGTGGTCCAGAAGTCTTCTTTTTGTTCAAGCAATTACTTCTTTGTTATCGATATTGTAGAAGGCAACAATATACAACAGCAATAATAGTGACAATAATAACAGCAACATTTACCAGAGGTCCAGCATACTCAAGACTAACATCTTGAACTAGTATTCCTATTTTTGTTGATTTTTGATGACCATGTGACTAATATCTTAATTTTTGTTGTTTTGATCACTGATTGTGAACTTTGTTTTTGTTGTTTTTTATTCCTGTGTTTTGTAACCCATATCATCATCTTTGTGAATACATCCCAATCTATCTTAAACTTCCGAAACTGCTGTAGATAGCAGTATTATCTTGCTGAAAAATCCATTGTTCTTCACATAGACGATGCTCTTCTTCTGCGAGGGATAAATCATTTAGTATCTTCATATAATCTTCTACTTTTTGTCGACCACTGACAAATTATAGTTTAAATTTTCCCGAGATGAGAAGCCCCCTACCCACCAGATCATAAGAGACCCTCCTCCACTATTCCTTCTTCAGTAATTCACTTCTGTAAATTTTTTTGCGTGTCAGTACTTCTGAAAGCCATCTAGACCGTCTAAATTGAATTTCTTTTTGTCCGAGAAAACAATTTTTCACCATTATTTAGCACTCATAGTTTGATATAGACGATCACATTTCAATTATTTCTTTTTGTGCTTCTTAGTTAACCTTGGACGATGAATTCTTTTCTAATGCTTAATTTTTTCGTTGTTTAAATGCCTTCTAATTGTTCTAGTTCTGCAAGGAGCATCCACTAGAGATTTCAATATTTTTGATGTTGACGAATTTTTATTTTTTACTTCGCAAACAATTCTTCTCTTGAATTGTGGTGATAATTTTTCTGGTCCTCCAGTCGGTTTTCTTGTTCCATACTTATTTGGACTTTTCAAGTAATTGCAGATAACGGTTTTACTGCGTCCTAAGGCCTTCGAAATTTCTCTCTGAGATTTTCCGATTCTTTTGAGAGCTTTAATCTCGCCTTTCTCACATTCAGATAATTTAGTTCCTTTAGCCATTTACTATTTTAGTATTTTAAGTATTACAGTTTGAATAGCTTTTATATTATGTAGACTAAATATAATAAATTTTTCAATTGAATGATGTCCTTTTTTTCTTGTTTTTATGGTGATCTTATATCTATGTCAAAAATCAATTTTAGAATTTAGCATAAATACTAATCTCTATATAAAAAATGAATTGAAATTTCTTCTTATTTTGAATATATATGTCTCTTAACCTTATCTTTCATATATCTGATATTCATAATTTAAAAATTGTACACAATATCTTTTTCTTCATTCTTGAGAGTGGTCTTATATTTTTGTCCTGGTGTGTGCGTATGTGTGTGTGGTTTGGTGTGGTTGGGTTGGATTTTATGGCATATCAATGGGAAAGGTATGAATCCAATTATTCTCCATTCAGCTATGGGTAAATAGAAGGGCAGACTAGGTTCTTCAGCCTTGGTTAGGCAACTAGTCTAGGAGAAGGAAAACTCTGAATTCAAACCTGTTAAAATCCATTTAAAAATTGACCTTGTGTCATATCCTGCCCAAGCGGAGGGGTTGGGTAAATAGTATCCATGCAAAATCCCCTTTATACATATATATTAAATATATAAGATTTGGTTTGGTTGGGTTTTATAGAATATCGACCATTGTAGCTTATTCAATGCCAAATCCGGTTTATACTTATATATTAGATATACATATGATTTATAAACATATTTTTAGAAAACATTCTTTAACGAGCCTGGGCGCTTTTTTTGCGCACAGTTAAATGGTTTCAAGATATAACAGTCACAATTTAACATCAGTCATTTGTTTGCACACAGATTGTCCTGTTTGACCCATTAATAAGACCCAATTAGATGTTACCTATCTGGACCAGGGTGAACCTGGGAGCAATGGCAATGAATGGGTACTCCACATTCCCCAAATCTCAAGCCTGAAGCCTCACCTTCAGATTGTTTAATGTAATAAGCAGGACACTCGTTATGGTGCACGTACCCCGCTGCAGAGATGTCGTCGGTGTATTCTACAGCTCCAGCCAACTGGGCTTCGTGTGTTTTCCTTGGTCAGTCCTGTAGAAGGCATCCAGTATTCACACAAAATTGATGAATACGAATTGTCGACGGTTGGCTGATATTTCTTAGTCACTGTGACAGAATCCACAGAAAAATGTCGCTTATGAGACTTTCTCTGCTTCTCCAGCAGTGCCCTGCATATCTTACTAGTCTTTTTAAAAATGATTTGCAAGATGGGAGATAAGTGGCCATACACCCGCTAGTTTGAAGGATGAGGCTTATAGGATTTGTTGAAAATGTAGATTTTCACAAAAAATAATAAATCGAAAGTAAATAATAATTCATTAATTTCTGTTAGTTGAGTAAGCATAGATAAATCTATACTTATTGGATGAATATTTATTTCTTCGCTTATTTATAAAATTTAAGTAGGCTCGATATTAGCAAAAAATGATTTATCTAGGAATCTAAGAAATTTCATATTTTAGAAGGGAAATGATTTTTAAAATCATTTTGGGTTTTGATCCTTCAAATTTTTCGTGACAAGATAAATATTCTCGTCTGCGATATATCGCTGAATTTAAAAACGAGTGCAAATGCATCGACTGGTTATTTAATGCCAAATCCTCTTTATACGTAGTAAATATATATGATTTGGTTTGGTTGGTTTTTGTGACATATCAACCATTACAGGTTATTTAATGCCAAATCCTCTTTATACGTAGTAAATATATATGATTTGGTTTGGTTAGGTTTTGTGACATATCAATCATTACGGGTTATTTAATGCCAAATCCTCTTTATACGTAGTAAATATATATGATTTGGTTTGGTTGGGTTTTGTGACATATGAACCATTACAGGTTATTTAATGCCAAACCCGTTATATAATAAGTAAAGTTGACGACCTTTGTCGAGGGTGACCTGAAGTCTTCCTTTTCAAAAGGTACAACGCAAAGATGTAGGGGAGGCCACTACTCCATACCTTATGATGCTGAGCGTTAAGCAAGACGGAATCAAGTACCATTCTTTGTGTCTTTGGACCAGTGGAGAACACTCTACTCATTAGGCCAATGACCCCGTGCAAATCCTCTATATACATACATATTAAAGATTTCTAAAAACATTTTATAGATAACATGTTTAAACGAGCCTGAGCTCATTTTTTGCTCACTGTTAAATGGCTTCACATATTTCTGTCGAATACGAATAATTCTATTTACAATTAATCATTTGGTTGCATACATTTGCATATTTTCAAGAATTACTATTTAATACTTACAATTCAATTAAACACTAGTCATTTGTTTGCACACAGTTAAATGATCAAACAGTTCTATTTCAAACAAGTCAATTTAACATAAGTCATTTGTTTGCGCACAGTTTTGATGTCAAACAATGCTATTTTATCCACGGCAACGAAGGAATACTCTGCATTTCCCAAAGCTCCAGCATTACTGGAGTCTCACTATTAAACCGTTTAGTGTCATATACAGGACACTCGTTTTTCTTATCCCTCCGCACAGATACAGTTGGTGTATTCTGTATATATATATATATATATCATAATAATCAGGTCTTGCTGACGGCACATATTTCCTTGATTGTCTCCATCGCTATTCTTTTGTGTCATCCATCGCTTCTTACAAGTCCTACAGACTGCATCTAGTGTCCGCATTGAGTTAAGTAATATAGGTCTTTGATGATCAAATAACACTGGTGGGTCTTTGTGGGGAAGCACACTAGAAAAATTCGTTTATGAACTCATATCTGCTTTCCGTCAGTATGTCTTGAACTCATATCTGCTTTCCGTCCAGTATGTCTTGATCATCTTACTTCGATTATTTGGGAGATAGGATGCTGGTGGGCGTGCAGTTGCTGTTTTGTGGGGTGCTGCTTCAAGGATTTGTTGAGAACAGCACGTAACATCTTTGTGTATATCTCATCGAGCTTTTTCTTAAAGTATTTCGTTAGAGCCCTGTTGGTGCAATCTTGATAAAACAGAATTCCTGTATTATAGTTAATTGATTGAAACCTAATTGCAAAAAGTTTATGGGAAAAGGCGGGAGTAGGAGATAGGTTCGTAATAGTAATAAGTTAGAATGTAAGGAGTTGAATAGAGTAGAATTCTTTTTTAGAAATATGCATTAGATTGGTAATATGAGTATAGATTATTGACAAACAGGGAGGGTGATCTAGGCAAATAAGTATGAGTTAATCTGTAGCAAATGATTTCGTGAGCCAAATAAATGGGAGTTTTTCCTTTTTTTTTTTTTTTTGGCTTCGAATAAGGGTATAAGGTAAGAGTAAAAAACTGACTGAATAGTTAGAGTAGGGGCTTATTTCATGTTAGTTTGGAAGTATTAGTATAGGATAGATTTGGGGGGGGGATATGTGTAAGTCGTGTAAAGTGTAAATCATGGACGTGGACGAGTATTAAAAATACCATCTTACCTCGGTACCGAATCCGGAAGTAGTCAGCTGAAACCGGATGAGGTAAAGATGGTATTATATAGTAGAGGAGTGTGAAATGCCCTGTTTTTCATTGGCTGTTACCGAAGGACAGATGTCTATAAGAACGGTCGAAGTCCGGCCTTATTATTTTTTCTTTTTTGCTTTGGTAGAGGCACGAGCGTAACACGTCGCGATCAAGGAGGCGGCTTGGCTCTTCCAGAGTCATGCCGAGGTTTCTGCCGGAGCCGATATGATGCAAAAAAACACCGAAATCGGCGATGAAAACAGTGCATCACTGAAGACCTACCTTGATGCATCTAGGATGTATGATTGAAATATATATATATATATATATATATATAAAGAGTGAGAGAGAGACACACAGAGAGACAGAGAGGAGGGAGAGACGGCGAGAGATTAAAAGGTAAGAGGCAACAGTTTTTCGCGATGTGGGTCCTTAAATTAACAGTGAGTCATGCCAACATTACCTAATGCTACAATGTGAATATAGTATCCAAGTTGATTATCTACCGAGATACTATATTCAATTTTGCTTCTTGCTGATATACTTGCCCAAGTCAATTTCTGGCTGCATAGCCTGAAGCAAACAGCATGAGGCATTCATTTGGTTTAAAAAAGATAGAGCCACCTGCACAATAAATAGTAAGGGTGTCCTCATGGTGTAATGGTTAAAGCGATGGACGGCAGAACTGTAGTAAATAAGTTCGAACTCCAGTCGCGCTATTTCGTTCACTTTCAGACAAATAGCCTTGGGAAAGGCATGAACCTCCTTATCCAACTAACTATGGGTTAAATAGTACCACTATTGTTCTTCTAGAAGGATGGCTTTGGCATTAAATAACCTGATAGGTTGATATGCCATTAAACAAAGAAACCACAGCAATTAAATAGTAAGCCTTTGAAATCAGTAGATCACTCCACATCCCTTGGCAAGAATATCCCATCAAATGAAAGCGATGTCACCATATACGTAAAGGAATCGAGGACTGCTTGTAGCAAGTTATCGATTATATGGAAATCTGTTCTCTCCGATAAAATAAAGCCGGATTTCTTCTTAGCAATGGCTGTGTCAGTACTACTTTATGGGTGCACCACCTGAACTCTTACGAAATACCAAGTTGATTGGTTGGTTTTTTGGGTTTTATGGCATATCAAACTTCGTAGGTTATTTAACGCCAAATCCATATTTATACAAATAATCAGTTCTATTTCAAACAATTCAGTTTAGCATTAGTACACAGTTTAATTTTCAAAAACATATCTATTTCAAGCTATTCAGTTCAGTCAAACAGTTCTAATTCAAACAGTTCAGTTTAGTATCAGTATAGTTTTTGTCCACACACAGTTAAATGTCAAAACAGTTCTATTTCAAACAATTCAATTTAGTGTAACTAGAGTTTCAATGTCCAAAACAGTTACCTTTCAAACAATTCAGTTTAACATAAGTACACAGTTTAGTTTTATAGATAGGACCTTATCAGGTGCTACCACTCCAGGTCAGAGTGGACCTGGGAGCGATAGCAATGAAGGGGTAATCCTCATTCCCTAAAGCTCCAGCATTACTGGAAGCTCATCATCAGATTGTTTCGTGTCATATTCAGGACACGAGATGGGGGGAGGGGGTTTTCCTCTCTGCAGAGATGCAGTCGGTATATTCTATACCCCCAATCAACTGGGCAAACGAAATGCTAAGAGAAGTTAGATGGCAACTTCTCAGTAATACTTCTTAAGGATACTTCAGGTTCTTTTCAGCAGAAAATCCAGGAGGCAGAACCCCACAAAACAGCAACTGTACGGTACGACTACTTGTCTCCCATCTCACAAATCATTCAAGAAAGACGAGCAAAAAGTGCTGGGAACTACTTTAGAAACAATGAAAAACTCATGAGCGAAGTTCTACCTCATATAGTAGACACGCCAGTGTGAGCCTACAAGCAAAGATGGAGGGCATAGAGAGATGACAAGTTGTTAGTGTGAAGGGAATTTCTGCTGTCGGCAAGACTTGATGATGATGATGATATAAGCACAGTTAAATTCAAATCGACTGAGTATAACGAACTCACGTGACACCTTTTATTTTCTTAGACAATAAGTCGTTTGGCTTTAAACAAATTAATTCAAATAACAATGTGCTAATTAATTAGTTTATAGTTTAAACACTGCAACGAATAAATGTGACGTGCAGTGAATGCACAATTGAATCGAACTATTAAAATGTTAACGAACAACGAAATTCAAATAAAAAGGCGACAACCAAAATCTTATAACAAAATAACAAAACAAATTACAGGTATTAAATTAAAGCGAAATAATATATATATATATAAAGTAAGTAAAGTTGGCGACCATAGTCGAGGGTGACCCGAAGGCCCCCTTTTCGATAGCTTACTACACCAAGGTGTAGGGGAGGGTGCTACTCCTTTCCCTGGATTGCTCCACTTTACCCTTGATCCATACCTTATAATGCTGAGTGCTAAGCAAGGAGGCATCAAGTACCATTTTTTGAGTCTTTGGTATGACTCGACCTGGGATTGAACCCAGGTCTCCCGGGCCATTGGCGAACACTCTAACCGCTGGGCCAATGTCCGGTATAAATATATATATATATATATATATATATATACTAGCTGTACCTGGCGTTGCTGTGGCTCAGTTTGTTTAAATGGGGGGGGAGAAAATGCATGTTTCTAATATGTTTAATTTTCCAATACTTGTGGATACACAATATTCTTGGTAGTTCCAGTTTCCATGTTGATAAAGAGATTGTCTGGATTGCCGACTCTGGAATAGGCAACATATAATTGCCAATGTGAAAAGCAATCAGTGTGTAAATATAAGCCACAAAATTCTAAAGATTGTCCCTGTGATTTGTTGGTCGTTATTGCAAATGCCAATCGAATTGGGAATTGCAATCTCTTAAATTGAAATGACATATCTGTTGGAATCATAAAATTCGCGGTATGAGGATATCTTCACCTTTGAAAGGCCCTGTCAAAATTTTTGCTTCTATGATGTTGGTCATTAATTTTTTACTGAAAGACGTGTGCCATCACAAAGTTTAGGCTGGTTAATATTTCGCAACATGATAATTGGCACACCATAAAATATTTATTAAACAACAAAATAAATGGGATATCAATAGTGAAGAAAAAATTTAAGAAAAAGTTTTTAGAATAAAAAGAAATTTACTTACTACTGAACCAACGAAATATGGCTTAAAGTTTATTAACGAAAGAAAACTTTTTAAGGAATATCTTTCGTTGAAGATAAACAAAAAAGAAAAAGAAAATAAAATATTTAGTAAACAACTTGTTACTACTGAACTGACGAAATATGGTTTAAAGTTTAGTGTCTTATCGATGATAGTAAACGAAAGAAATAAGAGAAAAAAATGTCATATTGAAAAAAATAAAATAAGATATTTAGTAAACAATTCGTTACTACTTAACCAAAGAAATATGGTTTAAGAAAGAAAACTTTTGAATGGATGTCTTTCGTTGAATTTAAACACAAAAAATATTTTGTAAACAATTCGTTAGGATAAAAAAACATTACTTACTACTGAACCAACGAAATATGGTTTAAAGTTTCGTGTCTCTGTTTAATTTAACCCCCCAAAAAGTGACTAAGCAGAAAAATTAAGTCACATGTAAAATTCTTTGAGAAAAATGACTTATTAAAAATATTTTTGTTAATTATTGTAATATTTTTGGAAAATAAGTTTATAAAAACACTCCTGAATTCGAATAAAATGCTCTCTGAGAATTTTAAACAAATTAGTGGTATAAAACTGGAGATTCCGTACATCAAGGCTACATTCTAGAAATGATAATGTATAGACTTCTGCCTCAGTTGTTTCATAAGTTTTAGAGATTTGTGTTTAAGAAGTCATACAAATTTGCATGTAGGAAGTTTTATTGATTTACATATCTGAAGTTTCATAGATTTGCATATCGGAAGGTTTATTGGTTTGCATATGAGAAATTTTATAGATTTTATTAAAAGAAGTTTTCTAGATTTGCATATAAAATTTTCCATAGATTTGCATAAAGGAAGTTTCAGAGATTTGCATATCAGAAGTTTTATTGATTTGAATATAGAAAATTTAATCGATTTGCATTTAGAAAGATCTAGAGATTTGCATATAGGAAGCCTCACCTTGGATTGTTGCCTAAACATGGAAATTTACTAAGCTTTTTGCTTAGATGTGGCACAAGGCCATATGAAAGGGGCACCCAATGAGAGTCGAACTCACTCGTGTAGGTTTGCTAGTCGAGCTTGCTAACCATTACACCACCAGAGGCGCCCTTTTGTTGCCTAAACATGATTTGCCATCAAAACTAAGTTAAGAAAATACTGCAAAAGGGTGAACATAAGGGTGTGAATATATATATATATATATATATGTGTGTGTGTGTGTGTGTGTGTGTGTGTGTGTGTGTGTGTGTGTGTGTTTATTAAAATCTCCTCCTTACACATTACGCATTCTTCTAGTAAATAACGCATGGTTAGCAATTCCCAGCAATCAAAAACTTAATGACAGACCTCTGTTCAAGCCTAGATCATTTTGTTTGGTTTGCTAATAGCTTGAAAATCTTCAAAACTAATTTTTTGCGAGATTAAAGTAATTTTTGCGAGATTAAAGTAACTTTTGCAATCAACCAATTTTAAACAATGCAGAATTTAAATTTTTGAAAAACAAATGATTCAGAAAAATATGTATTTCTGTTTTTTTAAGAAAAATTCCTATTTATAGAATGAACCTCGTCTATCTATATATATATATATATAGAGAGAGAGAGAGAGTGAGAGAGAGAGAGGGGGGAGGGGAAGATCTGAGTTTGGATACTTATCCTTCCAACAGTGGGTTAATAAGTATCACTGCTGTTCTTAAAAAAGAATGGATTTGGCAGTAAATAACCCCCGAAGGTTGATATGCCATTAAACAAAGAAACTGAAAGAAAACGAAGGAAATTTAGGCTAGCTTCGACATATTCAATAGTGCTTGGTCACTGTTAGTTTCCCTTCTATGTGATCATCGTAATAAGTGCAGTTGTCTATTGTTGTATATTGACCTCCGACCCGGCCAAGCTGTCAAAATAGGAAATGCAACTGTGTAAATAACAGGTGCATTCGGTCGAAGAATATCAGGATATGAAATTGACTGTCGAGGGGTTGAATTGAGTGTGAAATTGTGACGCTCGCAGGAAGAAGAGTAGACGTCAAATTATTATATAACCCCGGCGACAGGAAGTTCAAATCAGTTGGAAGTAAGATGCAGTAGAGAGAACAGGCACCCAGCAGAAGGGGCCCCCAGGCCCCCGATTGAGCAGTTGGAGAGAAGATTCTGGAATGAGGAATATGTCCCAGAGAGGTTGGGCCCCCAGGCCCCCGGTTAGGCAGCCCAGGAGAACGGGAAAGAAACGCTTTTATGGCCATAAGAGTGTGGATCCATATGTTGCAGTTCTGTTCAGCCTCCAACTCACATCTAACACAGTAAAACCCTTTGGAACCCTTTCAAATAAAGTGAGAGGTACATTTTTCTAAAGAACTGTGTAGCTCGTCTTTATTGTGTCGTCGTTATGATTCTGCATGCAGATGTATATGTATTATGTGGCGATACAACACTGTCAGTTTTCACCCAGTCGATTGGGCTATAGGATACACCGACTTCATCTTTGGAAAAGAGTAAAAAAAAACACCCGACGAGTGTCCAGCTTATGACACTAAACTGCATCTGATGACGAGGCGCTTTGGTGAATGTGAAGAATCCTTTCATTGCCACTAATCCCAGGACTACTCTGACGGGGAGTGGCAGTACCTGTTAGGGTCCCAGATATAACTGTTTACCCATTTAACTGTGCGCAAGCAAATGACTGATGTGAAATTGAACTGCTAATGTTTCATAACAATACTTGAAACCATTTAACTGTGTGCAAATAAATGATCTCAATATTGTTTATTATGTTACTAATTATCTGTTCGTTTAAGAATCATACAGACGCAGTGTATAGATGTATAAACTGGATTTGATATTAAATAACCTACACGAGTTTATATGACATAAAACACACCCAAGCAACCGAATATATACGAGGGGCATACGATAAGATTCCAGACTTTTTTCGTTTGGGCATTTAAAATTGTCGTAGACACTTGAGAATTCAGTAGATTATTGCCATATGAGATGACTGACCAGTTTTTATGATTTCAGGTTTAAATGAACAGCTACAGCGGCAATTGGAATACACCCTACTAAAGCCTGATTGTCACAGCTGGTGAATTTCAAAAATGCAATCTGACACTATAGAAGAACGATATGGAATGAGATTGTGTTTTAAACTTGGGAAAAATACAACAGAAACGTATGGAATGCTTCAGACTGCTTTTGGAGCATCTTGCATGAATCGAGCATGAGTTTTTGAGTGGCGTAAGAGATTCAAGAAAGGCAGAGAGTCTGTGAGGGATGATGAGAGGTGTGCGTGGAGTAAGGAAGTCAATAGACCAGAGTTGATTGGCCAAAGGGTTAGGGTTACTATGTTGAGGTTTTAAGGGAGTTCAGGAAGAGATTCAGTCGAAAGAGGCCAGCACTCTTAAAATCGGGTTAGTGTCATTTCTACCAGGACAATACACCAGTCCACAACTCCATCCTTGTCACAGACTATTTGACCAAGATGGCATCAAGACAGTTCCTCACCCTTCCCATAGTCGACCTTGCTCCCTGTGACTTTTGGTTATTCCCTAAGTTCAGAGGCTGTCGTCGTTATGAGACAATTGAGGAGATGAAAGAGGCTTTGACGAAGGTCATTGACGCGCTCACACAAGAGAATTTCCATGGAGCCTTCCAAAAGTTGTTAGAACGGCACAAGTGCATTGCAGCCGGAGGAGGTTACTTCGAAGGGGACTAGAGTTTCATGTGTATACTATCAATAAACGTGCCCATATAAAAAAAGTCTGGAAACTTATCGTATGCACCTCGGATATTTAAAACTTCATCTCATTCTTTTCTTGAGGGTCTGACGAAAAGGCGCCTGTGTTGTTAACTACAAAAAAGTATCTTACAGATGAGATTAAGAACACTTAAAGATTACTTAAACACAGGGCCGAAAGTGGAACGAAATACTAAAACTACAGTATATATATTCATATTGTAATCCACAGACAGATTGTATTATTGTATCACAATTCATCAGAGTGGTTTGACACACGAGATGCTTCTAGCTGGGATCGAAACACGGCCTAACGTTACGTCAGCCTGATAACATAAACCCGTAGCCATCAGCAGTCTCAACACAAGCTAGGGAATTTAGCGTACATAAATTGAATTCCTTTTGTTTATATTTTATGCTATTGGAGACCAAAGAGCTCAAATCGTAAGAAGATCTTTGCATTACGCGAGTGGTAACCGTTAATTCGCCAAAGCAGTCAACCTCCGTGGACATACCGATTTGGAATTTTTTTTTCTAGTTTTTTCTTGTTCGCGGGTGAGATGTCACAAATAAGAATGAAAGCTGTTTCCTAATTGTCAGAAATCTCTGATATTATGAGATCTTTTATAAGATCTGTGAATATTTTAGAAGAAAGTTCATCGCTTGCAATAGATGTAATTCACATTCTCGACAATGACAAAAAAGTCGAAAGTACATGTAATTGGATAACTATTAACCAGGCTTTGTCCTCATTTATAACATCTCACTAGAAAACAAATCTCATATACATATATATATATATATATATATTCACACTCTGATAATTAAATTATGTGATATTTTGACTTGGTTAAAATGGGAAAAAAGCCAAAAAACTCTTACTTGTAGATGTAGTGGCATTAGTCATTGATTGTATTATTTACCCCCCGAACACACATACATACCCCTATATATATATATATATATATATATATATATATAAGTGTGTGTGTGTGTGTGTATCAAGGCAAAAATGTAAACGAATGAAAGTGACTACATAATGGATTATGTATATACCAACCCCTATGCTAAGTTGATTTTTTTAAGTGGAGTTTAACAGGTTTGAAATCAGAGTTTTCCTTCTCCAATACTAATTGCCTCACCAAGGCTGAAGAACCTAGTCTGCCCTACTATTTAACGATAGCTGGAGAGAGAATAATCGGATTCATACCTTTCCCAAGGATATTAGTGCTATGTGAAATGCATTCAGTCTCGTTCAGGATTTGAACTCGTGTCGCCGTGTCCATTTCCTACGACGATAACCATTACACCACGTGCACCTCCTAAATAATTCCTACATAATGCATTATAATTTCCGAGTCGTTCACTTGTTGGCTGAGCGGTATGATACTAAGTCTAACGTAAAGTTGGGCAGGTTTCGATCCCAGTTTCAAGAGTCCTACGTTTCTAGCCACACTGAAGAGATGTAATAAAACAAAACAGTCAGTCTGTGAATGACAATATATATATATATATTTGGGATCTGCTTACTCAACATGGTGTAATATTTAGCACCGTTGTAAATGGGTTCTGCAGCAAGAGTTCAATTCCAGGACGGGACTGTTTGTATTTCTCTATACGGTTAGTTTTTTTTTAATGGCATATCAAAGTTCGTGGGTTATTTAATGACAAATCTATCCCTATAGAAGAACATTAGTGGTACGATTTAACTCATAGTTGGGAATAAGGGGTTTCTTACCTTTCCCAAGGGCATTAGTCCGAAAGTGAACGCAGTTGCGTGACTGGATTTCGAAGTCGCTTAGTATGATGTCTGTTCAAGCAAATGGTTAAAATTATAGGGCAGATAGGGCTCTCTCACCCTGGTATGGAGAAAGTAAACCCTGAAATCAAGTTTTCTGATCTTTACATAAATATTAACATTGTGTCGCCTTCTGCCCGTGGCGAAGGAGTTTGGTGAATGCATATTGTGTCAGATTATTTAGTCAACTAATTTTTTGAAATATGCCTTTTGTTTTTGTTTTTAAACTTTTCTTATTTTCGCAATATTTAATAAGGAGTTGGATGTGTATAGACTTTTGCAAAGACCTAATAAAGGAGAAAAATGAACGTTGTCAGAATCAGCAAATTTTGATGTCCAGTGTTTGCCATTGTTATATTTTTAATACGCAGCAGCATTTTTCACAGTATCTTAATTTATTATGGGAGATTTACCAGTTTCATCTTTTATATGCCTTTAATATTTTAATAAAGAAGTAATATTAGCATATTGTTGTTGGTGAAGCTAAGGTTGTGTTTAAACTTTGAATTTTACCAATTCATCTCTGTAACACAATAAATTGACAGCCCGTGACGAAGGGGTTCGCCGAATGCAAAGACCTAATACAGGAGAAAAATGAACGTTGTCAGAATCGTCTTTTAATTGAAATCATGAAAGACAAATGATTATAAAATGAATGAAATTACTTGGTACTTTTCCTTTTTCAGACGATAATTCTTTTGAATTTGAATGAATTAATCCAAATAACAACGTGTAAATTAATTAGTTTAGAATTTATACACTTTCCCGTGGATAAATGTGACGCGCTGTGAATGCAAAATTAAATTGAGCTATAAAACTGTTTACGATCAACGAAATTCAAATTGAAAATGTCTCTCAAACATTTTTAGAACAACGGAAATAACAAAAATGTAATTAACGCAATAATGGCGACTAAACTGTGAAGCCTTTCGTAAATCAAGAAGATTTAGTAGCGAGATGATTGCGGTTAAGCAGCTATGATGCCTGTTTGCTACTTAGATGGGTAACTACTTTGAAGGATCAAATACCGTAAGCGACTTTTAATCTGTGTGGCAGACTAAGCGAAACGTTGTAAGCGGAAACTATTTTTCTCGATTAGTTTGGCTTTTGTTTTATGGCATATTAATCTTCCAGGGTTATTTAACGCCAAAGTCATCCTTGTTGAAGAAGGGCAGCAGTGATACTAGATACCACATTACTAGGGGGATAGGGAAGTTCATACCTTTCACAAGGATACTAGTCGGAAATTTAACGTAAATGTACGACAAAATATTGAATTCGCTTTGCACGATTTCGTAGTGGGCAGAAGTTGTAGATGTTGTTGTTGGGATTAGATGCTGGAATCCCGCGTCTTAAATGAGGAATAATTTCTTTGCACATTACTTTGAAATAAGGTCCTTAAATCTCTAAGTTTTTTTGTTCTCTTGTGGTTGTTACCATAACGATTCTGTCGATCTATTCTATAGGTTTCTTCAGGCGTGTAATCTTCAAGGAAAGAAAAAAGGTCCCTCCAACTACATCACGTAGGAGTGAGACGTCGGCTCACGAGTCTGAAAAGCCAAACCCGGCCAGTAGGGGTATTTCTATGTCCATAGATATCTGCACAACCACAGGTCAAGGGACCACCTTGAACGTATAAACACACGCACGTATATATATGTGTGTGTGTTTCTGCATATATATATATATATACGTATTTTTCATACTTTTATATTCACACACACGTAAATATATATATATATATATATATACGTGTGTGTGAATATGAAAGCATGAAAAATATTCAGTGGATGTATTTTTTTATATTTGATAATATGCTAAGGAAACGGTTTTTTGTTAAACCATCTTCAAGGGGATTATAAACAGATATTAAATGCTTCATCTGAAAAATATTTTCAAATAAAAAATGAAATACAATTCTCAGAGTTTATTATCGTTAGTAGCGTTCCCTTTCAAAATAGTGTGATGTAAGTGATGTTCGACAAAAACAAACATATATCTATACCTATATATATATATATATATATAGACGCTCGTGGTGTAATGTTTATCCTCGTAGGAAAAGGACACAGTGACGCAAGGTCCAGTTATTTTCGCTTTTCGATTTCTTTCATTTTTTCTTTCTGTGTTCCGCAGGGATAAAAAAAAAAACTCGGCCATATGATAAACTCTTCTTGTAAATAAGCGCTTGATCTGGTCTCCTGGCTAAGATTTGCATCTCAAAGTTTCAGAAGATTTTATGGGTCCTATTTTTTAGGACGGATTCAGGTTTATGCATAAACAATTTGATGATAAAGTCAAATTTGAAACTCTTGCACAATTCCCAGTAGATAACATTTCCCACCCAATCGTGCCTTGTCTTGTAATACTTTTGTGTTAGTTTGCATCATTCGTTTATTATGTGATTAACCTTTTCATATCTGTCTCCACATAACCGTCACTTGCAATTCTGTTGCATATAATCAATTTTGGCTTTGTTTTGTGCTGCTATGAAAATGATTCAACTTTTTTCTTGAAGTGTCCCTTTGTTAGCCATGTCCAGGTCTTCTCGTGTGCGATCTCGGCAGTTTGTCGCCAGAAATATCCATACAGTTTTTTTTCTTCCTATTGCTCTATACAAGTCTTTCTCGTTTTCCCGTTTGTTATCATGCTGATATTACTTGATGATCTAGGTGCCCGTGGTGTAATGGTTATCGTCGTAGGAAATGGACTCGGCGACACGAGTTCAAATCCTGGATGAGATTGATCGCATTTTACATAGCACTAATACCCTTGGGAAAGGTATGAATCCAATTATTCTCCCTCCAGCTATGGGTAAATAGTAGGGCAGACTATGTTCTTCAGGCTTGGCGAGGCAACAAGTCTAGGAGAAGGAAAACTCTGATTTCAAACCTGTTAAACTCCGCTTAGAAACTGACCTTGTGTCATATCCTGCCCGAGCGGAGGGGTTGGGTAAATAAGACTACTTGCTGACCTATCTATGTGACTGAAAAACATTTTTTTGTTTCTCTGTAGTGGATTTATTCAGTGTTTGATAGCGAAATGAAGATTTATTTCTCTAGGAAATATATATTGCAACACTCGTGAATATTAGAACTACCAATTTTATCCCATTAGCATTTTCTCAAAAGCTTAAGCAATCTTTCTCTCAGTCTTTCTCTCTGTTCCCCTTTTTCTCTGTCACTCTATCGTCTGGCACTCATTTCATACATGTACATTATTGATATTCTAGTTTTCATCAGATGATTGTGTGTTTAAAACATGTAACATTTAGTTTACGGCTTTCTTTGGTCTGTAGCGGAAGGAAATTTCGTATTTTGGTTTGGCGCGTAACTTAATTCGACGCACAATTTCACCCAATCAGGATGACTTATCCTATTCCTCCGGATCTCCTTTCCGGGCAGCAGAAATTGAGGAAGCTGCCAAACACAGCCCTTTTCGTAGAACGACTTGGTTCTGTACAGACGTCCTATCCTCCTGCTCTTAAATAGCAGCAGCAGCAGCAGCATGGGCACAATGAGGGAACCTATCTAATGTATGGATCCCTGGCGTCTATTTCTCTTAGACCAAGGGATCCCACAGGAACAACTTTATATCACCCCCAAAATTGGCTATGTCGATTGCGACGTCCGGCACCTTGCGACTACTTGACCTCTGGGCAACATTTTTTGGAGACATTCACGCTTCTTCCCCAGCCAATCAGAAACACAAACTTACAGTGACTCCAGAGTTTATTTTCCTCCAACGGCAAGCATGACTTTCGCTACATACTGCGAACATACTTCCCTCGCACGTCCAACAACACATGCTGCTATCTCAACTTTCTCATAACTGCATTTCGTCTCTTTACTTCTTTCCTTTCCCACGAGGCTTGCAGCACAAACGCAAACTACATATTCCATGCAGCCATTAAAAACTATCATAAAAACATTTCGACATCTTGGGACTTCTTTCCTTTATTTACTTTTAAAACTTAGCGAGGAAGTAACAAAACACACACCCGCACATTACAACTTTTCCTCGCTAAAAATAACAACAAAACTTTTCGCGTTAAAAATGGTGTCTTTTTAGAGTATTCCTAGTGTCAATAAATTATAGCCTTTACACAATTCTCATTACTGGCTCGTCCTCTTCCTTCTTTCCTTGACACATGTTGCCTGTCTATGTGATCTCTCTGGGGAAAAGTCTTGCACATCGTCGGTTGGTTGGATGGTTAGTTAGTTGGTTGGTTGGTTGGGTTTTATGGCATATCAACATTTGTAGGTCATTTAACGCCAAATCCATTTTATACAAAAATCAGTTCTATTTCAAACAATTCAGTTTAGCATGAGTACACAGTTTAATTGTCAAATACATTTCTATTTCAAGCTATTCAGTTTATACAAACAGTTCTAATTCAGCTAATTCAGTTTAGCGTAAGTATAGATTTTGTTTACACAGTAAAATGTCGAAACAGTTCTATATATCAATTCAGTTTAGTGTAAGTAGAGTTTCAATGTCAAAAAACTCTTCCTTTTTAAACAATTCAGTTTAGCATTAGCACGCAGATTAGATGTAAGTACGGTTTCAGTTTAGCACAAACATGCAGTTTAAATGTAAGTACGGTTTAATTGTCGAAAACATTTCTATTTCAAGCTATTCAGTTTAGTCAAACAATTCAGTTTGGTATAAGTATGGCGTTAGATCTATTTAACCCATTGATAGGGCCCTATCAGGTGCTACCACTCCGGGACAGAGTAGACCTGAGAGCAATGAAGGGGTACTCCGCATTCCCCAAAGCCCCAGCATTACTGGAACCTCACCATCAGACTGTTTAGTGTCATACCCAGGACACTCATTGAGGGGGAGTCTTACCCCTCTGCAGAGGTGCAGTCAGTGTATTCTACAGCCCAAGCTGACAGGGAAATGCGCATCGTCATGGATTTCTTTGTTTTTAAGTCGATCTATCTGCGTTTCGTCTTTGTTTATTTAAAGAATGGTCCAGAGTATCTTGCAAATGGGGACAAACAACTTGTTTATTCATTTGATGAGATTAGTTTCGGGATGTTTTCTTGTTCATATTTTTTTCTTTGTTTAACTGCATATCAACCTTCGCGGTTGATATAGTACCACTACTGTCCTCCGACATCAAGAACGAACAGCAACTTTAGTGAACTATAAAAACAAGGGTGAACGTGAATCGGGACCCTACTCGAACAATGACATAATTTTACAGAGTGAGGTGTGCTCCAATTCCGCCAACCTTATGTCCATACGGCTTTTGTGTGGCTTCCAGCCAAGCGAACAAAGGTGGTCAGCATGGGCGCACCCCTAAATAAATATGGATTGGAGATATTTTTCTCTGATACACTTTTGAGTTCTAGAAGACGTTTTAGGGCTCTGCGGAGCAGAACATCCGCTGGGAGCTCCTCAGTCTCCGCAGAGCACAAAGCCACACCAGAAAGTTCTTTGTATTTTTTAATTTTCCGACACCGATTTTGGTCGATATCGGGCTTTACGGTCTTGAGAATGTTCTTACGAAAGTTCTTAATCTAGAGAGAGTCTGTTCGTAGATCTAGACCAGGAGAACAGCCTGGGGGTGAAAGAGAGGGGAGAATTTGGGAGAAGGAAACTTCATGATGAAAGGATTGTTGTGAGGATTTTTGCAGTGGAGTTTGCTGAAGAGGGGGGATTGTTGGTATGTTTTGGTTTGAAATGTTTGCCAACTGAGCATTGTTGGGGTGTCTGTTGATAAGATGGAGATTGTGCTAGGGGCTGCTGTGGTGTGACTTTTGGGGGTGAATTTGTTTTTCTTTGGCGGTGTGTGTGTGGGGGGGGGGGGCTTGGCTGTGTATACAGTTTTTTTTAGCCTGATTTTCCTCCAAATCTCTCTTTCTTTTTAGATTTACTGTTGTTTCCATCTCCTCCGGCTGCTCTCTCTCTCTCTCTCTCTCTCTCTCTCTCTCTCTCTCTCTCTCTCTGTTCTTATTCCTTTTAATTTTTTTGCAGGGTGATGGAGGCTGTTATTTGCTGATTCTGCTTTTTTTGTTGTGTTTGCTGTAGTTTCAACTGTTGCTGTTTCTTTTGTTAATGATCCTGTTCTTATAGCTGGTGCTGCTTCTGATGTTTTTTTTTCCCCTGGTGAGCTGTGTCCATCCTTCCTCCGGACCGCTTTAATAGTCCCCATGTTCTAGAGCAGGTTTGGAGATTGGTCTAATGGATTTATCCTTTGTGTTGCTGTCGTTGTTGTTATTATTGGTTGATGGATTCTTCTGTGGGCAGAATCTAGCCAGGTGGCCTAGCTGGTTGCAGGACCAGCAGAATGGATTCATGCCCTCTACGACCACCATCATCTACTGGTCCTTGTTGGTCAGTATGTGCGGGATGGCCTTGAATCCCTTCCTGTTCATGTAAACATTGAGGGCGTAGTCCCCATGTATCGTCCTATCCGTCGATTTTAACTCCGTTACTTCCTCTACGCTGTTATACGCGCTCAGGTAGGCAGCAAGGACTTCCACATTTAGCTGCAATGGGACGTTGCACACGGTGACTAGTATCTGTCTTTTGCCTCTATTTTCCGGTTGAAGCCCGAAAATGCTTTGTAGAGATGTTACCGTCAGTTCTTCTGAGAGCTGCAAGACATCCCAGGTGACGAAATTACGCCGGCAAAAATGCCGGCAAGGGATGCCTACGGATTTTAGTAGCTCCTCAAACGTCTCTTTTTAACTCCTGCCAATCTTCAAGACCTTAGATCGGTGATGATGAAGGACAGAGCTCTTCTGCTATCAGTTCGGGGGTAGAAAGGATTTCGTCCCCTGGGAAGTACTGAGCCCACTTCTCGACACTGTCCCTTTCGTAATCTTGTGGGGACATTTTCTTTAATGTCATCGGGACTGGCGTTCCTGGGTTTGCTGGCGGCTTTTTGTCTTGGTTGAATCGAGCTAACTGGTACTGATGTTTCATTCGTTCTCTGTGAAGCCAGTAGCGGTGGCCATTCTGATGTTGATGTCGAGGGTCCAGCTACCAACTCTTCCGGCTTCTTAGGGAGGGCTTCCAGTCAGTTGTCATGGAATGGAAGTCCATTTGCTGATGTTTTCCACCATAGTTGCAGAAAAACTAGGATGAAATTTGGTGACTTGCTGGAGGAGACTGTTGTTGCTGTTGGTAGTTCAAACGAGGCGGTAGAGATGCTGAAATACTCTGAAAGAACTGTGAGGAACTGGTAAAAAAGGCGAAGAAAAAATATGGCCTGGCTAGTGGCTGTGTTTCCGTCAAGACTTGAAAGTCAAAAATAACAAAGACGGAGAGCATGCGTGCGTGATCGTTGCACCTGTGACTGTTGGGAGGAAGTCGGTATTTGTTGTACACCCCACCAACCGGACGAGTGTGACACAAGGACTTTTTAGAGCTTGTATATTTAAGTTTGAAAATCGCATACATAGAGTCAGCGGTGCTTGGTAACGATCTGTTTCTTGCATATATATATATATATTAAATAAATATATTTCTTGCATATATATATATATTAAAGCATTGAATTTACACGTGTTAATATATCAAATATTGAAATTCAGATATATTGACTTCAAATGTATTAGAAATTTTGATATTACAACTCAAACATTCTGAATACAAGTTATTTGTATATTAAATATAAAAAATAAGATATTGAATTCAACGGTATTTGTATGTTAAATATTAGAATTCAAATATATTGAATGCAAGCTATTTGTATATCAAATAATGAGAATGAAACAATTTTCTAATATCTTTAATATTAATATTTATAATTTCAAGATTCAAAAAGGTTGAATACAACGTATTTATATATTAAACGTTACGAATGAAACATTGAATTCACTGCAATTTGTATATAATACATGTTTTAATAACTTCACCTATTCCAGCTTATATGATATTAGATTTTTGCACCATGTGCACTAACAAGTTAATCATCTATGTTTAATTTTTTTTTTTTTAGGAATAGGAATGTCATTTGTTTGAAAATAAATATACATGCTGTTAAAATTTAGGATCATTTAAAAGAGAATTGGTCTAGATATTGGACGATGATACGATGGGAATTTTTCTGAAATAACCTGCACATTTGAAATGATATCAAGCTTTCTGAAATTCTAATATATCAAATTCAAAGCTACTCATATCTTGAATATTAAAGATCAAGCCTTCTGAATTCTGAGCTATTAAAATTCAAACATATCGAATTCAATCCTATTCGTATATTAAATATTTAAATTGAAACATTGAGTGAAAACCTAGTTGTGTAAAAATTAAATTCAAACAGTCTGGATCCTAAACTTTTTGTAAATTAAATATTAAAGTTTAAAATATTGAATTCACAGCTGTATATATATATATATAAAGAGAGAGAGAGAGAGAGAGAGAGAGAGAGTGTGTGTGTGTGTGCGTGTGTGTATGTGTGTGTGTGAGAGAGAGAGAGAGAATACCTAAATGAACCAGAAACTACCTACCCAGGTTTTATCAAAGGGATATTCAGGATAATTCTGACTAAAGAGTGTTGACCCAAATGACATTTTATTATAAAAGTGGCCACCAGGAAGAATACAAAATTAGCATGAATTAAAATTAAAAAATTAGTATAATATATATATATGTATGTGTGTGTGTGTGTGTGTGTGTGGTTTGAGTGTGGGTCATGGTTATCTTTCGATGGCCGTTTTTTATTCTCATCTAGAGAAGTGTCTCATCAACCGAAAAAAGACATCGATACGCGACTAACGAAGGCATGGACAGCTATCGATAAGCTATCGGTCATATGGAAATCAGACCTGACCGATAAAATGAAATGCAGTTTCTTCCAGGCAGCGGTCGTGTCGATACTGCAGTATGGATGCATCAATTGGACGCTAACAAAACGGCTGGAGAAGAAGCTAGACGGCAATTACACAAGAATGTTGCGAGCAATATTGAACAAGTCCAGGCGGCAACACCCCACAAGGCGCCAACTATACGGCCACCTGCCTCTCATCACGAAAACTATCCAAGTTAGACGAACCAGGCACGCAGGACACTGCTAGAGGACCAGGGATGAGCTCATAAGTGATGTACTCCTATGGACCCCCACATATGGCCGAGCTAAAGCAGGACGACCGGCACGAACATACATACAGCAGCTATGTGAGGATATGGGATGTAGCCTAGAAGACCTGCCAGAAGCGATGAACGATAGGGAGAAGTGGCGAGAGAGGGTTAGGGATATCCGTGCTAGCGGCACGACATGATGATGATGATGATGATACATATATATATATATATATATATATATATATATATATATATATATATATATATATATATATAAATTAAAAGGGAACAAGCCTGATGAGTAATGTTTTACCCATTGAATCTCGTGTTCCACTTAAAAAAATTTTACCTGATAATCACTTCTAAATTCCCAAATCAAGCGCTGTGTTCAATTTGGCCCCAGAAAAAAAAATGCCACAAGGAGACACAATTCTATATATTCTTTGGGGTTTTTGTTGTTGTTTTTTTTTCGGTGTGCTATCAGTCAAGATCGAAAATAACTTTCCTATCCATAATGCTCATCGATATTTAATTCGTTTTATGAATCCCTCTTTTGATTGTATCCAGGAATGGAAACGTTTTGCAGATCGAATTACGATCACCACTTATAGCCTAGTGTATGTTTAGCGGTTCATTTAGCAAAGATCATCAATGGCTAGACTGATTGATTTATCGCTTAGCAGTTCAATTAATGGATTAATATGGATAAAGTAGTCTCCATCTATTTTTAACTCTTTATGTTCCAAATTTTTTTGTTTATAAAACATATGTCTCTCTCTCTCTCTTATATATATATATATATATATATATATAGAGAGAGAGAGAGAGGGGGGGAGCCAGAGAAATGCACAGAGAGAGTGGGAGACGGACAGAGAGAGACAGAGACCAAGAGAGAGAGATAGAGAGAGAGAAACAAAATGCTATATAGATAGGTAAGAACAAAATGACAAAAGAATTCATACGCTCTCTCTGTCTGTCTGTCTCTCTCTCTCGCTCACACACACACACACACACACACACACACACACACACACATATATATATATATATATATATATATATATATATATATAATTGATAAATATTTTGTCTTGTTCATGTCGATCTATTATTTTGTCATCTCTCTCTCTCTTTAAAAAGGGTGTTTTAAAAGATTCTGATATAATTTCCAAAGAGATTAGCATCGTTTAAAAAAAAATGATGTAATTTGAGATGTAAATATTTAAGCAAGTATATTTCTGGATAAATAAAACTAAACAGGCTTTAGAAAAATTACATCAAGTTTTCTCTCTCTCTCTCTCTCTCTCTCTCACACACACACACACACACACACACACACACACACACACACACACACACACACACACACACACACACACACAGGCTATAGTAAGTATCATACAATGACTGATGTTTATGCAACAGAATTGCTTCTAACAAAGCCTTCATCAGATGATGACTCTGGGTTCAGTCATGGTTTCGGGACCGAAGCATCATTACCACTAGCCCAGAGTGCCCCAGCAGTATATCACGACATTACCAGAGTTTGTCAGATTGGTATATACTAAAATAGGGATCAACAAAGAGAAAAAGGGATGTAACCAAATTTGACAATTGTATTTATCGTCGAAAAATATATTTGATTATGTTATTGAAAAAGTAGATGTAGACATTGTTACATTGTTACATAATAAGACAACTACATAAATAGTCCCTCTACTGGTCTTCTACTATGAGGGCTTGGCATTAAATAACCCACAAAGATTGATATGTCATTAAACAAAGAAACTAAACCAAACTGGTTACAAGCATGAAGAATTTCTAGATCTTTGATCAGTTCCGATTTTTTTTTATTTGGAGCATATCAACCCTCGTGGGTTATTTAATGCCGAAGCCATCCTTTTTTAGAGAAGATACAGTCAGAGTATTTTTAGCCCCACCTACTGGGGGATTTTGGTATAAAGCGCATTATACCAACTCCACATATCCATATTTACCGACCCCTCCGCTCGGTCAATTTTTAAGCGGAGTTTAACAGGTTTGAATTCAGAGTTTTCCTTCTCCTAGACTAGTTGCCTCACCAAGACTAAAGAAACCAGTCTGTCCTACTATTTACCCATAGCTGGAGGGATAATAATTGAATTTATACCTTTCCCAAGGGTATTAGTGCTATGTGAAATGCAATCAGTCTCGTCCAGGATTTGAACTCGTGTCGCTGTGTCCATTTCCTACGACGATAACCATTACACCACGGGCACCATCTCCACATATGGATGACTTTGGCATTAAATTATCCCCTAAGATTGCCATTAAATAACGAAACTAAACCAAGTTTATTGCTACTCATAACACCATTTACCGCATAAAAATTGACTTTGAGTCATCCTACCCTTGGTTACGGAGTCGGGTAAATACGAACTAGATTCGCTTTAAGATATAATTTTTGTTCCAGGCAACACCTTCTTCTTATGTATACATACACACACACACACTCTAACTCTTTCTCTCTCTCTCTCTCTCTCTCTCTCTCTCTCACACACACACTCACACACACACACACACACACACTATATATATATATATATATATATATATCGGTTAGCACTAATAATAATTGGGAAAGCTATGAATCCAATTATTCTCTCTTATGGTTAAAATAGTTGGGTTGAATGGGGTTTTTGGTTACGCCATCAGTCGAGGAGTAAATTAATAAATACATATATGTATGTAAAGCTCATTCAAAAAGTTCTAAGCCTCATCAAAAAGTTCTAAGCCTCATTAAAAAGTTCTAAGCCTCACCAAGACAGAAAAACATAGCCGAACATCTTTTTTATTTTTATTTTTTTTGCGGCAACACATTTCCAATTCTTAAATAACAAGAAAAAATCAGAATCAGTTTTTCTCCTGTTATAAGAAGGGGTAATGTGTTGCCACAGCAAAAATGTTCAGCTATAGATCTATCTTAGTGAGGTTTAGAACATTTTGAACGACCTTTGTATATATATATATATATGTATATATATAATTAAGGAAATCGATATGCATCGACTAGCAGTCCAAAGGTCTGTCTCCTTATCGATTAATCTTCAAGTTGTCCAAGATCGATACATTCGTAACATGAAAGGCTTACTCTTTGGTTTGAAAAGAATTTGTACGACGTCGAGCATGTTGACAGCCAATGGAAAAGACCGTACAGCACCAATAAGCGAGATTATCTCGGAAAACTCTAGTCTCTGTCAATTGTTCACTGATGTATGTAGATATTCAATGACTTTGCCAGAATCAGACCCAAGATCAATTTTTAAATGGAGTAGAGTTAGAATCAATCAAGAGTTTTCCTTCTCTTAGACTGGTTGCCTAACGAACGTTCAAGAACCCAGTCTGCCCAACAATTTTATGCATTGATGAATTCCTTCCCTTCCCAAAGGTATTAGTGCGATATAAAACGCAAACAAGTATCAAACATTCATTTTTAATTTTCAACCAGTTATACCATTTAAATATTTCCTTTGAATACTAATAATTTTGTTTCTTTCGATTCTTACATTTCCTTCTTTTTTCTGTGGAGGAGTTAACGATATAGCAGTCCTTGTAGACATTACCACTCATTTAAATGGCCTTAATTTTAAAATGCAAAAAAAAAAATCAGTTAATTCATAGCCAGTTTTTTCTTTTACTATTCTTAAATGGCTGCCGATTCAAAGCCACAGACGACAATATTTTTCAGAACGCCATTTTCAGCTTTTTTTCTTTTCTCTTACTTTATTTTTAATTAAAAAAAAATGTAAAATGGGAATCACCGTGTTGTAATAACTAAAGTCCTGGACTGCAGCCTATAAATAATCGTGGTGTAATGGTTATCGTTGTAAGAATTGGACACGGCGACACGAGTTCAAATCCTAGACGAGACTGATTGCATTTCACATAGCACTAATACCCTTGGGAAAGGTATGAATCCAATTATTCCCCCTCCAGCTATGGGTAAATTGTACGACAGACTAGGTTCTTCAGCCTCGGCGAGGCAACTAGTCTAGGAGAAGGAAAACTCTGAATTCAAACCTGTTAAACTCCGCTTAAAAATTGACCTTGTGTCATATCCTGCCCGAGCAGAGGGGTTGGTAAATATGATAATTAATCGTATAGAAACTCCAGTCACGTTATTACGTTCTTTTTCAAACCCCTGGGAAAGGTATAAAACCCCTAATCCACTCCGCTAAAGGTTAAATAGTATTAATGCTGTTCTTTTTCAATGATGACTTTGGCATTAAATAACCCACAAAGTTTGATATGCAATTAAACAAAGAAACCAAATGAAAAAAAATGGCTTTGTATTTGTTTTCTTAGAATTAAAATAACGGATATTTTAAAATGCTAAAAGGTAACAAGATCCGATTATCGAATTGACTTCTCATGTTGAAACTTTTGAGAAGAAATTTCAGATTTTGGAAAATCAGCATTGAACCGATGCGCGTGTTTAGAATTTGAGTCTGTTCAGGAATGTGAAAAATAGTTCACAACGAAATATGACGTCACAAGGTGTTGAGTACAATGCAGAATACTTTATTTTGAATTTTGAATTAACAGATCCAGACCCAGCCACAATCCTTGAACTTATACTATGGATAAAATAGTAGGGTAGACTAGGTTCTTTAGCCCTGGTTTAGTTGTTTAATGGCATATCAACATTCATGGGTCATTTAAAGCCAAAAGCATTTTTACAGAAGAACAGTTGGAGTACTATTTAATCCATCGCTGGGGGATGAGCAGGTTCATACCTTTCCCCAAACGTATTTGTTCAAAATTTAATATAATAACGCACCTGGGGTTTGAACTCTCTTACCACAATGTCACACTCGAGAACGTTAATCACTACATCATTGGAAATCCAGTGTTTATTTTTTGAAGTTTTATTTATGAATCATCATATCTGTTGTAGACGTTCTGCATATTTGTCAAAGGTTCTTTCTTTCTTTCTTTCTTTCTTTCTTTCTTTCTTAGTTTGTTCATTTCTGTGTTAATATTTGTCAGTCATAAACCTCTTTCTTTCTTTCTTTCTTTCTTTCTAATTATTTCAAGTCGGTTGCCTCCCCCCTTTATAGTTTACAGGTTTTTCTTTTTCCTCATTTCCTCCCCTCATTCTAATCTGTATTCATTCTATTTTTCCTTTCTCTCTTCTCTTTCCTCTCTTTTAAAAATTGTTTTGTAGCGTTAACCATCCTTAACACATACCCACACCTATGCACACACTAGAGGGCGCTAAGATTCCTGTGACCATTGGCAACGCAGCCAATATAAAAGCTATAGAACACGAATCATTCTTTCTCATTTTCTTTCCCTTTGACAATGGCAGGATATAGAAGAGATCACTCACGCTCTGCCACACACGTCCTGACATTTCTACCACACAGACCTCGGTCGCAACTCTCTAACCCCACAAGAAAGAAAATCACTTCTATCACACACTTCACGTGCCAACTAAGAACAGCATATTTCCGAGAATACTATCATAGGAACATAATTCAATACACTTTAGACATACCTAACGTATGGCCACTTTTATTGATAGTACACATATGAAACTCTAGTCCCCTTCGAAGTAATCTCCTCCAGCTGCAATGCACTTGTTGCCCCGTTTCAACAACTTCTGCAAGGCCCCATGGATGTCCTCTGGTGTAAACGTGTCAATGACCTTCATCACAGCCTCTTTCTTCTCTTCAATTGTCTCATAACGACAGCCTCTGACCTTAGGGAATAACCAAAAGTCACAGGGAGCAAGGTGACGAACTGTCTTGATGCCCATCTTGGCCAAATAGTCTATGACAAGGATGGAGTTGTGAACTGGTGCATTACCCTGCTGGAAATGCCACTGAGCCGATTTGAAGGGTGCTAGCCTCTTCCGACGGAATCTCTTCCTGAACTCCCTTAAAACCTCAACATAGTAACCCTAAGCCGAAGCCTTACCTTTTGACCAATCAACTCTGGTCTATTGACTTCCTAACTCCTCCCACACCTCTCATCATCTCTCACAGACTCCCAACCTCCCTTGAATCTCTTATGCCACTCAGAAACTGATGCTCGATTCATGCAAGATGCTCCAAAAGCTGTCTGAAGCATTCCATACGTTTCTGTTGCTTTTTGTCCAAGTTTAAAACACAATTTTATTGCTTATCGTTCTTCTGAAGTGTCAGATTACATTTTTGAAAATCACCAGCTGTGACAATCAGGCTTTAGTAGGGTATATACCAATTCCTGCTGTAGCTGTTCATTTGAAGCTGAAATCATAAAAACTGGTCAGTCATCTCATCAAATGTATAGCAATAACGTACTGATTTTTCAAGTGTCTACGACAATTTTAAATGCCTGTTCAAAAAAGTCTGGAAACTTATTGAAGGCACCACGTATATTTGCAGGAACACCGTCACAAAAACTCTCTTCCTTGAACAATCAAAACTTTCCAGAAAAAAATCTGCTTATCTCCGAATCCCTCATTATAATAACTTTTGTCACTTTGTTTTGTATTGTTGGTATATATGTTTCTATTCCAAATATATGTTGTATACTTCTCATAGACCCAAACAAGAACATAATCAAAGATAATGAACGAACCTCAATTAACGAAACGAAACACACTTCCATATAATAATATATCTCTCATTTTATTCTCCAAAGTGGCACACAGTTTGTTGTAACTTTGAGAGATAGATGGAGAGACATGTACTCAGAGAGATGACTTCTTCTTACCCTATATCTTCTTCATGGAGTCAGGGGGTGCCAACGCTTGCACCCCCTTGCAAGCCGTATCGTCAGAGACAACCTAACGCCGCTGATTAGCTGCGTATCCTTGGCTCGATTCTCGATTCTGACTGGACTGATTCTCTAAAATTCTCACCGCGTGGTTCTCATATTGTTGCATATTGACCTCCGACCCGGGCAGTCTGTCAGATGAGAAATGCCCCTGTGTGAATAACAGGCGCATCCGGTAGAATATATCAGGGGATGGCCTTGACTGTCGACGGGTTGAATTTAGTGTGAATTGTGACGCTCGCAAGAAGTAGGTTGACGTCAAATTATTATACAACCCCGGCGACAGGAGGTTCAGATCAGTTGGAGAGAATATGCTGGAATGAGAACCATGTCCCAGCAGAGGCTGGGCCCCTAGGCCCCTGGTTGAGCAGCCCAGGAAAATGGGAAAGAAAGGCTGTGATAGCCAGAAGAGTTGTGGGGTCAATATGTTGCAGTTTTAGTTCGGTCTCCAACTCTCTCTCACACAACCCTTTAAATATAAAAAAATAAAAATAAAGTGAGAGGTATATTTTTCTAAAGAACTGTGTTCGCTCGTCTTTATTGTGTTGAATATGTTTCTGCATGCATATGCATTATGTGGCTATTCAACAATATCACGTGGTTTCCTTGCGGTTGCACACCTGCTCTACCAGCCTACCCCGACGCACTTCCATCCCCCTGTTTACTGATCAAAACGTGACAGCTTGTCAAAGCACACGAGGTCACCAGAAACGAACCCAAAACCCATGTCAACAGTCATTATATAACATATATTGCTACGCTAAATAGACGTAAGTAATAAAGGTTTGAACCCGGCGTGATTTGAAGACGCAACATTCTCATAATCTTATGTTTCATTGATTTCATTCAACTCCAAAAACTGACTTTCATTCTGTGTACAATGTGTGACGTCATAATCTGTGTCGTGTCAACCGTATTTTGCACCTTCCAGAAATATTTGCTTTAGGTCCTAATAAATGGTTTGGTTTGGTTTAGTTTCTTTGTTTAATGGCATATCAATCTTTATAGGTTATTTACTGGTAAAGTTATCCTTCTAGAAGAAGAGTATTTGTACTATTTAACCCATAGCTGGGAGGATAAAGGGGTTCATACATTTCCGAAGTGAATTTGTCCGAGTGTGAACGTAATAATGCGTCTGGAGTTCGAACTCGCTTACTGCCAATCTGGACTCCAGCGTTTTAACCATTACACCACGAGGACACGCACCTCTCTCTGATAAATGTTTGGCCCTCTAATAAATGAACGCTTGGGAGGTGCCCGTGGTGTAATGGTTATCGTCGTAGGAAATGGACACGGCGACACGAGTTCAATAATTACATTTCACATAGCACTAATACCCTTGGGAAAGGAATGAATCCAATTATTCTACCTCCAGCTATGGGTAAATAGTACTCCCTTAAACTGAACTCCCTTAAAACCTCAACATAGTATTCCCTGTTGACTTTCTGTCCAGTGGGAACCCACTGCATGTAGATCATGCCAGTGCTGGCAAAAAAAAGGATCATCAAAAGTTTGTGGGTGAATTTGCTGTCTGGCCATCTTGGGTCTAGGAGAGCCAGCATGTCTCTTGGTCTCTGGGTCAGAGCAGTATATCCAGTTTTCCTCGCAGGTCACCGGAGCATCAAGAACTGCGTGATCTGAATTAATCAGCTCGAACATCTCTCTGCTGTCATGACAACATCTTTCTTTCTGATCTTCTCTGAAGACCCTTCGAACAAACTTCGCGTAAATCTTCTGTATCTTCAGTTCCTCGAGAATAATTGTGTGTACAGTTCCCACACTGACATCAAACTGTGCACTTATTGTCGTTAGAGACACACGACGGTCCTTATCCATGAAATTCTTTATTTGGCCAATCAGCTCTTGTGTTCAGACATCCTTACTCCTCCCACTCCTCTCATCATCCCTCACAGACTCCCAACCTCCCTTGAATCTCTTATGCCACTCAAAAACCGATGCTCGATTTATGCAAGATGGTCGAAAAGCAGTCTGAAGCATTCCATACGTTCCTGTGGCATTTTTGTCTAAGTTTAAAACAGAATTTTATTGCATATCGTTCTTCTAATGTGTCCTCACGTCCAGATTGTATTTTTGAAATTCGCCAGCTGTGACAATCAGGCTTTAGTAGGGTGTATTCCAATTGCTGCCGTAGCTGTTCATTTGAAGCTGAAATCATAAAAATTGGTCAGTCATCTCATAAGTCATATAGCAATAACATACTGAATTTTCAAGAGTCTACAACAATTCTAAATGCCTGCACAAAAAAGTCTGGAAACTTATTGAAGGCACCTCATATATCAAACGCCATAGTTATTTGCTTATAGCAGAAGAAACGTCCTTGACCTCATTGAACATTTTGCATCCTCTCAAAAAAAAAAAAAAAAAAGAAAGAAATATAGCAGGTGTCATATTTGTACTTAAGGGACTTTTTTCTCACGCTTCTAAATAAAAAAAATCATCTTTAATTATACGCGTGGCCATTGATTCATTTCTGATTGAAGATCGATATTTCTAATCAGTCATGTTGATGTCTAGTTGAATTTTTCTTTTTTCTTTTAACATTTGTTTGATTGCTTTCTGCTATGTTTTTCTTTGTTTCACCCGTTTATCACTTGTTATTTTTCGAATCCTGTGCGTTCTACACTTTTTACTCTTCGAGTTTTAAATTGGATATTTATGCTAACAACCGGTCTGGACTGCCTATCTATGCCAATAGAAAGTTGCAGTCATTTCTGCTACAAGGCTGAGTTAAAAGCTGAGTAATATTTTGATAAAGGGAAGTGTTATAAAAGAGCCGAGGGATTTCAGTTCATGCCTTTGAGTTTAGTTAGGCTGAGAACCTTTCGGCTCAGCACATAGGTTTGTTAGGTGTAACATTGAAGCAGGTGTTAACGCGGGTGCGCACCTTCGGATCGAGGTGTCACTCAGATGTCATAACAGTCCGAGACGATACTGGGTGACAAGGTGCGGATGACGTCACGGAAGTACGCGGAAGTTTGTGTGAGAATTTGAAGAAAATAAGAGTCGGGTACTAGACGCCAAACGAGAAGAATTGATTTTTGGAACTCGCAGGCGTGAGGCGAACGTGCACCCTATGGGGGCCGCTCGAGTTGGGGGCCAAATGAATAAGACAGCATAGAAGATTGTGTCTCTCCTTACGTCAAAACCTTTAACTCGAAGTTAATAAAAAGGTTTCGTACCTGAACCAGAAGTCGTTACGTGTTTTCGAATTCCGAGATTCCGATGTTCTTTATATATTCTATAGTAGTGAACATTATATGTCCATTTCGCACATAGCGTTAATTGCGAATATAGTACAGAAGCAGAACTCCACATCATCAATTACATTTGCTGAGCTCATGAAAGTGACCAACCTCAGAGGATGGTCGAACCCAGCTGATACTCATCGGATTTAATTCGATGACGTAGAGCACAGCCTCGGAATACACAGTTTTACGGCCTACTTGGCATTTCCTGATTGTCGAAATTCTTGCAACTCGTCTGGAACTTCTTGAACCATCTGGTTACTGTTCTCTGATTAACTGAGCCTTCAGCTTTTGCTCAACAAATATTTTTATTTGCTTCGGTGCTGTTGTGGCCAGTTCGATCTCGTAAAGCATAAGTTTCCAGATAAGACTACGCATGATGTGAAGCAATGAATACCATGTCAGCGCACTAACTACCACGATACTACCAACCATATCAAGTAACTGCAGCGGTTTGAACTGCTTCGATCATATTATATACGCACCGGAAACTACCACGTTGGAAATATTGCAAAACTTCTGTTTCACTCAAAAATATCTTTTCGATCAAATCTGTTGTTGTTGTTGTTGTTGTTGTTGTTGTTGTTAAAACCTCACCTCTTTGTAGCTTTTTTTAAAATTAGATCCCCCACAACGAGTGTTCTGATGGGACTCTAAATTTTCTTGCGGTGAGGCTCCAGTCCTAAAGCATTAAGGAATGTGGAGTACACCCTCATTGCCATTACTCTCAGGTTTACTCTAGCTCGGAGTGGTAACACCTGATAGGGTCCTATCATGGGTCATATAGAGTTGTTTGAGCTTTTAAATTGAGAGCAAACAAATGACTTCTGCCAAATTGAATTGCTTGAAATACAACTGTTTGATCATTTAACTGTGTGTAAGCAAGTGACTGATGTTTAATTGAATTTTTAGTTATATATAGCAATACTTTGAACAATTTAACTATGCACAAACGATTGAGTAATATTGAATAGAAGTATTAATGTTGATTAGCAATGCTAGAAGCTCTTTATCTGTGTGTCTAAATTGAATTGTTTCTGTTTCTTAGCGAAGCAGCGTCTCATCAACCGAAAAGGTAATCGAAACGAGGTTAACGAAAGCATGGACAGCTATTAATAGGCTATCGATTATATGGAAATCAGACCTAGCCGATTAAATGAAACGCAGTTTCTTCCAGGCAGCGGTCACATCGATACTGCTATACGGGTGCACTACATGGACGCTAACAAAACGGCTGGAGAAGAAGCTAGATGGCAATTACACAAGAATGCTGCGTGCAATCTTGAACAAGTCCTGGCGGCAACACCCCACAAGACACCAACTGTACGGTCACCTGCCTCCTATCACGAAAACTATTCAAGTTAGACGAACCAGACATGCAGGACACTGCTGGAGAAGCAGGGACGAACTCATAAGAGATGTACTCTTATGGACCCCTACACATGGCCGTGCAAAAGCAGGACGAACAGCACGAACATACATTCAGCAGCTATGTGAGGATACGGGATGTTGTCCTAGTGCAATGAACGATAGGGAGGAGTGGTGAGAGAGGGTCAGAGATATCCGTGCTACCAGTGCGACATGATGATGATGATGTTAGATAACCATATTTAAAACTATTTCTGTAGAATACACTGACTCCCCCAACGAGTGTCCTAGATATGACACTAAACAATCTGATTGTGAGGTTCCAGCAATGTTGGAGCTTTGGGGAATGCGGAGTACCCCTTCATTGCCATCGCTCCCAGGTCCACTCTGGCCCCGGAGTGGTAGCACGTGATAGGGCCCTATCTATGGGTTGAATAGAACTAACAGCATACTTATGCTAAAATGAATTGAGTAAACAAATAGCTTGAAATAGAAACGTTTTTGACAATTAAACCGTACTTACATTTAAACTGCGTGCTTATGCTTAACTAATTTTTTTCTAATAGAACTGTTTTTTGACATTAAAACTGTATTTACACTTAACTGAATTATTACATATAATTGCTTGAATAGTTTGAAATGGAAATGTTTTTGACAAACTGTGTACTTATGCTAAACTTAACTGTTTTCAATAGAACTGATTATTTACATAAAAATGGATTTGGCGTGAAATAACCTACAAAGGTTGATATGCCATAAAACCAACCAAACAAACAAACAAACAAACAAAACTATTTAAGTGTGTGCAAACAAATGATTAATTCTAAATAGAACTATTGACCCCCTCGGGTGATGTAATGGCTTGCAAAGTTAACTAGCAATCCTTCACGAGTGAGTTCGAGTCTTATTGGGTGCCTTATTCATACGGCCTTGTGCCAAATTTAAATAAAAAGCTTAGTAAATTGCTACTAAATAGAACTATTCGTATATTTGGAACCATCTGACTGTGTACAAATAATATTAATGCTAATGTGTAAACAAATTAGCACTGACCTAATTTGAAAAAAAGATTACTAACAAACTGCTTGATCACAAATATGCATAAACATTTAACTGTGTGCAAACAAATGAGGTAAGGCTCCTTTATAAATGTTCTCTACAAACTATGCATTTACAAATCATATAATATGTGTTAACTGTGTATAAAAACAAATAATCAGATCGACCTCGAGTTCAACAGCTGTCCATTATACAGGTTGACACGATTGTATTTTCCCACCCCGGATTTAACTTGAACGATACATTGAATAAGAAAAAAGGTCTCACCGATCTATTATGTAACATGGGTTTTTATTTTTATTTATTTTGGGAAGTGTTGTGAGACCGAAACTTACCTGCATCATGGACTATTCCAAGCACTATACTACTATGTGAGATAACACTCTCAGTGTAGTAGTATCGTAACACCGTAGTATCAGCAGGAGTACTAGTAGTACGACTAGTAGTCCGACGACCAATATTGGACACCACCGGATGTTAGCTCCGCTTACCATTAGACTATCCTTTGTAACTTTTGTTAATGTGTCTTTCTTACCTCAAACCCGTGTTCCATGCTTAACTTCCGTGGTACCAACTTTGGGTCCACATCAGGAAGAATGTAGAAGCAAGTGGGGTTTACATTGATTTATTTCAGGATCCTTGATGTTTCTTTGTCGATTAGATTTTTTTCTGGCCACGTCTTTAAATGAATTTACTATGATGTTCTGATGATTTTCGAAAGGGTCGGTTGGAAGTACATGATCGAATTTCTCGTTATTTGATTGTTGGCTTCTATGAGATATTCGTCAATGTCTCAGATGACTGTTAGCCCGACTTTATCAGTTTGTGTTACGATCAGATCTTTTACGGCGGAGTCCCACTACTGGGAGCACTGTCCCCTCGATTGTTGTGTTCAATCTGTGAGGGCCAGCAGTGTCAATTGCTGTTTTCTGGGGACAATGCGTTCTTTTTCATTGGTTGTGTTTCCTTGTTTAATTGCGTATCAAACTTCGTGGGTAATTTAATGCCTAAGCTATATTTAAAAAAGAATAGCTGAGGTGCTATTTAACCCATAGATAAGTGTGTTCATGCTATTTCCAAGGGTATTGCTCCGAAAGTGAACATAAGAGCGCGACTGTATTTCTAACTCCCTTCCTATGATGTTGCTGTCCAATATCTTATCTACTACGCCACGGGAATAATTATATCTTAAGTCGTATCCGACGGAAAGCTACGACTATGCTACAAATAAAACAGTTATAAACTAATCTAATTTTTAATATTTACTTATATGAGCAACGGCTGAAAAGTTGTTGGCCCATCCAAGAGAGAGGAACTTTCTTTTAATATTGAATTTTCTTTATATAATATTTAAAAAAAAAGCTGAGATCCAATATACTATTAAACATGATCAGCCGGAATTTTGATATTATCTTTTTATTAGATTAGGTTCAGTTTGTTTTGTTGGGTTTTATAGCATATTAATCTTTGTAGGTTATTTAAGGCCAAATCAATTTTTATGTGAATAATCTGTTCTATTTAAAACAATTCAGTTTAGCATAAGTACACAGTTTAATTGTGAAAAACATTTCCATTTCAAACTATTCAAGCAGTTATATGTAACAATTCAGTTAAGTGTAAATACAGTTTTAATGTCGAAAAACAGTTCTATTTCAAATAATTTAGTTAAGCGTAAGCAAGCAGTTTAAATTTAAGTACGGTTTAATTGTCAAAAACATTTCTATTTCAAGCTATTCAGTTTACTCAAACAGTTCATTTGAGCATAAGTATGCTGTTAGTTCTATTCAACCCATAGATAGGGCCATATCAAGTGCTACCACTCCGGGCCAGAGTGGACCTGGGAGCGATGGCAATAAAGGGGTACTTTGCATTCCCCAAAGCTACAGCATTGCTGAAACCTCACCTTCAGATTGTTTAGTGTCATATCCAGGACACTCGTTAGGGGGTGGTCTTACCGCTCTGCAGAGAAGTAGTCGGTATATTCTCCAGCCTAAGCCGACTGGACAATTTATTAGATTAACAGAAAACATGAAAGTCAACATTAGTTTGGTCACTTTTTTAAATGGCATACCAACCTTCATGAGTTATTTAAAGCCAAAACATCCTTTTATAAAAATACTTGTGGTGTTATTCTACTCGTAGCTGAGACAGATTAAGGAGATTTAAACTTTTCCCAATGTAATATAATGGCCGAGGGATTTCGTTTTATGCCTTTGGGTTTAGTTAGGCGGAGAACGTTTCGGCTGATTGCATGGGTTACTTAGGTGCAGCATTAACGCAGGTGTTCACGCGCGCGGGCGGAACGGATGTGTCACTCAGAGATGTCACAATAGCCCAGATGGGAAACGGGGCTACAGAGTGCGGGTGACGTCACGCACCGGAAGCATACGAAGGATTTGGGGGATTTTTAAAAAGTTAGTCAGTAGAGTGAAGTGGAGTTGAGTCCTGCCTCGGAAGAAGACGGCTTTCGCTTGCTTGCCTTGTGACGGGTGCCGTACAAGACGGGGGGGGGATGAAAAAGCCAGAATAGAAAGAATGTGTATCTCTCTCCTTATGTCGAAGAACCTTTAAACTCAAAGGTAATAAAAAGTTTCGTAACTGAACTGAGAAGTCGTAAGTGTTTTTTGTGTTTCGAGATTCCTATGTTTTATGTATATATATATGAACATTATATGTCCATTTCGGGTATCCGTATCTGGCAATGGTATACCAAGGGTATTAATCCGAAAGCAAGACTAGAATTTGAACTTGCTTTCTATAATGTCGCCGTCCAACACTTGAGCCATTACGCCACGTGAGTCCCTCCACTTCCTTTGTCTTATTTCTATAATTCAAAGGATGAACAAAATTGATGACAACTAGATGGATGGTTGGTTGGTTTTTTGGGATACCAAAGCAGCTTAAACCGTGCTAGGTACGCTGGGGTTGGCGTGACACATTATCTATTGCTTCACACCGTGTGTGATTTGAAAACCGCTCAAATGAACGAACAACGTAGTCTAATTCAGGAACTAATGATTCAAGAGCTCGGTTTGGTTTGGTTTGGTTTGGTTTCTTGGGTTTTATGGCATATCAACCTTTGTGGGTTATTTAACGCCAAATCCATTTTTATGTAAATAATCTGTTCTATTTAAAACAATTCAGTTTAGCATAAGTACACAGTTTAATCCTCAAAAACGTTTCCATTTCAAACTATTCAAGCAGTTATATGTAACAATTCAGTTCAGTGTAAATACAGTTTTAATGTTGAAAAACAGTTCTATTTCAAATAATTCGGTTAAGCATAAGCACACAGTTTAAATGTAAGTACGGTTTAATTGTCAAAAACATTTCTATTTCAAGCTATTCAGTTTACTTAATTCAGTTTAGCATAAGTATGCTGTTAGTTCTATTCAACCCATAAATAGGGCCCTATCAGGTGCTACCACTCCGATAACAACTAGAAATATTTATTTTGTGCAATTTACTTTTTGATTGTACTCAAATAGTTTCAACCTTACGTTATCATCTTTATTTATTCTTCATCCCACCACCGGACAAGTACGGCACAAGGCATTTGTTAAAGTGGGCCCGGGTGTAGGACCGCAGCCTAAATGCGTCGGGCAAAATCCAAAAATACCTTCAGCCCCGTCGGCATTTACCCAATGGTGGCGCTTCAGATGCCAGGAAACAAAACAGCAAACAATTGGTAAAATCGTAATCATCTGGGAAAAAAATAGTATAAAGAAAGAAAAAAAAACTTTGGGAGTTTTTATATACGCCATAGCTAAACTATAATAAACTACCTCGAATTTGTAGAATAGAAATGGACCATTCCATTAAATAATGGCAGTTTCCACGCACAAGCATTGAACTACAGAAGTTATCTCCTCCAGGTGTATAGATGCAGAACTTCGTTTTTTACTTTGCTACAGAAGGAAGTGATTGAGTGTCAATTATACAACTACTTCGTCATTGCTACATTATACAGTTTTTGCTGAACAGACCACGATTTTAACAGTGAAATAGATAGAAAAAAAATACCCAAAGATTACATTCACTCTAGAAACCATTGAACGTAGATAGGTTTTACGTCGAAAACAAATTACACCACACACAACAATTTTGATCCTAAAACACTTAAATTCACATAAACTTTTGTAGATTGCTATTTCGACATAACATTGCATCGTCAACAGTGGAAAAAAGTTTAAATTATTTGAAAATTACAAAATATCTAACGAATATGAACAAGTTCTCATTGTCGAAGGAAATGTCTTTAGAAATGTTCGATTTTAATAGATACAAACATTAAATTTTATAATTGAAATGTATAAAGTCCTGACAATGATGACCTAAGGCGAAAACCATTCGAGATTTTTTCAACAAAGTCTACGAGATGCATTCAATAAGTTTCCAGACTTTTTTTGTATGGGCATTTAAAATTGTTATAGACTTTAGTTTGGTTGGGTTTTATCAACCTTTTTAGATTATTTATTGCCAAATCCTCTTTATGCATATACATGGTGCATTCAATAAGTTTCCAGACTTTTTTGGACAGGAATTTAAAATTGTCATAGACTCTTCAAAATTCAGAGTCTTATTGCTATACACTTGTTGTACTGTTCTAACTACTTCTGCAAGGCCCCATGGAAGTCCTCTTGTGTGAGCGTGTCAGTGACCTTCGTCACAGCCTCTTTTATCTACTCAATTGTCTCATAACGACGACAGCTTCTGAAGGAACAACACAGTCACAGGGAGCAACGTCTGGACGATAGGGGGTTTGAGGAAGCGTCTTGATGCCCATCTTGGTCAAATAGTCTGTAACCAGGATGGAGTTGTGGACTGGTGCATTGTCCTGGTGGAAATGCCACTGAGCCGATTTGAAGAGTGCTGGCCGCTTCCGACTGAATCTCCTCCTGAACTCCCTTAAAACCTCAACATAGTAACTCTAAACCTAACCCTTTTGGCCAATCAACTCTGGTGTATTGACTTCCTTACTTTTGCGTGTAAAAATTGAATTATTGGTATTACATTCTTGGAACCATTTACCAGTGTGCAAATTAATGAAAAGTGTTCATTCGAATGATTAGTGTTTAAACCACTCAAATGTGTGTAAACAAAAGGTTAATTTCAAATAGAATTATTAGTGTTATATAGCAAAACTCGAAAGCATTTAACAGTTGCAAACAAATGGTTAATGTTAAATAGAATTATTCATGTTAGATAGGAATTATTGGTACCATATCATCATCATCATGTCGTGCCGCTAGCATGGATATCCCTGGCCCTCTCTCGCCACTTCTCCCTATCGTTCATCGCCTCCGGCCGGTCTTCAGGGCTACATACCGTATCCTCACATAGCTGCTGTATGTAGGTTCGAGCTGGTCGTCCTGCCTTTGCTCGTCCATGTGAAGGGGCCCACATGAGTACATCACTTATGAGCTCGTCCCTACTTCACCAGCAGTATCCTGCATTTCTGGTTCGTCGAGTTTTGATAGTTTTTGTGATGCCTGGTAGGTGGCCGTACAGCTGCTGCTTTGTTGGGTGCTGCTTCCAGTGCTTGATCAATATTGCTCGCTGCATTCTTGTGTCGTTGCCGTCAAGCTTTTCCTCCATATGTTTCGTTAGCGTTCATACAGTGCATCCATATAGCAGTATCGGCACGACCGCTGCTGCGAAGAAACGGTCTTTTATTTTATCGGTCCGGTCTGATTTCCATATGACCGATAGTCTCTTCATGGCTGTCCATGCGTTTGCTAGTCACATGTTGATGTCTGAATCGGTTGATGAGACACTGCTTCCTAGGTAGGTGAACTTGTCAACTAGTTTCAGTTTGGAGATGGCGTCTTTTTGATTAAAGCACATACATTCCGTCTTGTGTGCATTGGCATTGAAGCCTATGCTCGCAGAAGCTCGTTTCAGACAATGTAGCCGAGTTTCGGTTTGGGTGGATGCATCTACCAGAAGCGCTATGTCATCGGCGTAGTCGGTGTCGGTAATTTTTTTTTTTTGCGGGGTATCTTCTGCTTCTTTCTTTTGTTAGCTTGAAACCGATTTTCTTGCAATAGATGTCCTAAGTACGTAATCTAGACAGATGATAAGGAGGTATGGGGTTAATGTGTCTCCTTGCAGTACACCTGCTACAATATCAAAGTAGTCTGTGTTTCCACCCGGTGAACGGACTTTTGCTTATGTGTTTCTATACAGCATCATTATGGCTGCGACAGTTTGTTTTGGAAGGCCGTTGGCGAATAGAATTTGATCCATCTTTCCTATGTGAATGGAGTTAAAGGCCTTGGTAAAGTCGATAAATAATATTGTTGCTTCTAGTTTTTTTGCATGTACACCTTCAAGAATTCGACGGATAGTTAAAATTTGTGTCAAAATTCCTACCGGCTCATTGGCATAGCGAGTAGAGTGTTCGCCAATAGTCTGGGAGACCAGGGTTCAATGGTAGTTGATTCCTCTTTGCTTAACACTTAGCAATATAAGGTACGTATCCAGGGTAAAGTGGAGCAATCCAGGAAAAGAAGTAGCGCCCTCCCCAACACCTCAGTGTAGTAGCTATTGAAAAGGGAGCCTTCTGGTCACCCTCGACTACGGTGGCTAGCTTTACTTTATATATATATATATATATATGGAGAGATGTTAGATTTTGATGAATCTGACAAGATAAGAACAAGAGGAGAAGTGGATACTTACAACAAACGGGTATAGTGGTAATTGCATTTTTCTACATTTGCGCAATTGAGGATATAGATAAACTAATGGAGAATGTAAAAAGGTATAATTGGAAGGAAAGGGTCTGAAGACAAGAGATAGACAAGGAAAGAACAAAGAGGGAAATAGAAATAGGTCTGAGTGATGAAATCTTACCACCATCACTTAAACCTACTCCAACTATTCTCTTTCCAGCTTTGGGCAAATAGTTGAGCAGATTGGGCTTTTTATATATATATATATATTGATTTACGTGGTCTTTATATCACAGGGGATAGATATTCTTTGATAGAGTTACTACTAAAACCGTTAAATCCTAATCCACACAAACGGATGAATTTAGGGTCATCAGGCAACTGAAGACAGTCACACTGGTCCTATATCTATTACTCCAACTATATATACTATGTATACAGAAGTGTGAGTTAAACGTATGCTTTTTATGCATGTGTTAAAGGTGACATTGTAAATAAAATGAAAAAAAAAATCGTTTGATGTAGGGAAAATTTTTCCTCAAAATATCTCGAGAAAATATGCTTTTATTTTTAACTGCTTTCACTCCAACGGCCTTAGATGTAAGAACACGATATTTTTTCAAAGTTTTCTTAAGTTTCGAAGCGATTATTTTATTTTATCGGGCAAGTCATCTTTACCGCCCCACTTATATATATATATATATATATATATATTTATGATATGTGTATTTGGGCAGCATTTATTTATTGATACTTATTTGAATGAACATCATAGACATTTTTGTCTACATATGGTTTGGAGATTATTACTCTGAATAATATATACGTACATCGGTTTAACATCAACTACTCAATCAAGAAGACTTACAATGCATCTCTGATACCAGTTCTATAGCTCAACATTTAAAAAACATTACTGCCCGACAACTGAAAAATTCTTACCAAAAACTCAATATTAGAACAACATAATAACAAACAAAAATTACAGATTCTCGAGGCCTTACATATAAGAAATATACAACCTAAACTTAATAGAACTAATTTTAAATCCAATGCTAATGTACTTAAATGTCTTTTGCTGCTGATGCTATTCATAGAAACAAATTAGAAAAATAAACGCTGCACAATAGACCAGTATAAGCGCTCATTCTTACAAAGTAACAATGTACATGCAAAGGTTACCTCACTTTCGCAATATTCACACACCTGGGCCTAATTTGGACAGAAAGTACTAGGGAAACAATTAATCACGGAAGATTTATTAGCCAGTTAGCGCTGGATATCATAAAATCGATACGGCAATTTGAAAGGATTAACAAAAAAATATGTAGACAAAAAATATCTATAATGTTCAAACAAATATATATCTATATATATGTATATGTATCAATCATCATCATCATCATATCGCGCTGGTAGCACGGATATCCCTGACCCTATCTCACCACTCCTCCCTATCGTTCATCGCCCTAGGTAGGTCTTCAGGACAACAGCCTGTATCCTCACATAGCTGCTGAATGTACGTTCGAGCTGGTCGTCCTGAGTCGTCTTATGAGTTCATCTCTACTTCTCCAGCAGTGTCCTGCATGTCTGGTTCGTCTAACTTGAATAGTTTTCGTGATAGGGGGCAGGTGGCCGTACAGTTGGTGTCTTGTGGGGTGCTGCTGCCAGGACATGTTCAGGATTGCACGCAGCATTCTTGTGTAATTGCCATCCAGTTTCTTCTCCAGCCGTTTTGTTAGCGTCCATGTAGTGCATCCATATAGCAGTATCGATGTGACCGCTGCATGGAAGAAGCTGCGTTTCATTTTATCGGTTAGGTCTGATTTCCATATAATCGATAGCCTATTGATAGCTGTCCATGCTTTCGTTAGCCTCGTTTCGTTGTCTTTTTCGGTTGATTCGACGCTGCTTCCTAGGTACGTGAATTTGTCTACTTGTTTAAGTGGGGTTCCTTCTAGAGTGGAGATGTCCCCCGTTTGGTTATAGCACATATATTCCGTTTTGTGTGCATTAACATAGAGGCCTATGCTTGCTGCTGCTCGTTCCAAACTATGCAGAAGAGTTTCGGCTTGGTCAGGTGTATTTGCCAGTATCGCTATGTCATCGGCGTAGTCGGCGTCGGTAATTGTTGTTGCGGGGTATCTTCTGCTTCTTTTTTTCGTCAGTTCGAAGCCATTCTCTTTGATTTTGTCAATCGATGTTCTAAGTACGTAGTCTAGACAAATGATAAAGAGGTACGGGGCTAGCGTGTCCCCTTGTAGTACTCCTGCTACAATGTCGAAGTATTCTGTGTCTCCATCCGGTGATCGTACTTTTACTTTTGTGTTTCTATAGAGAATCGTTATTGCCGCTGCGGTTTCTTTAGGTATGCCGTACGCTAGTAGTATTTGTTCCATCTTTCCTCTGTGAATGGAGTCGAAAGCCTTGGTAAAGTCGACAAATATTAATGTCGCTTGTAGGTTCTTTGCCCGTACACCTTCAAGGATTCTGCGGATGGTTAATATTTGTGAGGTCGTGGATCTATTTCTTCGGAAGCCATTTTGGTTTTTTCTAAGTATGATGTCGATTTTGGGTTCTATTCGGTTTCGTAGTAGGGCATTGTAGATTTTGGCAGCTATGGATGTAAGTGTTATGCCTCGGTAGTTTTTGGCTAATCCGAGGTCCCCCTTTTTATGGAAGGGGAGTATGCATCCCTTAATCCATCTATCTATCGGATTTTGATTGTATACTGCGTTGCAGTGGCGGAGCAGTATGTCGTCGAATTGTCTGGTCTTCCATACTTCCGGTGGAATTTCGTCCAGCCCTGCAGCTTTCCTATTTTTAATTTTTCTGAGAACCGAGTCGAGTTCTTCTTGTGTGAACGGTCCTAGTTTAATGTCTAATTGTTTGCTAATTATTCTGGTGATTGGTTCATGCGTTATTTTTGGTGGGTTTCCAAGTAAGTTTTCGAAGTGCTGTTTCCACAGTTTTATTCTTTCTTGTTGGTTTGCTCCTTTAAGTTTTGCTTTGGCTGTGTTCTTTCTTCTGCTCACTTCGTTTATTGTTTGCCATGCTATCCTAGATTGCCTATCTTCCACCGAGTCTCTGATCTTATCTATCTGATTTTGAATGTATTCTGTCTGTTCCTTTATATATATGCCTGCTAATTGATATTGTGCCGTTTTTAGTTTTAAGGCATTTGTGTTTGTTGGGTTTTTTCGATAATTTTTGGAGGCTGTTTTCACTAGTGCACGTTTTTCTCTCACAGCTAAAGTTTCCCATGGGACTCTATATTTAGTTTTAAGTTTTGTTGGAATGTATTTTGCTGCTGCCTCGAGGTGTGCATTGACGAAGTTTTCATATTCGTCGTTTGGTGTACTTGTTTCCGTCTTTTCTTGTAGTGTTTCGAATCTGTTTCTTAATTCTAATACGTATTTATCTCTTATATCTTTGTTGTTTAATAGGGCCCAGTCATAGTGTTTGGTGGTCGCTGTTCGTTTAGCGTTTTTTCGTAGGCTTAACCGTATTTTCGCCGTGACTATTCGGTGGACACACCCTCAAAAGAGGAGTATGCCTCGCAATTCAATGCACTATTTTTCCATTTCTTGTTTATAAGGACGTAGTCTATCTGAGCTTTAGTATTGTTTGCGTACGTGTATGTCCATAGTTTGCCCTCTCTTTTTTGGTAGTTTGTATTGAGGCATGCTAATCTATTTTCTATCATGAAATCTGTTAGATGTTGCCCATTCCTATTTGACGTGTTGTGGAGACTGTATTTGTTGTTTCTGTTTTTCCCGATTTGGGCATTCATGTCTCCACCAATGACTAACATGTTGTGTTTCGGGATGCTACGCACTAATGAGGATAACTCATCGTAGAAGGCGACTAGTTCGTTTTCTTCACTAACATTGGTGGGGCTGTAGCATGAGATGATTGTTGCTCTGGGGTTTCCGTTGAATGAAGCTGCCATCATTCTAGGCTGTATTTTCTCAACGCTATTAAGCGTTTTTAATGCTCTAGGTCCTATAAGTAATCCTACCCCTCCTACTGCGGCGTTGACAGAGTTTTTCCATGCGGATACAGTGGCGAGCGACCAGCCATTGCCAGTTTCGTGATATTTGATATCTTCGGAGTGCGTGTATCTGTGTTCTTGTATGCATATTATGTCTATCTTATGTTCTTCAGCCGATGCGATTCGCTCTGGGAGTTGTCCTATTCTATTTAAGGTTCTTACGTTAAATGTGGCTATTTGTAGTGTTTGCTTGCATTTTAGTAGTTTTGATTGTTTGAGCTCTGTAGCTGATTTTTCGAACACCGAGGCCAGGGCTCCAACCTCAGCAGGACGCGCCCCTTTTTTACCCGCGCGAAGAGCGATGCGGTTTGTGTAAGTGGTTTGAGTGTGGGTCATGGTTATCTTTCGATGGCTGTTTTATTCTATTCTATAGAAGCCACTCTTATAGAAGAGCAGCAGTAGTTCCCCGATCGAACTAGCGATCCTGAGCGTAAAGTCGTCAAACTCACGTCCAGGACCCGTTTAGGTATTGAGTTTGGTCGTACATGGGATTATTCAAAATACCTTTACGTACATCATGCTGCTTCCCATGTGTACGCAAAAAAAAAGGGGGGGGGTAATTTTGGTTTAAGTTTTAACTTAAGTCCAACATTAAGGTACTTTCACTGGTACTGACTTGTGCTTTTTTTTTTTTTTGCCGTATTGGGACTTTTCCTAGGTATTTTTTTCCCTACAGTTGGGAACCTAGCAGGCTTCAGGAATTATAGAGCTTAAATAAAATTTTCTCTTTCCCTTGGTGGGCGGGGTCTGTGGTAGCATTAGGTGTTTTAGGCTTTTTCTTCTAAACTACTGTTAGGGCTTTCTTTACGAATTTTTAAATTATTCGATAGAAGACATTCAAAAACATTCTGCCTTGTTCGCTGACATTGGAATGTATAGCACCAATTTGGCTTTACAGTAGAGTAAGCGTGTCTTTACATTTAAAACGCATAGTTTAAGCATTATTTTACATACAAAATACAGCATAACATTTTGTAAAATTCAGCATTTTAAATTGATAGGACTTAAAGACATACTGACCAAAATTGATATTTCTTCCAGTTGGCTCCTGAGTTCAAATGCCACTTCCTCGTTTCGACTTTTATTTACTACTGAAATTTTACGTAGCTTGGGAGGCGGTCTTATGGGGAGGTGGGGAATTCATTTCATTTTTTTTTCTCTCTTTTTCCCTTTCTCTTGGAGGGGGGGGCTATGGTAGCATTAGGTGTTTTAGGCTTTATCTTTTAGACTTCTGTTAGGGCCTTTTTTTTTTTTTTACTACAGTTGGGAACCTAGCAGGCTTCAGGTATTATAGAGCTTAAATAAAATTTTCTTTTTCCCTTGGTGGGCGGGGTCTGTGGTAGCATTAGGTGTTTTAGGCTTTTGCTACATATATACATGTGTGTGTGTGTGTGTGTGTGTGTGTGTGTGTTCATGTATATATCTGCATCTGCAATATTAGCGTTTAATACTTATATACGTAAATATAGTAAAGTCGGTGGCATAAAAACAAAAAAATCCAGTCTTACACTTCTCTCTCTTTCACTCTTTCTCTCTCTCTTCTCTCTCTCTCTCTCTTCTCTCTCTCTCTCTCTCTCTCTCTCAGCGTGGGTGTATGTGTGTATGCGCGTGTGCGTCTCTGTGTGTATGTGTGTGGGTGTGAAAACGTGTGTGTTTTCAATTGGTCGCTTGGATTTTCAACTAGAATTCACCGACGCTTAACTTTGATAAAACAAACAAATAGCATGAAATTTCGTATTAAAGCCACACAGGAGGTTCTGATATAGCGAGATCTGCGCGAGATTTAAGTGCTGATTGTCTCCATTCGGTCAGATCTCGCGTGGTTTGGCAGGATCAGATCTTGTTCTACTTTGAATATTCCTGCAAACTCGGTTTTCGTCTGAACTGAAATTTGGAAATCCTGACGTAGACAGAATCATGCAATTATGATGTCAGTGTATATAAAATCAAATAAAATCAAATAAAAGGCAATTACTTTTTTCCTCTCGTTTTTTTAGAATATCCGGTAAATATTGATCGAGAGAAATAATTAAAAGGGATTTTAATCGATCACTCCCTCTCTCTCCTTCTCTCTCCTCCTCTCTCGTCCCTATCTCTTTCTCTCTCTGACTATCTTTCCTCTCTCTCAGTGTATGCCTCTGTCGGTGTGCCTCTCTCTCTATCTTGGATTTTCTCTTTCTCTTTGTCTCTTTCTTTCTACTCGTGGTTCTTTCAGAATATTTCTATTTTGATTTATCCTGTTTCCCCCTCTATCTCTCCAACCCCTTCTCTCTCCCCCTCTCTCTATCTTTCAGTTTCTGTTTGCGTTGGTCTGCCTCTGACTAAAGAGACATAAAGAAAGAAAGAAAGAAAGAGAGAGAGAGAGAGAGAGAGCGTGAAACCCAAAGAGGAAGAAAAGAAACAGGTAGGCAGAGAGAGAGAGAGAGAGAGAGAGAGAGAGAGAGAGATGCAGACAGTAAGAGAGAACCGGACAAATCGAACAAAAAAAGTAAGATCGAAAAATTAAAAAAAAGACTAAACTGAGAGAATGAAACCTAGAGAGAGAGAGGGAGAGGGGAAAAAGACACTGGTAGAAAGAGACAGATGGGGACTAACAGAGAAAGAGGGGGTAGACAGAGAGATACAGACAGTCAGAGTGAGGTAATTTACTAAGCTTTTTTGCTTAGATGTAGCACAAGGCCGCATGAATTGGGCACCCAATGAGAATCGAACTCACTCGTGTAGGTTTGCTAGTCTACCTTGCTAACCATTACACCACCCGAGGTGCCCACAGACAGTGAGAGTGAGACTGAGAGAGCCAAACAAATCTAACAAAAAATAGAGATAGAAATGGAAAAACTTGAAAAGAATCAAGACTCAAGTGAAAGAAAGAACCCTCGTGTGTGTGAGTGTGTGTGTGTGTGTGTGAGAGAGAGAGAGAGAGAGAGAGAGGGGGGAAGAGAGATAGGGAGGGAGTGAAAGATATATATAGAGAGAACAAGATAAATCGAACAAAAAAGTAAGCTAGAAATGGAAAAATTTTGAAATAATAAAGACTTGAAAGAGAGAGAGAGAGAGAGAGAGAGAGAGAGAGAGAGAGAGAGAGAGAGGCAGATTAACACAAACAGAGACTGAAAGATAGAGAGAGAGAGGGGGAGAGAAGGGGCTGGAGAGATAGAGGGGGAAACAGGATAAATAAGAGAGAGAGAGAGAAGGATAGAGAGACAAACAGACAGAGAGTATAGACAGAAAGAGACAGACAGAACTGAGAGAAACAGAGAAAGACTGATAGAACGAGACATTTCGAACAAAAATGTAAGAGAGAAATGAAAAAAAAAAAAAAAAAAAAAAAAACAAGACGAAGGAGAGAGCCAAACAAATCTAGAGAGGTGGGGGAGAGAGGGAGAGAGGGAGTGAAAGATATATAGAGAGAGAACAAGATAAACTCTCTCTCTCTCTTTCTCTCTCTCTCTCTCTCTTTCTCTTTATTCGTGTTTTTGATTTTTTCTATTTCAATCATCTTTTTTTTGTTTGAGTTCTATCTCTCTGTCTCTCTAAGTCTCTCTGTTTTTGTCTTCTTTATTTTTTACATTTTCATCATATTGTTTTTTTTTGTGTGCCTTGTTTTCTGTCTGTCTGTCTGTCTGTCTGTTGTTTCTTTTTATAAATCTCTCTCTCTCCCTCTCTCTCTCTCTCTCTCTCTCTCTCTCTCTCTCTCTCTCTCTCTCTCTCTCTCTCTCTCCTGTGGCTGTTTTCTCAACTCTTTTACTCATGTCTTGATTCTTTCTGAATTTTTCAATTATTATCTTACTTTTTTCTGCTCTCTCTCTCTCCCTCTCTCTTTCTCTCTCACTCTTGCCTCCTGATTTTCTCTCTAGTTCCAATTTTCTTTCTCTCTCTCTCTCTTTCTCTCTCACTCTGGCCTCCTGATTTTCTCTCTAGTTCCAATTTTCTTTCTCTCTCTCCCTCTCTCTGTCTCTCTCTCCCTCTGTCTCTCTTTCTCTCTCACTCTTGCCTCCTGATTTTCTCTCTAGTTGCAATTTTCTCTCTCTCTCTCTCTCTCTCTCTCTCTTTCTCTCTCACTCTTGCCTCCTGATTTTCTCTCTAGTTCCAATTTTCTTTCTCTCTCTCCCTCTCTCTGTCTCTCTCTCCCTCTGTCTCTCTTTCTCTCTCACTCTTGCCTCCTGATTTTCTCTCTAGTTGCAATTTTCTCTCTCTCTCTCTCTCTCTCTCTCTTTCTCTCTCACTCTGGCCTCCTGATTTTCTCTCTAGTTCCAATTTTCTTTCTCTCTCTCCCTCTCTCTGTCTCTCTCTCCCTCTGTCTCTCTTTCTCTCTCACTCTTGCCTCCTGATTTTCTCTCTAGTTGCAATATTCTCTCTCTCTCTCTCTCTCTCTCTCTTTCTCTCTCACTCTGGCCTCCTGATTTTCTCTCTAGTTCCAATTTTCTTTCTCTCTCTCCCTCTCTCTGTCTCTCTCTCCCTCTGTCTCTCTTTTTCTCTCACTCTTGCCTCCTGATTTTCTCTCTAGTTGCAATATTCTCTCTCTCTCTCTCTCTCTCTTTCTCTCTCACTCTGGCCTCCTGATTTTTTCTCTAGTTCCAATTTTCTTTCTCTCTCTCCCTTTCTCTGTCTCTCTCTCCCTCTGTCTCTCTTTCTTTCTCACTCTTGCCTCCTGATTTTCTCTCTAGTTCCAGTTTTCTTTCTCCGTCTCTGTCTCTCTCTGTCTCTGTCTCTCTCTGTCTCTCTCTCTCTCTCTCTCTCTATCTTTATCTTTAATCTCCGTTTTTTCCTACTTGGTTGAATTTTTACAATTTTTTTCTGATGATATTTTATCTTGAGAGATATTTGCAGTCTTATTTTTCAAACTAATTTCTTGACATTAAGAGTCTTTGAATGTAGCGCATTCTCATTAAGATGCTCGCTACTTTAATGTGACATCGAATAACCCACGAAGGTTGATATGCCATTAAAAAAAGAAACCTGGGATATATATACGTGGTGCCTTCAATAATTTCCAGACTTTTTTGTACATGCATTTAAAATCGTCGAAGACATTTGAAAATTCAGTATGTTATTTCTTTTTATCGTTTGAGATGTCTGATCAATTTTTATGATTTCAGGTTCAAATGAACAGCTACATCAGGAATTGGAATACACCATGCTGAAGCCTGATTGTCACAGCTGCTGAATATCAAAAATGCAATCTGGTCGTCAGGACACTTTAGAAGAACGATATGCAATAAAATTGTGTTTTAAACTTGGGAAAAATGCCACAGAAACTTATGGAATGCCTCACACAGCTTTTGGATCGTCTTGCATTAATCGAGAATCAGTTTTTGAGTGGCATTAGAGATTCAAGGAAGGCAGGGAGTCTGTGAGGGATGATGAGAGGTGTGGGAGGAGTAAGGAAGTCAATACACCAGAGCTGATTGGCCAAAGGGTTTGGGTTAGAGTTACTATGTTGAGGTTTTAAGGGATTTCTGGAAGAGATTCTGCCGGAAGAGGCCAGCACTCTTCAAATCGGCTCAGTGACATTTCCAGCAGGACAATACACCAGTCCACAGCTTCATCCTTGTCACAGACTATTTGACCAAGATGGGTATCAACACAGTTCGTCACCCTCCCTATAGTCGAGACCTTTCTCCCTGTGACTTTTTGTTATTCCCTAAGCTCACAGGCTGTCGTCGTTATGAGACAATTGAGGAGATGAAAGAGGCTGTGACGAAGGTCATTGACACGCTCACACAAAACGTCTTCGATGGGGCCTTCCAGAAGTTGTTGGAACGGTAGAACAAGTGCATTGCAACCGGAGGAGATTACTTCGAAGGAGACTAGAGTTTCATGTGTGTACTATCATTAAAAGTGCCCATACGAAAAAAATCTGGAAACTTATTTAATGATTCTCGTATATATATATATATATATATATATATATATATATATATATATATATTTGCAGATCATGCAAGGATGAGCAGGACCGGAAAAGGGAAACTATAAACACTAGCAGACTGATTTGTTTATTTTAAGTCAGCCTGTCTAGGGATATTTCATGCCTGAAGGTAAAGGAATTGACAAGGAATAATAAATGTCTGATATCATTGTCATAGAAGAAAATTATCTGTTTTACGAAAAAACGAAGAAAAACGAAAAAATCCCCCCCCCCAAATACAATGATAGTGTATGCTTCATTATTGACAATATCACATATATGTAAATTATTACAATCCCGTAAAAACGGTCATCACACCGAAATCTTTGCTAGAGTAATATAACATTTACTACAATGATCAAATTTTAGACTCTTGCACAATTTTTAGTGGATCAACTATCCCTCTCAGCCGTGCCTCGTCTTGTTAATTTACTGCCATCACTTAATATATGATGAATCGTTTCATCTCTTTCTACACATGACTTATAGCTTCTATTATGTTGCGTATAATCCATTTTTGCTTGAATATAATTGGTCTTTATGACATTACTTTGCACTAATAATAAAAAGATCCAATTGTTTTCTTGAGGTTTCTCTTTCTTATCCAAGTCAAGATCCTCTAATGTGCAATCGCTTTGAAGTATCCTTTCAGTTTGTCGCTTGAAGCTTGTCGCTTGAAGTATCCATTCAGTTATTTTTCTTAACTTTTTATGATTTGTACATCCACCATTTTGGAATATGGCCAAATTCTAATATCTTGCACAATTCTCAGTGGATCACCTTTCCAACCCAGCCATGCCTACTCTTGTACATATTTTGTCTCTTTCTTTACATAACCCACACGTTTTGTTCTATTGCATTTTATCGATTTTTGCAATGATATAATTGATTCTTATTGTGTTGATATTAGAAGATATTCAGGTTCTATCTTGAAGATTTGAAGCCAGGTCTGTTGGGGTTGTAGAAAATATCGACTGCTTCTCTACAGAGGGGTAACACTCCGCCAAACGAGTGTTCTGGATATGACATTAAAATATCTGATGGTGAGGCTCCTGTAATACTGGAGCTTTAAGAAATGCGGAGTACCCCTTCATCGCCATCACTTCAACGTCCTCTCTGACCCAGGGTGGTAGCACCTGATAGGGTCCTATCTTTGGGTCAAATAGAACTGTTTTACATTTAAAGTGTGTGCAAACAAATGACTTATATTAAATTGAATTGTATGAAAAACTGTTTGATTGTTTGAATTAAATTGTCTGTAAACAAATGACTGATGTTAATTGAATTGTTAGTGATACATAGCAATACTTGGAACCATCTAATTTTGTAGGCCATTGCTAAAGTGATTTTTTAGAAATAGAACTGTTGGATTACCTAACTGTGTGTATCAACAAAATGTGTTTACAAATCATACGAGGTGCATACGATAATTTTCCAGACTTCTTTTGTAGAGGCATTGAAAATTGTCGTAGACTCTTAAAAATTCAGTATGTTATTGTTATACATCTTATGAGATGACTGACCGATTTTTATGATTTCAGCTTCAAATGAGCAGCTACAGCAGCAATTGGAATACACCCTACTAAAGCCTGATTATTACAGCTGGTGAATTTCAAAAATGCAATCTGACACTTTAGAAGACGATATACAATAAAATTGTGTTTTAAACTTGGAAAAAATGATGCCACAGAAACGCATGGAATGTTTCAGACTGCTTTGGAGCATCTTGCATGAATTGAACATCAGTTTTTGAGTGGCATAAGAGATTCAAGGAATGCAGTGAATCCGTGTGGGATGATGAGAGGTGTAGGAGGAATAAGTAAGTCAATACATCTGAGTTAATTGGCCAAAGGGTTAGGGTTAGAGTTACTATGTTGAGGTTTTAAGGGAATTCTGGAAGAGATTCTGCCGGAAGAGGCCAGCACTCTTCAAATCGGCTCAGTGGCATTTCCACCAGGACAATACACCTGTCCACAACTTCATCCTTGTCACAGACTATTTGACCAAGATGGGTATCAACACAGTTCGTCACCCTCCCTATAGTCAAGACCTTGCTCCTTGTGACTTTTGGTTATTCCCTAAGCTCAGAGGCTATCGTCGTTATGAGACAATTGAGGAGATGAAAGAGACTGTGACGAAGGTCATTGACACGCTCACACAAGAGGACTTCCATAGGGCCTTCCAGGAGTTGTTGGAACGATACAACAAGTGCATTGCAGCCGGAGGAAATTACTTCGAAGGAGACTAGAGTTTCATGTGTGTACTATCAATGAAAGTACCAATACCTAAAAAGTCTGGAAACTTATCGTATACAACTCGTATATTAAATATGTGGGTAAAAACAGGATTTGTCATTAAATAACCAACAATGGTTGATGTGTCATAAAACCAAACCAATCTTTTGAATTTTGCCTTTCTTAGCCATGTCAAGGTCTTCCAGATTGAGATTTTGCCATTTTGAAATATACGTACAATTATATTTATTTCCATTTTTGTTTCATGGTTTTCCTAGTTTTTCTGTTTGTCCTTATGTAGCTATTGCTGTTACTGGCTGCTGTAGTTAGTCTTTCTATGGTCTTTTTCGTCTATTTCTTGGGGTTTTGTATTCTTGTATCAACGCCATCCTTATTGCTGACGAGTCGTCTTCCATACAGAATAAACAATTTCTGCTCTGTTTGTAATTAAATAATTTGTGCACTTGGCTTTCGCATTTAACGTCATTTTTAATCATTACTAATTAGATTGTTTGATTGATTAATTTTAATGGCCTGTCAACCTGTCAATGCTTATTTTATGCCTAAAGGTTTAGGGAATCAAGTTTATTATACATTCATATTGATATTTTTTGAGGAATTGTTTCTAAGGATTTTTTTTGTGCATTGTCTTATAGAATACAAATATTTTTTTAAACAGATCGATTAGATGGGAACCAAACAGGTGCAACTACTTCCAGTCAAAGTAGGCCTGGGAGTAATAACAATGAAGGTGTCCGTGGTGTAATGGTTATCATCGTAGGAAATTGACACGGCGATGCGAGTTCAAATCCTGGACGAGACTGATTACGTTTCACATAGCACTAATACCCTTGGGAAAGGTATGAATCCAATTATTCTCCTTCCAGCTATGGATAAATAGTAGGGATGACTGTGTTCGTGAGGCAACAATTCTAGGAGAAGGAAATCTCTGAATTCAAACCTGTTAAACTTCGCTCATAAATTGACCTTGTGTCATATCCTGCCCGAGCGGATGGGGTTGGTAAATATGAATAACAATGAATGTTATTCTGTGCCTCCAGGTCTCCAGAACAGGAGCTTTATCATTAGATGCAGTTTAGTGTCATACCCAGGATCCCTTTTATTTTCTCAGGTGGGGTTATTACCTTTCCGCAGAGAATACAGTCAGAAATATTTTAAGCCTCACCGTCAAAGAAAAGTGATCTTTTTTACGAGCTCTACTGTATATGTATATAGTTGCAATCCTAATCTTGTGAAAACAACACTTCATACCGGGGTTTATTAGAGCAAAACACTGGAAATGTTCCAATTCCCAGTATGTTCGGTTCAGTTCGTAATTAAGTAGTCCACGAAGTTTGTTATGCCATTAAACAAAGAAAAGACACAAGACAATTATATCTTAAGATAGAGATTTACATTGTAGTTCGGGCAAACACACGGACATATTCGAACAAAAATGCAACAAATTTACGGAATAAAATAAGCTCTGAAAATTGTAAACAAATTCATATTGAAATTTGTATAGTCAGTATTCGTTCTGAACGTCAGTTTTAGATAATGAAAATTCTCGATATTACAGAAATAACTAAGTAATGTTTATGAGAAGGTTTTACTCCTTCCTAAATAGAATCTTGACTGCTGTTACAACGGGAATCCAAGAACTTCACTGGTCATCTAGTACTGTAATTATTAGTGTATAAAACGCAAGCGTAAATTTGGACAACGATTTCTAGAAGAGAAACTCGTGTATTATGCGCACTGACATTTTAGAATTGGTATCATTTAAATTTAACAATTGTGCCACGTTTTATCAGTTTGTATTGATTAAAAACACATCGTTTACATTAAAGAAGGAACAGCGAATTCGAACTCTAGCCGATGTAATATAATGGCCGAGGGATTTCGTTTTATATATCTTGCCTTTCGGTTTAGTTAGGCTGAGAACCTTACGCTTAGCGCACGGGTTAGTTAGGTGCAACATGAGCTCAGGTGTTCACGCGCGCGGGGTTGATGTGTCATTCAGAGATGTCAAAATAAAAATCTCAGAAAGTGAATATGACCGGGGGATGTGAATGACGTCATGCACTGGAAGCGCGCACGGAGGATTTTGGCGATTTGAGAAAAGTCAGTGAGTTGAGTTTTAGCGTCCGAAGAAGACGGTTGATTTTCAGAGCTCGCCGAGGCCTTGAGGCAGGTGTCGAGCGTGGTGGGGACAGATGGAAAAGTAAGCATAGAAAGATGGTATCTCTCTCCTTATGTCAGAAAACCTTTAAACTCAAAGGTAATAAAAAGATTCGTACCTGAACTAAGAAGTCGTAAGTGTTTTTCATGTTTCGGGATTCCTATGTTATATATATATATATATATATATATATATATATATATATGTGTGTGTGCGTTATGGACATTATGAACGTTTTGCGTACCGGTATGAATATGACTATTTCACATATTCATGTATGGCTATGTTACAGTGATATTACGTTCAATTCTGGACTAATACCCTTGGGAAAAGTATGATATCCCTTATCATTCTCGAGCTATAAGGTAAATAATACATATTCGATTTACACTCTATTTACACTGTATTTAGACTATATTTAGATTAAACACACGGAAATATTCAATTTACACTGAATTAGACTATAGTTGTTGGTGACCTTAGTCGAGGATGACTCGAAGGCTCCCTTTTCAATAGCTACTAGACCGAGGTGTAGGAGAGGGCACTACTCCATTCCCAGGATTGCTCCACTTTACCCTTGATCCTCACCTTATAGTGCTGAGTGCTAAGCAAGGCGGCATCAAGTACAATTTTTGGAGTCTTTGGTATGACTCGACCCGGGATTAAACCTCGGTCTCCTGAACCATTGGCGAACACTCTACTTGGAAATATTCGACTTGCATTGTATTTACACTGAATTTAGGGTAATCACACGGACATATTCAAATAAAAATGCAACAAACTTACGGCGAAAAAGGCTTATATTAGGAGAAAGAAATTATAAACAAAAACACATTACAATGGATATTTCTCTGTAACGTCGTATAACAAATGAATTCCGATCATAGATAAATATATTTACCAACAACCGAGCAGGTTGCGACACAAGGTTAATATTTCAAGCGGATTTTAACTGGTTTGATTTAGAGTTTTCCTTTTTCTAGAACGCTTTCTATACTAAGACTAAAGAAGTCAGTCTGCCCGACTATTTTACCCATAATTGGAAGGTTGGTTGGTTGGTTGTATTGTTTTATGGTGTATTAACTATTTCGGGTCATTTAACGCCGAATTATGTCATTTTGATAAAAGTTTTTATGTTTGGTTTGGTTTTATGGCACATCAACCATTGTCGGTTATTTAACGCTAAAACCATTTGTATACACATAAACAGTTCTATTTCTATCAATTCAGTTTAGTATAGGAACAGTTTTTGTTTACACGGTTAAATGTTAAAACAATTCTATTAAAAAAACAGTTTAGCATAATTACATAGTTTAGTTCTATTTAACCTACAGATAGGGCCTCACCAGGTGCTACCACTCTGGGCCAGAGTGGACCTGGGAGCAATGGCAATAAACGGGTACTCCGCATTCCCCAAAGCTCCAGCATTACGGGAACCTCACCATCAGATTGTTTAGTGTCATATCCAAGACACTCGTTGGGAGAATCTTAACCCTCTGCAGAGAAGCAGTCGGTGTATTTTGCAGTCCCAGCCGACTGAGTTACATAGCTGGAAGGAGAGTCGTTCGATTCATGCCTTTCCCAAGGGTATTAGTGCAATGTGAAATGGATTATTGATATAACTTACTTTCGGTAATCCCATCTTAAATATGGAGGAACATATGGCTAAAAAAAAATTAACAATTTATTTTTCGTATATAAGAAGCAACCCGAACTTTTGAGCTGAAAAAAAAAACTGGAAAGATAGAGCGTTTTATACACTAATAATAACAGTATTGTATTAAAAATGTACGATTTTTGTGTTGTTTCCTGAAGAATAACATCCCGGATTTCACTTGGAAATTTACAAAAATGTATACAAACCTGTTCTTTTTTTTCTTTTTTTTGGCACGTAAACGATGTGCTTGCAATAACGTGATGTGGTACACGAGTTTCTTGGTAGAAAGAGGGGAGGGCTTACTGTCTCTATTAAGCCCTGCTCAACTTGTATTGATCGATCTAGAGAACGATCGCTATCCAGTGTGTCACTAAATCGAGAAGTGCGTGTGTACGTGTGGAATGTTGAATCTGTTTTGTTTATCAGTGTATCAGTTATCGATTTTTTCTGACTGCCTGATCAGGCCGGGCAAGAGAGAGGCGAACAGATAGAAACCAACTCTTCGTCTCTACATACTGAATATGTTTGGAAGTGGAGACAAGCCTGAGCTGAGAAGAAGAAGAAGAAGAAGAAGAAGAAGAAGAAGAAGAAGAAGAAGAAGAAGAAGAAGAAGAAGAGTATTTGATAAATCCCCACCCCCCAAAAAAACCCTGTAAATGCCGTCACTGTAGAGAAAAAAGATTTGGCGTTAAATCACATCATAAATGAATGCATCAACCTGGCTGAATGAAGCATACATGGTAGGATAGAAACAGTTATACACTAGGAACTGTACAAATGGGTTATATTTGACGACGGGAACAAACGTTGAGAGCACAAATCAGATGCTCTCCAAAGAAACAGAAAAAAGTTAGATTATATTTTAAGATCTGTGATTCAAAAACCAGCAATCCCATGATAGGTGGCCAGGGGGGGTCGCTTGTGGCTTAGTACTGAGACATCGTAGTTGGTTTGGTTGATTGGATGGTTGGATTTAATGGCATATCAACCTCTATAGGTTATTTAATGTCAGAGCTTTTTTACACATATATCATATACACGATTTGTAAATGCAAATGTTTAGGTTGGTGATGTTTGGGTTTTATGGCAAATTGACCTCTTAAGGGTCATTGAGTGTTAAATTTTGATATGTACGTGTGTGTATATATAAATGTCAAAGCTTTTTGTTTTTATAAACTTGATGGTCGAAGGTGTTGGTAACATAGTCTATATCTTTAATAGGAGGCCAATTGTTTTTAAGAAGTTGATTATGTTTTTGAGAACAATTTAAAAAAAATAGTTCCTTCATGCTGTTCGCCTTATAAAACTTTTTCCTAGTGTGGTTTAGTTTTGTGCATTCTATCAAAATGTGCTTGATTGAGTATTGGTTACCACATGGACATTTTAGGGGAGGTTCTTCTTGAAGAATGAAGGAGTGAGTCAGTCGAGTGTGTCCAATGCGGAGTCGAGTAAGGGTAGTTTCTTCTTTTCTAGTGTTATTAGGATCCAGGTTCCTTTCTTTTAAAATTGGCTGTATTTGAAAGAGCTTATTGTGGAGATTTTCATCCCATAATTGTTGCCATTTTTTTGGTTACTATTTGTTTGATTTTAGGTTTGAGGTCAGTATATGGAGTTTTAATGTTTTTATCGGGAGTCATGTTGGTTGCAGTTTTCGCTAATGAGTCGGCTTTATCATTGCCCAGAATTCCGATATGGCTTGGAATCCTGCAAAATATCAACTTTTTGCTATGGATCAGGGAGTTGAGTTAGTTGAAGGTCTTGACAATTAGCGGATTTTCCAATTCGGTGTATATGAGTGATTGATGAACTGAGACGGAGTCTGAGTGGATGATAGATTTTTTGGAGCTACTTGTTGAAATTAGGCCAAGTGTCAAGTTTATAGCGTAGATTTCAGTAGAAAATATGGAGGCTTCTTTTGAAAGGCATTTTTTTAGAGATTTCTTGTGGAGAACTGCTCCACATCCACTGCTCCACATCCACTGCTCCACACCCAGTTCCAATTTCGAACACCGTAGTGAGCAAGTTCGAATTCCAGTTGCACTGTTACGTTGACTTTCGAACTAGTACCATTGCGAAATGTATAGAAACCTGTTATCCTCCCAACTATGTTTTAAATAGTTCCACTAATGCTCTTTTATAAGGACAACTTTGGCCTTAAATAACCAACAAAGGTTGCTATGCCATTGAAGAAAGAAAAGTCAAATTACATAACTAAACTTGATCGTCGTGATATTGTCTGCTGCATAAATTAGAAAAAATGATTCCATTACTTGAAATATTTTAATCAAATTTGTTTAAGGAGTATTTTATTAAGTCAGAATATTCAGCTGTGTCTTATCTGTTATTTGTTTATTTACTGCTAAATGAAAAACAAAACAAAAAAAAAAACACAAACCAGGAGAATACCCTCAAATGGTGCTAACTCTATGTTTTTTCTTGTATAGTATATATCCAGCTTACAACAATAGAACAAAGTAGCGTCATTAAATAGAGCAAGAAGTAGGGATCCTTGTTGCCATATTGTACGGAAATTACTGCAATGTCTCCAACCATCAAAACGCATTTTCTTAGTTTCATGAACCTGATGTTACCTTGTTAGATTGTCACTTTACAATATTTCAGTTGAGATCACGTTAGAACGACGATTTCGGGAGGTGTTTTAAAAGTTCGATTTTTTATGGACACATAAATACAGGGAGAAAGAATTCGATATATAGACACACGTATATATATATATATATATATATATATATATATATATATATATATATATATATATTGACAGAGAGAGAGAGAGAGAGAGAGAGAGAGAGAGAGAGAGAGAGATAGGTATTCAGATTTAATAGACCTGAGAGTTTCTAATGCGATATTGCCTCCAGTAGTTTGAGGTTCCGCATCCTCAAAACTGCATTTTATCCAATTATACTTACCTAAGGCATTAGGTTAGGTTAGGTATTCCATCAGTCTTCCGGGTTTACCAACCTCCTTTACGCATGCACTAGTGAACGTAAGAAACAGTTCTGTTTCGTTTGCATCTTCAGGGTGACCCTTTTTATTTTAACATTCTATGTAAAGCAGTATACAGAATCTACTACGATTCTGTATACTGCTTTACGTAGAATGTTAAAAAATATTGTACTTTTTCAATGTACTATGCTTACATCAATGGTTTCTAATATCTGAAAAATATACAATGATCTCTCACCAAATATATATATATATATATATATATATATATATATATATATATATATATATATATATATATATAAATATATAATACAGATAACGATTTACCCAGACCCTGAAAAATTGTTAAATAAGAGATGAGAATTAATAACTACATGTAGACATAGGGCTAGATTTAAACTATAGAAAAATTAACATAGATAATGTTTTAAAAAAATAGGATTAAATTGAGAATTAAGGTAAATGAATAAAAATAGAATAAAATAAGATAAAAAATGTGAAAAAACCATATCATATATACGTACTATTCAATAAAAGTTTAACTGAATTAATAGGCTCGAAAATAAATTTGAATTTAAAAAAATTTAAATTTAATCAAATCTTGAATTTAATTTAATATAATTATTACTGTATCATTACGTAAGGTTATTGAATAAAGTTATTTTATCTAAATTAGTATTAAATCTGGAGTTTTAAGTCGAAATGTAATTAGAATTTAAAAAAATAAAAAATTTAAAAAAAATTAATTTACTATAATTCCAACTGGCAATAAAAAAAACGGAAGTGGGCTAAATGAGGAAATAACTCTTCACCCCTCTTCTATCTTCTTCCTACCCTCCTTTCCTGTGTCTATTCTGATTTATTTTATCCATTACATCTGAAGAAGTCCGGTTAATTTTTTTTTCGTGTTTTTTGATTTTATCGAAAACACATAACAGGATGGAAATAAATTTATAATCCTAATGTGACCGGTTTTGTTTTTTTCTTAAAGAAATACATACACACACACACTCACATATATATATATATATATATATATAAAAGAAAGAAACCCCTACAAGTGCACAAAATTGGGAGGGGTTAAGCAGCAGATTAATTCCACTCCTGTTTCTTAATCATTCTAACACCTAACATTTTGACCCTCTCTTCCCACGCCTATGAATGAAATAATTTATAATTTGATTTCCACTTTTATTCTTATTTTTAAGCTTATTTTTATTTTCTAATTTTTATTTTTTTTATTTTCTAATTTCTTTATTTTATCTTCTGAATACGAACTGTAACTCCACATTTGCTACTCTGCGACGAGAGAGAAGCATGTAAATAGTCATCTGACGAGACGGTGAGTATAGTAATATTCTCCGCCGAAATAAATTTATTATGACGACTTAACTGAGTTTGAGTCACCATCAAATTGTACTATATATATATATATATATATATGTATATATATATATATATGAGGAAAATGGTCTAAGGGTTAGACTATTAGGTAATAATCCGAGGGGGACAGGAATATTCAATTGAGTGCTCCGTGTCAATGGTTATCGAATGTATAATTAATTTCAGATTAAAAATACATCGAAACTCATGGGCAGATCGAAAACGTTTTTTATAAAATCAAACGAAAAAATTCAGTTTTATATTTCCACTAGAAACTTATTTCAACCATATGGGGGTGTAATGGTTAAAGCGCTGGATGGCGAATCGTAGTAAGCGAGTTCGAACTCCAGTCGCGCTATAACATTCATTTTTGGACAAATACCCTTGCAAAAGGTATTAAACCCCTTATCATCCCAGCTATGGGTTGAATCGTACCACGACTTTTCTTCTACAAGGTTATCTTTGGCATTAAATAACCTACAAAGGTTGATATGCTATTAAGAATCTGAATTCATTCAGCCATATTAAATGAAACAGTTTTATTATATGTAAACCAATATCTAACGACTTGATTAAATAAATTTATATTTGAAACTACAATTTGATTTAGTATTAAGAGTTAGGAATTCTTAGGTTCTTTAAACCAATATCAATCGATTACTTATAACGGTTAACTTAACAATTGGTATACTAATTCTTCTTATAAATCACAGGAAATTTTTTACTGTATAATTAGAATTAGACTTTTGGTTAAAATAATATTAATATAAATTTATATATTTTTGATGACATGTATTATATTATTTAATTTTCATAATATATAATTTCAACGAAATTGGAAATTAATTTTAATCTATGTTTTATTTGAGTCTCAAGTCACTATTAATATTTTTCAGTATTCACCGTTTTTTATTAAAATTCAGTAATATTTTAAATTATAGGTAACGGTATTTTTAGAAGGAGAACGCATAAACATTATATCTGTTAAAAAATTGATATTTCCACCGTAAAAATTTTCTTTAAATTAAAAAATTTGGTTATAATTTTCTTCTTGCCGGAAGCAATGTAAACCTGTTTACATTTTATTCAAATGTATAAATATATTTTATCCATTTGAAGGACATTTTATATAGCTGAAATAAATTTATAATGCACCTACAAAATTAAAGTTTTTTTCGTTTACCATTATAATACAGTAATATATATATATATATATATATATATATATATATATATATATCTTTAAAGAAAAAAACCAAACACCGGTTATTTTAGGATTATAAATTTATTTCCATCCTGTTTTCGTTTCTGGTGTGAACCAAAAACACGAAGAAAAATATACTCCCAACTCTGGTTTAACTGGACCGAATAATACTATATATATATATATATATATATATATAAATGTAAACAAACGAACTGCTACTTAATACCTTATAATTGCCTGGCTGACCCGGTACGCTTGTTGGCCGAGCGGTCTGATACTAAGTCTAACGTAAATTTGGGCGGGTTTGGATCCATGCTTCAAGCGTCCTACATGTCTTGCCACACTGAAGAGTTGTGATACAACAAAACAGTCTGTCTGAGGATGACTATATATATGTATATATATATAGGCTACAAATTATCTTTTCGGCATATTTCAGTGATTATGCCAAACCAAGACTACTTATTTACATATATATATAATAATATATATCCGAATAAGAAGTTGAAAATGATGATCCGAAGAATAAAACTGTTTAAATATCTTTATACTTCTATTTTGTGTTTCGAGTACACACACCCACACACACACACAGAGACGCACACACACACACACACACACACACACACACATATATATATATATATATATATATATATATATATATATATATATATATAATTAACTTAAATCGCGAGTCGGAATACTACTAAAGTTTCACCTCAACGAATCATCAGGGAGTCTCGTACTGACTCCCTGATGATCCGTTGAGGTGAAACTTTAGTAGGAGAATTCCGACTCGCGATTTAAGTTAATTTTGTAATTGGCTCCACTCGTATTAAGCACTCTTGTAATTGTAGCATTGCAGCGTTTACGGTGGGTTTTATTTTTCTTTTGACCAACTGAATGTATATCTCTTGATTTTTTTCAACTGGTGTGACGGGGTTGGTCTTTTCTTTTCTTTTCTTTTTTTTTTTGTCCTATGATATTTTTTCTTTTTCCCCCCGGATGGTGATTCGAGATATTTTTGTCTCTTGTTCCTGTCGGTTTCTTTTTCTTTTTTCCTGGTAACCGTGAATGCTGGTAGATAGTAGATTAGTATATATATATATATATATATATCAGGCTGGAACGAATATAATGTCAAATTTTAGAGTATATATTATAAATCAAAACGTAGCCTATAGAAATTTTTAATTGTTCTTATAACCTACCTTGCTTCTTAGAGATTGATTCTGTCAATCTCGAAGCTCATAGATGCCATACTTGTAAAATTCTTTTGGTTTTGATGTAAAACATTAGACTTACTTGCGTTCAGCGTTTTTTTCCGATGTCATACCTAGACGATCCAAATGATCCTGTAATCCTTCAAACAAGTGATTATCAGAAAGGTATGATCAGGAGAATATGGAGGATAAAGTAATGTAACCCAACCGACCTCCTAAAAGGGAACCTCAGTCAACTGATCTGTTTCATGGCGAGCATTATCGTGACGGAGTATGACTCTCTTCCTCTTGACTAAGAAGATTTTTGTCAAAAGCCATTTTCAAACGACGAAGTCGATTGCAGTAGATATTAGAGGGGATTGCTGGATTATACTATTTACCAACCCCTCCGCTCGGGCAGGATATGACACAAGGTCAATTTTTTAAGCGGAGTTTAACAGGTTTGAAATCAGAGTTTTCCTTCTCCTAGACTAGTTGCCAAACCAAGGCTGAAGAACCCAGTCTGTTCTACTATTTACCCATAGCTGGAGGGAGAATAATTGGATTCATACCTTTCCCAAGGGTATTAGTGCTATGTGAAATGCGATCAGTCTCGTCCAGGATTTGAACTCGTGTCGCCGTATCCATTTCCTACGACAATAACGACTACACCACGGGCACGTCTGGATTATTAGGGTCGAACAGTTTCTTGTGGACAATTTCATGAATATCCAACCATACACTCAACATGATTACTTTTTTTTATGAAGTTCGGCCCTCATTTCCTGAGCAGGTTTGTTACGTCACCCTATCCACTGTCAACGAAGTTTAACGTTATCATAAAGATACACTCCTCATCACCTGTAACAATCCTGTCAAAAAATAAATAAAAATAACCTCACGGTGTTGTGTAAGCAATGACTCACAACGAGCGACACGCTATAGCAGATTCTCTGGTGACATATTTTACTGTCTGAGTAAAATATATCTAATGTGTTCTTTTTATAGTATATGTTCTGCCGAAGCGAGTACTGTCTAATGTGTTCTATACTTAGGACGAATACTGAGATGAAGATTGCAAACAATATTCTTATAATCTGAGGGAAAAAGATAAATTACTTTTTATATCCTCCTTAAACGATAACAAGAAGCGATACCTTTATAAATGTTGTCTCCAAGAAAATGAGACATTAAAATCGTTCTAACCTAATACATTGCAATAGTATTGTCCATAAATATGGTTTGGTTTGGTTTTATGGTACATCAACCATTGGAGGTGCCCGTGGTGTAATGGTTATCGTCGCAGGATATGGACACGGCGACACGAGTTCAATTCCTGGACCTGACTGATTCCATTTCCCATAACACTAATACCCTTGGGGAAGGTATGAATCCAATTATTCTCCCTCCAGCTATGGGTAAATAGTATGGGTAAATAGTAGGGAAGACTAGGTTCTTGGCGAGGCAACTAGTCTAGGAGAAGGAAAACTCTGAATTCAAACCTGTTAAACTCCGCTTAAAAAATTGACCTTGTGTCATATCCTGCCCGAGCGGAGGGGTTGGTAAATATGATCAACCATTGTAGGTTATCAATGATAAATCCATTTTTACTTATATTAACAGCTCTATTTCAAACAATTCAGTTTAGTATAAGTATAGTATTTTGTTTACGCAGTCAAATGTCAGAAAAGTTCTATTTCAAACAATTCAGTTTAGCATAAGTACGTAGTATAGTTCTATTTGACCCATTGATAGGACCTTCTCAGGTGCTACTACTCCGGGTCAGAGGGAACCTGGGAGCGATGTTAATGAAGAGTTACTCAGCATTCCTCAAAGCTCCAGCATTACTGGACCCTCATCATCAGATTGTTTTGTATCATAGCTCGGACACTCATTGGTGTTTTTTTTATATCTCTCTGTAGGGAAGCAGTCGGTGTATTCTACAGCCCCAGCCAACAGGGAAACCATAAATACTTATATCATACAACTTCATTGATGCGCGGAGATAGGTGATCAGTGATGTTTCCTTTGGGTTCAGGAGGTTTCGGGTCTTGCAACATCAGACCCCCTCGCCCAAATTATCCAGTTGGCGTTGATATTACTTCAACTCCCATCCCGGACGTAACCTGGGCATCCACACAAGACAAATGACCTGCCTATATCCATGGGTATCACTTTTAATTTTGCAACTGCCAATCAGAGCTAAACTCCTCTGATGACTTCTGAATCTTTCTTTTAAAAATCGGGTGGCCACTTTGACTTTGGTTTCCGGTCGCAATGACGTCGTTTTTTTTTGGCTATTTGTTCAAACCGCTATGTAGTTTTTTTTTTCTTTTTTCTTTTTAAAAACTTACAAAAAAATTGAAAAAAATTCTGTAAATAAATATTAAATTGCGATTAAAATAGACTCCGATATAAAATTGAAATATACGTTTTTTTTTTTTGTTTTTTTTTTCCAAACTTATTTTCATTAAACACTACATAAATATACAATTACGAACAAAGACAGACGCCGCGCATTACGACTGAACTATACATTAAACTTCCTTATCGAACGATTTACGAAAGAAACCCCCCCCGAAAAACCAACACCTGAGTAATACCTGGAATCTTCACGAAAACATCTTTTAAAATGCTATATTTACGAACTGGCTAAATCTAAAACAGACGCGCTAAACTAATAGCAACAAAACTTCCTTCCTATAAATTATTTTACGTGTATATTTTAACGTATAGGTTCATCGCTACTAATCAAACCTAGTGACACCGTTAACGTCTAGAATATTATTTAATAAAATAAATTGATTTCAAATGAACGCTTAAAACCTAATATAACCACACACCTTCACGTAAAAAATAAATAAAATAGATAAAATAGCTTAAAATATATAACTAAATAAAATCTTACAAAACGTATATATTGTGTAAAATAATTTCCCCCGCTTCTATTTACAACCCCAACTATCCCCACTTCGAATCCACAACCAATTCGTTGCTCTTTCTGCAGCACTAGTAATATTTTTCAGGGCCTTTCTTTTCATCGCTTCTGAAATGCTGATGCTTATTAACGCTTTACTCATCGACACTTCGTTAAATCCGCGACACCCTACTTCAACTGCCCGGCATATTGCCTGCCAACCATTCATTCGACATTGTTCTACGAGTGGTTCGTATTTGGCAATCTTTCTTTCGTGCGTTGATTGCATGTTTTCTTCCCATGAAACCGAAAGTTCCCACATAATCACTTTCTTTGTGGAATTTGAAAACATTACTATATCTGGTCGGAGCTTTGTCTTCACGATATGTACTTGGAAACTTCGTCTGACTTTCCAGGTCCACCAACAGTTGCCAATCTGGCGCCGAAGATAACAGCGTTACTTTGTTTTTTGTCTGAGGCTGTTTCGAGCTTCCCGCTTTTACAAAATTAATCTTGTGTCTTCAGGGACTGAATCTATTCGATTTTATTGCTTCCGATACCACTTCAGCAATAGCTTTGAGGACCTGGTCGTGTCGCCAACGATAACGCCCTTCACTTAATGATCTTGCGCATCATGAGAGCAAATATTGTAAAGTTTCTTTACCTCCGCATAACTGACATGCTGGGGTATTACGTTTGCCCCATGTGAGAAGGTTTGATGGGCTTGGAAGAACATCGTAAACTGCCTGGATCTGGAATCTGAGATGGCTGAAGTCGGACCTCTACAAGTCCGACCAGGTTATTCGCTGCCGAACATAATTTTCCTATATGGTCCAGGCACCCTGTTGGGAAAATCCTACCATCTTTGCCAGCCTAGTCTCTTCCATGCCTTCTTTTTGTAAGAGCGCCCTTTCTTTCTCCTCTGGCGTTGTCTATCCTGGGACTCGGATAGTATCCCTGGCCTCTTGTCCCTCTGGCCACTGTACCGACCATAGCCTTCTGCTGCAACCTCTCTTCCGAAACCTTTAGTTCCCTGGCAGCACTCCAGTAATCATTTCTCATGTGTATTTATTTACACAATTTCATTTTTTTATATAAAGTTTTAATGCTGTAGAGGTTGGTAATAAATAATACCTAATGATATTTTTTTGTAAAATGTTCTGCTAGAAATTTGAAAAGGACCCTATTATGATTGGTTTAGAAGAAAGTTGACATTTATTAAAAAAATTATGGATATATATATATATATATAAAAAGAAAAAATTGATTCTTTGGTGTCATTATGAATTTATTTCAGGTCTATGATGACCCTCTTCAGGTAAGCTTTTTGGGTGTGCTTATATTGCTTCTGGTCAGAATACGATTTGAAAAAAAAAATTTTGTAAATAAAATGATTTTTTTTTTTAGAAATATGTTTTTTATCAAAAAATTCTTTTACGGTGGAGAGATCATATCAATTATTATTTGATAATAAGTTTTTTTCAAATTCTATTCTCGCCGGAAGCAATATTATCACAATCAAATAATTTTTTCATTTAACATCTGAAAAAGGTCATCATAGACCTGATATAAATTTATAATGACGCAAAAGAATTGATTTTTTCTTTTTCTTTATATATATATATATATATATATATATATATATATATATATTTGGCTCTGCACATTGAGTTTATATATATATTTAATCCCGAATTAATTAATTATACGTCGATAGCCGTTGGCATTGAGCACTCAAATTGGATACTCCAACTCTCCGTTTTTTTCCTCGGATTATATATATATATATATATACTACTTTTTTCCAGGATGTAATGTAGGAAGTAACGAAGGCAGAGATATTTCTGAGAGACCAATTTCCCGAGCGAAGCAAAGGGTAACTCATCTTATTTTGAATTGGCTGCCTGGTAACTTTCTCCGGGTTATCTATTTTAGTCTACGAATAAGCTGTGGTAAAACAGGAGGACATCGCACGGTATCAATGTCGTTATTGTTATGATGTGGAATTCAGCTTCTCTAGTGCAGAATAAGCAGGCGTCCTCATCATTGTTGTTTTTATTATTCTGTTTTGACCTATGCCTTCACCAGCCTTCTTAGGCTTAAATTATAATGTAATTTCTTCTTTATTCCATGAGATAATCGGATTAATATTTTCCTATTTGTTCTTTTGATCCATGCTTTTTGACTATTGAATCCTCGAGCCTTCCAAGTTCTGACCAAATTTCTAAATTTCCAACATCATTATTTTATGAGATATAGAAACTGTTATCCTCATCTTTGTTTTGATTTGTTTTTCAGTTTTATTAGAGTTAATTAAACTTCAACACTTTTCATTGTTATTGAATGAACAATTGAAATTGGTACCCTTCTCTGTTGTTTTGATTATTTCGTTTTGACCTGAGCGTTATCCAACCTTCTTCGGACTGACTTAAATTTTCTTTTTCTTTTCCTTATCATTCCATAGATGATTCGGGAAAAGTATTGTCATATTTGATGATTTTTTCTTACATTTCGGCCAGTGAATTCTATACAACCTTCCAAGAACTGAATAAATTCCTCACATCATTATTTCACGTGATACTGAAACTGGTGCCCGTGGTATAATGGTTATCGTCGTAGGAAATGGACACGGCGACACGAGTTCAAATCCTGGACGTGACTGATTGCATTTCACATAGCACTAATACCCTTGGGAAAGGTATGAATCCAATTATTCTCCCTCCAGCTATGTGTAAATAGTAGGACATACTGGTTTCTTTAGCCTTGTTGAGGCAACTACTCTAGGAGAATGAAAACTCTGAATTCAAACCTGTTAAACTCCTCTTAAAAATTGACCTATGTCATATCCTGCCCAGGCGGAGAGGTTGAAAAAAAAGGAGATGCCCGTGGTGTAATAGTTATCGTCGTAGGAAATGAACACGGCGACACGAGTTCAAATCCTGGACGTGACTGATTGCATTTCACATAGCACTAATACCCTTGGGAAAGATATGAATCCAATTATTCTCCTTCCAGCTATGGGTAAATAGTAGGACAGACTGGTTTCTTTAGCCTTAGTGAGGCAACTAGTCTAGGAGAAGGAAAACTCTGAATTCAAACCTGTTAAACTCCTCTTAAAAATTGACCTATGTCATATCCTGCCCAGGCGGAGGGGTTGGTAAATATGGGGAGATACTGAAACTGGTATCCAATATCTTTGTTATTTTGATCCGTACGTTTCACCTGTCTTCTTAGTCATATAATAACTTCAAAGTTTCTTTTCCCCATCATTCCATTATTATTTGTATCCCCATCTTTGTTGTTTTGATTCTTACTATTCCGCCTAAGCGGTCACCAGCTTTCTAAATTGATATTTGAAAATTTTCTTCATTCACCATGGAAATTTTCAAGCTAGCATCTTCATTTTTGTTATTTTAGTCTTTACGTTTCCACCTGTTATTCACGAAACATCAAGTGCATCATTGCTGAAGGGTAAGACCTCATCCCCTCAACCAGTGTCCTGATATGAAACTAAACAATCTGACAGTGAGGCTCCAGTAATGCTGGGGTTTTGGGGAACGCGCACTACCCCTTCATTTCCATCGTTCCTAGGTCCGCTATGACCCGACCTGGTATCACATGAAAGGGTCCTATCTATGGGTCAGATATATACGTTCGAAATTTAAACTGCGTGCAAACAAATAACTTATTCTGAATTGAATTGTTTGAAAAAGAACCATCAGATCATTTAACCTTGTAAATAATTGACCGGTGTTTAATTGAATTGTTAGTGATACATAGCAATACTTGTAAACATTTAACTTTGTTGACATGCAAAACTGGATTATTTGAAATAGAACTGTATGACCGTTAAATGGTATGTGAGCAAATTACTAATGTTAGTGATACAAAGCAATATTTGGAACGATTTCACTTTGTGTTGGTGTACTCGCGGAGTAATGGTTAAAGCGCTTGACTGTGGAATCGTAGTAAGCACGTCCGAACAACACTCTCACTATAACGTTTACTTTCAGACATATACCTTCGGGAAAGATATGAACCCCCTTATCCTCCAAGCTGTGTGGAAAATACAGGGTGGAACGATAAATTTGTCGCCCAAGAAAAGACGACATGATCCATTTCCGTTTAATGAAAACCGGTTTTCTTTTTTTGTTGCATACCATCTACTTGTTGGCCAGTTGTGTACAAATCCCAAGAGCGATAGGAGCCTTCTATCATGTCTGAAAGTAACACAATGTTCAACGAGCGAGATCAGAGATGCGCCGCTGTACAACTCATGCTCTCTACTGATCCAAGTTATGAAAACAGGACCATTGGCAGCACCCTCAAAATGCAAATCTGGATTGCCACGAATAACAGGGAATAAAAGCTTCTGGTTACGGTTATGGTCTTTGGTGTGGTTTCAAGTGAGGGCTACATCATGCCACCTCATATCTTCGAAGTCGGCTTGAAAGTCAACACCAAAGTGTACCTGGATGTGCTGAAGAGTGTGGTGATCCCCAGGTGCAATCAGGTGGCCAGTGACAGAACCTGGATGTGGCAGCAGGATTCGGCGCCGGCCCACAAGTCCAAAGAGACCCAGGCTTGGCTTCAGAAGGAGTGCTACGACTTTGTACTCTTCTCTCACTGGCCCCCTCCTCCCCAGTCATGAACCCGCTGGACGACTTCGTTTTGGTCATACGCCGGGAACATCAGCAACATGACCTCCCACAACACCAAAGCCAGCCTGATCGCCGCCATCCACTGAGTATTCGCCGAGCTCCCGCCGGCGCGTGTGGAAAAGGCCTGCTCTCAGTTCCAGATCCGTATCGAGGCGGTGATTGAGGCTGAAGGCAGCTACATTGAATAGATGTCAGCTTTACTACATAATTAAGATACCGAAATTAATTTTTTCAATAAAAGTTTTAAAATAAAGCTGAAGTGTTGTTTTCTTTAGGACGACAATTTTATCGTTTCACCCTGTAGTACCACTGCTGTCCTTCTAGAAGGATGGATTTGGCATTAAATAACTCAGAAAGGTTGATATGCCATTAAACAACAAAAACCAAACTATTTAACTTAGTTGACTTATGTTTGCAAATTATATATCTCATATATATGAATCAACTGAATTTGGCTTTAAATAACCTACAATGTTTGATATGCCATAAAACCAAAAGAAACCATTTATGTTTTCAAAACTATCTTGACTGAAACCTTGTAAGTTACCAAGGAGGGTTGTAAGGATCTAGGGATACACACCGTCTTTTGACCCTTAGCAAACAGCCACCAGAGAAAGTTAGTCTATCCAAATATTCAGGGGAATCAAAGGTTTTGCAATATTTTCCTATGTGAGTGTGATGCGTATATGAAGTGACCAAAGCAGCTTAAACCGTAGAAGGTACACGCTGGGGTTGGTATGACACATTGTCTATTGTTTCACTCCGTGTGTGATTTGAAAACCGCTCAAATGAACGAACAACGTAGTGTGACGGCAAATTAGAATAAAAAGATCCCGGATGAGCAACCATTTAAAAGCGAATGGGAACTGGTGCATTTAAATATTGTTATCACCAAACGTGGAGTTTATTTTTTTCGCACGTGTGAAGATGGGGAGGTCTGGCACTACATACACACTACACACACACTCACCAAGGCCACGAGCTCTTTCTACCCCTAGAACAATGGAAGATATGGACCTCTAGGTTTATTTGTAATAATATTAATTATAGTAGTCGTCAACTCCGGTTTCCCGTATAATATTTTTAAAGAAAAATATTGGACAACTTAGGCAAGAATAACATGAAGCGAAAGAAGCTGAAAAAGAAACATGAAACAGCAACTTGACAGTAGACGACACAATTGAACAAACTTCGACACGTGAGAACATTTATATATAACAATCTTTTTAGGGCTAGACTGACCACCATTGGCAAGGGGTTTCCAAATTTCACACTACACACAAACTCACCAAGGCCACTATCTCTTTCTACCCCTCGAACAATGGAAGATATGAACCTCTAGGTTTATTTGTAATAATATTAATTATAGCAGTCGACAACTCCGGTTTCCCGTATAATATTTTTAAAGGAAAATGGAGGTGCCCGTGGTGTAATTGTTATCGTCGTAGGAAATGGACACGGCGACACGAGTTCAATTCCTGGACGAGACTGATTGCATTTCACATAGCACTAATACCCTTGGGAAAGGTATGAATCCAATTATTCTCCAGACTAGGTTCTTCAGCCTTAGTGAGGCAACTAGTCTAGGAGAAGGAAAACTTTGAATTAAAAAACCTGTTAAACTCCGCTTAGAAATTGACCTTGTGTCATATCCTGCCCGAGCGGAGGGGTTGGTAAATAGGATATATAACAATCTTTTTAATATACACGCAGACACACATCTTCAACGTGTCAGCTAAATTATCAGCAGATAATACATAACTATAAATGTCTTCCTTCCTTTTCTTCTTTTCTTTCGTCTTTCTTTAAATGGAGAGAGAGAAAGAGAATAATTGTAATGCTTAAGAAGGGTGTAGGGAGAAACAGTCTAAATGTTTACTTATCTTTTCGATGGGTTTCTTTCGGAGAGTATTTTCCGTTTTACGGGCTGACTAACTTTATATTATATATGGCTCTGGCTTGAAGGTATGGTTTCCTCTTGTCCAAGATTCTTTCCGTCTTCCCCCCAATGATTTCGGTGGTAGTTTCAATATATCTTATCACTTCAACTACTGTTCCGCAAATCCCGGTTTTGGTGCTTCGCCCGGAGTTTGGCGCGAGATTTGCCCCTCTGTTCTTGACGACCTCTGTTCCAAAACTGATTTTCTTTTACCCTATTTCCGCTGACGGAACGAAGGTGCCACTTTCGTTTTAGGGTTCTGGCCAATCGTTTCGCTTCTATCTTCCTCCTTCCCCTGTCAGGCGATTCCTTAGGACCACTATCTCTTTCACCCGGTCACAGAGTGCAAACATCTGTTGGCTTTCATTCTGACCTGGATTTATTACTTAGACCGTGAGGAATTGACCTATATTACTAAATCTCTTTTTAGCGGTCAGTAGAAATATCTTATTTCTCTTCTCTCAGGGGGAGACCACGTGACAGTAGTCTAATTTAGGAACTAATGATTCAAGAGCTCGGTTTGGTTTGTTTTGGTTTCTTGGGTTTTATGGCATATCAACCTTTGTAGGTTATTTAATGCCAAATCCATTTTTATGTAAATAATATGTTCTATTTAAAACAATTCAGTTTAGCATAAGTACAAAGTTTAATTGTCAAAAATATTTCTATTTCAAACTTTTCAAGCAGTTATATGTAACAATTCAGTTAAGTGTAAATACAGTTTTAATGTCGAAAAACAGTATTATTTCAAATAATTCAGTTGAGCATAAGCATGCAGTTTAAGTATGGTTTAATTGTCAAAAGCATTTCTATTTCAAGCTATTCAGTTTATTCAAACAATTCAGTTTAGCATAAATACGCTGTTAGTTCTATTTAACCCATAGATAGGGCCCTATCAGGTGCTACCACTCCGGACCAGAGTGGACCTGGGAGCGATGGCAATGAAGGGGTACTCCGCATTCCAGCATTGCTGGAACCTCACCATCAGATTGTTTAGTATCATATCCCGGACACTCGTTGTGGGGGGTTCAAGAGCTCGAACTGAGCCAATATACTGCAGAAAGAACCAAAAAACATTCGTTGTGCGAAGATGAAGGTCTAAAATCATGGATCCTGAGGTCGTTATGTAAGTTACAGAAACAAATTCAGAGAGTAACACTCGGAGAGTATCAGGCGAGCTCAGCATCTTAGAGTCCAGTTTATATGTTTGCTTTGTTGTTTAATGGTATATCAACCTTCTTAGGCTATTCTGTAACATACATATGCATGCGGAATCCCGAAACACTGACGACTTTCTTTAGTTCAGGTACGAAACGTTTATAAACTTTTTTGACTTTTAGTTTTTCGACATGAGGAGAGAGAGACACAATTTTTACTATGCTGACTGTTCCTACATCGTCCTTCAGTCAACTCCCCAACTGCATCCCGGAGACCCCAGATGAACTCGCATTGCCCAGGTTTAAATCTTAAAAATCACCAAAATTCCCCGCCCATCGCTTCCGGGCACGACGTCATTCACACCCCAGTTACATTTCCTATCTGGGGTTTTTATCATGACATTTGTGATTGTCACATACTCCGCGCACGAGCGTGAACACCTGCACGAAGAGCCGAACAGTTCAAAGCCTAATTTAACCGAATGATAAGATATAACCAACGAAAAATGATAATATTAAAAAAAAAAATCATTCCGCAATTATATAACAATTTAATTCCAAATACACCCTTCTAGAAGAATAGTAGTGGTAATATTTAACCCAGAGCTGGGGAGTTTAATGGGTACATATCTTTCCCAAAGGGTATTTTTCCGAAAGTGAACGTAATAGCGCTACTGGACTTCGAACACACTTACTGTGACTCCGCATTCCAAAGTTTTTATCACTAAGCAACGAGGACACCCACGAGTCTAGTTTAGTCACTTTTGTGATTTTGGTGAAAACAACCGGAGATGCTGGCTTGTGCCTCGTGTTACCAAAACATTTCAAAACGTTTGACTCACCCAAGTCTAAAAGAATATTGTTGAAGACTGTCAAATTTTAGAAGGAAGAGAAAAAATAGGTAAAGAAGAAGAAGAAGAAGAAGAAGAAGAAGAAGAAGAAGAAGAAGAAGAAGATATTGATTTTGTACTGAAAACCATTAATAATACGTCCTTGAAGACTGACGAGAGATTTTTCCAAACCAATATAAGCAGAATTGAGAATCTCATTAACTGAAAAAGAAAAAAAAAGTAAGACAACAACGTGACATTCATCTTTTTAAATTGTTTATGTATGTACAAAACTAATTACAGAGGGTAATTTAGTATTAATTGAACTTAATTGATTTTGAAATTCTTTGGTTCGAGTCCTTTTAAAGACGCGCTATAAAGTCAAAGTAGGTTTTTAGGATTTGAAGACATTTTTTATTGAAGCTTTTAAGGTTCAATGAATAGAAATAAAATATAGTAAAAGAAGTAAAAAATGATTTCGTGTTATATGTTGATCGACAAAATGATGATATATATATATATATATATATATATCGATAAAATCATAATACGTTGTGCCTTCAATAATTTCCAGACTTTTTTGTATGGGCATTTAGAATTGTCATACACTCTTGAAAATTCACTGTTATGGCTATACATCTGATAAGATGACTGACCAATTTTTATGATTTCACGTTCAAATGAACAGCTACAGCAGGAATTGGAATACACCCGACTAAAGACTGATTGTCACAGCTGGTGAATTTCAAAATGCAATCTGGACGTGAGAACACTTTAGAAGAACGATATGCAATAAAAAAGAGATTCAAGGAAGGAAGGGAGACTGTGAGGGATGATGAGAGGTGTGGGAGGAGTAAGGAAGTCAATACACCAGAGCTGATTGGGCAAAAGGTTTGGGTTACTATGTTGAGGTTTTAAGGGGGTTCAGGAAGGGATTCGGTCGGAAGAGGCCAGCACTCTTTAAATCGAGTCAGTGGCATTTCCACCAGGACAATGTACCAGTCTACAACTCCAGACTATTTGAACAAGATGGGCATCAAGACAGCTCCTTAGTCTCCCTATAGTACAGACCTTGCTCCCTGTGACTTTTGGTTATTCTCTAAACTCAGAGGCTGTCGTCGTTATGAGACATTTGAGGAGATGAAAGAGGCTGTGACGAAGGTCATTGACACGCTCACGCAAGAGCACCTCCATTGGAGCCTTGAAGAAGTTGTTGGAACGACACAACAAGTGCATTGCATCCGGAGGAGATTATTTTGAAGAGGACTAGTGCTTCATGTGTATACTATCAATAAACGTGCCCATACGAAAAAAGTCTGGAAACTTATCGTATGCACCTCGGATATTTAAAATTTCATCTCATTCTTTTCTTGAGGGTCTGACGAAAAGGCGCCTGTGTTGTTAACTACAAAAAAGTATCTTACAGATGAGATTAAGAACACTTAAAGATTACTTAAACACAGGGCCGAAAGTGGAACGAAATACTAAAACTAAAGTATATATATTCATATTGTCATCCACAGACAGATTGTATTGTATCACAACTCATCAGTGTGGTTTGACACACGAAATGCTTCTAGCCGGGATCGAAACACAGCGTAACGTTACGTCAGCCTGATAACATAAACCCACAGCCATCAGCAGTCCCAACACATATGTGTGTACTATCAATAAAAGTGCCCATACGAAAAAAGTCTGGAAACTTATTTAATGATCCTCGTATATTAACAGGATATATATCACCACCCATACAGGTTATTTAGACTCGGAATTTGATTTAAATAATTTCCATTTATTAGTTTTGTTACTAGTATTCGCATCTTATACAAAGAGGTTTTACACATACATGGTTTCAAGTAAATATCTTTATTTAATAATTATCCACCTTTCTTTGTGTTATATAGGCACCATCTTCTCGTCGCGACCCCAACAGTGTTCAGCAGTTTCTTTATTGTTTAATGTTCTTAACCGAGATGAACAACTAGGCCAAATGTTCTTTTATAAATATTATTCATTCTCTTCATATCTATCAAGCCAAGAGCACATAAACCAGCTCGAACATACATTCAGCAGCTATGTGAGGATACGGGATGTAGCCCTGAAGACCTGCCGGTGGCGATGAACGAAAGGGAGGAGTGGCGAGAGAGGGTCTTGGATATTTGTGCTAGCGGCACGAATTGATGATGATGATGATGATGATAGTTTCAAGTATTACAACCTGATACAAATAATTTCTACAAATTGAATGTTTTCAAGTATATCAACCAAATACTAATAATCTATATAATTTATAGGATTTCTGGTAACTATTTCTACTTTATAATGACTATTTGTTTGCACACAGTTATATAGTTTCAATTAGTGGGCTGGTTTATTTATTTAGCGGTATATCAATTACTTGAGGGTTATTTTGTCCCGAAATTTGATCATTTATAAATCATTGTATTGTCTTTCTTTTCAATGTTTCTTTGAATTGTTTAAGTCCAATTCTTATATGTACAAAAATATTTTCTAAAATAACATTGTATAGATTTATAAGGGTTCTACTTAATATTGGATTTCTACTTACACACATTTATGTAACAGTTTCAATATATATATATATATATATATATATATATATATATATATATATATATATATATATGTATGGGAAAAATGCAAAATATATCCAACAGTCTGAAAATGTATAGAGATGAAAATCAGAAGGTTTTTATAGAATGATTTTATTTGGAGAAATATTCGCCAACGTTAAACATTGTGGTATGTAGGCCATCATCAACTTCCACGCTCTGATGAAGGTGTAAAAACCGAAATATTTAACGTTAGCAGAAGTTTCAAGGAATAAAATTATCTTCTGAATTCTTTGTGTTCTTTCATCTTTATATATATATGTATGTATGTGTATATGTGTGTGTGTGGGGGGATTCATTCAATAAAGGCACTTTTAAAGAAAATAAAATACATGTTTTATTTCAGAACTTTTTTTTCGGGGTGTCCTCGTGGTGTAACGGTTACAGTGATGGACTACGGAATCGTAATAAGCGAGTTCGTACTCCAGTCTCACTATTACGTTCACTTTCGGGCAAATACCCTTGGGAAAGGTATGAAACCCCATTGTCCTTCCAGCTATGGGTTAAATAGTACCACTACTGTTCTTCTAGGAGAATGGCATTAAATAACCTATAAAAGTTGATATGCCATTGATAATAATGATAAGAACTTTTTCCATACATATAGACCCTACATTATTTGGAATTGGTTAAAAGCAAGAATTATATTAATCTCACAACACTTATGGTCAAAAGAGAAGGTCTTGCTGACAAACTTCTGGGACATAGAGGATCTGTCATTCTTCATTTTCTTGAAAAAGTGCTGCAGTAAACAGTACTTTCTATTTCTTACACATGAAGTATACTTCACTTTATTTACTGAATGACCCTCATATATATTTGGAGTTTGGGGGAGTTCTGAGTCTCTCCGTTGTTGCTAGGTCCATAGTAACTGGGAGTAAATGTTGTACGAGTTATGGTCCTATCTACCGGGAATAATTGTCTCGAAAATTGTCAATATTAGACAGGAATAATTGAATTCATATATTTCTACTTAAAGAAATGAAGATTACAATTAATTAGGAAAATTAAGATGAAGCCATGAATTGTGTGTAAATGATGAAAAATTAAATGTTTTGCAATCCGTGCTTCTTCAGTCAAGAACATTTTCTGGTATTTTCTAAAAATTTTCGGAATTGCCATCCGGACAGACTGTCAATTCTTCATGTTCCGATTTCTAACAGACATTTTTTTTGTGCGGCCATGTCTGTAACTCCGTCTTATGCCTGACTGCTACTCAGTTGACTATCGAGGTTTCTTCATAAAACAAGCCCTCCCGACTGACCACTAAGATTGACCCACAAGTTGGGGGGGGGTTGACGAGAGATTTTAGCACCATACATCAGCTGATCCGGTAACGTTTTGTCGGGGTGTGTCTTTGACATCTCCTTGATCACACAACTCTAGGCGACAGTCCAGTCTATCAATTCAAATAAACAATATTAACTTAGATCAGATAGTCAAAAAATGTTGTTGCAAAACGTTCTGTCTATTTATCTTTTAAAACTTGGACAATGGTTGTTTTTTTTTACGGTCTGTTTGAAAAATGGTTTTACTTATGAATTAAATTATCGTCTTTTTCATTTTCGAAAAGCTTCAGAGAGTTCTTCAATGAATAAGATTTTTCCCCATAACTTCATAACAAACACTCCTTTTTTTCTGTTGTCCGATTTGTATATTGGCATTTTTAAAAGGTCCATTACCACATTGAAAAAACTAGCTTTTTACTATATTGGGGTCTATTATCAGGATTAAAAAATATTGCTTTTAGATGTTATTCGACGCCTGCTTATAACTTCTATAATTTTCCTAACAATTTATGCTATAAAATCAATAACATTTTTATAAATATATATGAGGGGAGAAGGGGAATTCTAGTGGCGGAGGGGTTCGGTACATTTTGTTTATTGCCTGTATCACTTCCTTCTAGTATTCTTTTGTGTCTTGTGTATGACACTAAACTGCATTTTGTGGTGAGGCTTCAGTTGTGGAGCTCTGGGGAGTTTGGAGTACCTCTTCATTGCCATTACTCCCAGGTCCACTCTGACCTGGAGTGGTAGCATTTGTTAGGGCACTAGCAATTGGTCAAGTAGATCTGTTTAAAAATTATCTGTATTTGATAGGATCGTGTGAAAAACTTAAGAAACTACAACTGAAAAAGATATAAATATGAACTTTCAATGAGCGAAAAACAAATAAAAGTCTAATTTCCAAGAATGACTGGACGTTGGCATAATGGTTAGAGTGTTCGCCAATAGCCCGGGTGACCCAGGTCGAATCATACCAAAGACTCAAAAAATGGTACTTGATTCCTTCTTGCTTAGCACTCAGCAGTATAGGGTATAGATAAAGGGTAAAATGGAGCAATCCAGAGAAAGTAGTTACGCCCTAGCTATCAAAAAAGGACTTGGGGACACCCTCGACTTCGTGTTATGAAATAGCCGAGGGATTTCGGTTCATGCCTTTGAGTTTAGTTAGGCTGAGAACCTTTCGGCTCAGCACATGGGTTGGTTGGGTGTAAGATTGAAGCAGGTGTTAACGCGGGTGCGCGCGAGCGAATGGAGGTGTCACTCAGATGTCATAACAGTCCGAGACGATACTGGGTGACAAGGTGCGGGTGACGTCACGCACCGGAAGCACGCGGAAGTTTGTATGAGAATTTGAAGAAAATAGGAGTCGGGTTTTAGACGCCAAACGAGAAGGATCGATTTTGGAGCTCGCAGGCGCGAGGCGAACGTGCGCCCGATGGGGGGCGCTCGAGTTGGGGGCCAAATGAATAAGACAGCATAGAAGATTGTGTCTCTCCTCCTTACGTCGAAACATTTAACTCAAAGTAAATAAAAAGGTTTCGGACCTGAACCAGAAGTCGTTACGTGTTTTCGAATTCCGGGATTCCTATGTTCTTTATATAGTCTATAGTAATGAACATTACATGTCTATTTTGCACATGGCCATATTCGTGTATATGGCTACGCAACATTTGGTCGCCAACTTTATTTACTTATGGATAATTAGAAATAGAGTTATGATTTCAATCAAACATTTAACCAAAAAATAAACATTACATAACCCCAAAAGAATTGATATGCCGTTGGAGAAATAAACCAAACCCTGTTTTTTTTTTGTAAGTCCTAGTATAGGTGTGGCTTGGAATAAGATCCACACCCAAGAAAGAGTGAGGGGTCCCTGTGGCGTAGTGGCTAACATACTAGACTGAGACATCATAGGAAGTGAGTTTGAACTCCAGTTGCGCTATTACATTCACTTTGGGACTAATGCCCTTCGGAAAAGTATGACCCCCTTATCCTTCCTCAACTTTGAATTAGATAGTCCCACTACTGTTCTTATACAAGGATGGATTTGGCATTAAATAACCCACGAAGGTTCATATGCCATTAAACGAAGAAACCAAGTTATTTTTGTTTTTTTTTCAGACCGATTGGCCTAGTGGGTAGAGTGTTCGCAAATGCCCTGGGAGACGAGGGTTCAGTTTTAAGTCGAGTCATACAAATGACTCAAAAATGGTACTTTGTACAACTTTGCTTAACACACAGCATTATAAGGTAAGTATCAAGGGTAAAGCGGGGCAATCCAGGGAAAGGAGTTGAGTTCTTCAATGAATAATATTTTCCTCCCATAAGATTACTACGGACACCCCATATACATTGTTATATACTGACCCTCGACCGAGCCGTCAATCAAGAGATGCACCTGTGTAAATAAGCAGAAGAACAGCGGAAGCAGGTGGATGTTAGACAATAACATAACCAGGTGCCCAGACGGTTCGAGTCAGTTGGAGACAGGATGCCGAAGTGAGAACCAGCTTGCAGACTGAGGGTTTTGCGGTCCTCAGTGACCCACGGTTGACCGACCCCAGCCAAGATGAGGAAAAAGTGCTGTTATGGTCGAGAGAAGAACTTGGGTCAATATTACAGTCCGTCCTTGTCTCAAACTCATCTCTCACACACAACAAACATCCCCCTTTCGAGAATAAAGTGTAAGAGATATATTCTTATAAAGAAGGTGCCCGTAGTGTAATGGTTATCGTCGCAGGAAATGGACCCGACGACGTGAGTTCAAATCCTGGACGAGACTGATTGCATTTCACATAGCACTAATACCCTTGGGGAAGGTATGAATCCAATTATTCTCCCTCCAGCTATGGGTAAATAGTAGGGCAGACTAGGTTCTTCAGCCTTGGTGAGGCAACTAGTCTAGAAGGAAAACTCTGAATTCAAACCTGTTAAACTTCGCTTAAAAATTGACCTTGTGTCATATCCTGCCCGAGCGGAGGGGTTGGTAAATATGCATAAAGAAGTGTGATCGTTCGTTTGTTGAAGTCGTCATTACAGTTGATTATGTTCCTGTGTATATTTGCATACGCGTAATATAGTTGTAATATAGTAGACAATAACATTTCGAAATGGTTAATACAGTGAAAATTCTCAAATCAACTTGGTGTGAAAAGGTTAATGTGTGATTGATTGATAACGGCATGTAAACTCATGTTGGGTAACTTTTTGTCAAGACATTAGAAAACTGCACACATTGTATGTTCACGTCTAAATTTTTCTGCAGCTGCTTCTGAAAAGTCTTTTTGCGCACAGTTATATGATACCAACCATTCCTCTCTGATAAAAATTGTTGCGTTCTGGTTAGTGAACGGTTGTAATATTAAATAAAGGACAAACCACGATATGAGAGAAAAATAGAGATATATTATCGGGAAAAAGTATATACAATAGAGAGACTATTAGTAGACAAGAACATATGATTAGTGAATACAGAATAAAGATATAGTCCAACGAATTATTGGCTTCCGTTATTACGGTAGCAAGTAAGGTGATCTAGTGCGATCTCCAGTCTCCAACTTCCTATTAGAAGCTGCTCTTCACCTTCTAGTCTGCCCTGGTATTAGTAGCTACTGCTGTGTATGGCATATGGACGACTTCATGGTGTGGAAAAAGGTGGGTGATACCCAACAAAAATAATGTTCACACTGTTGTATAGTTTCAAATATTTCTATTTAATCTTAATAACTACATGGTTTCAAGTAATTAGTTCTATTTAATAATTGTCGTTTGCTTGCACACAACTACATGGTTTCAAGTAAAAACTAAAGGTGATCCACTGGGAATTGTGCAAGGTGTTTAAATTTGACTATACGAACAAAAGGTATATGCTCATCCCAAAATCCGTCTGAGAAAATGAAAAGCCCGTAATTCTTTGGAATTTTGAGATACAAACGGATAACCAAATCTTGTCTAGACGACCAGATCAAGTGATAGTCAACAGAAAAAATAGAACCTGCCGAACAGTGGAATTTGCCGTTTCAGCTGACCACAGGGAAAAACTGAAAGAAAGCGAAAAGAAGGTTAAGTTCTTCAACCTTGCTAGAGAACTGAAAAGTGATGGTGATACCAATTGTAATTTGCGCGCTTAGTACAGCCACCAAAGGATTGGACTTGGAAAAAAGAGGACGGGAGGACACCATCCAAACTACAGCAATATTGAGGTCAGCCAGAATACTGAGAAGAGTCCTGGAGACTTGAGGAGAGTTGCTTTCACACAGACTCCAATGAAAAACCATCAGCTAACGCTGGTGTGAAGAACTCTCAAAGGAGTAAAATAATGATAGCTATCATATTTGCCCAACCCCTCCGCTCGGGCAGGATATGACACAAGGTCAATTTTTTAAGCGGAGTTTAACAGGTTTGAATTCAGAATTTTCCTTCTCCTAGACTAGTTGCCTCACCAAGGCTGAAGAACCTAGTCTGCCCTACTATTTACCCATAGCTGGAGGGAGTATAATTGGATTCATACCTTTCCCCAAGGGTATTAGTGCTATGTGAAATGCAGTCAGTCTCGTCCAGGATTTGAAATCGCGTCGCCGGGTCCATTTCCTGCGTCGATAACCATGACACCACGGGCACCTCCGTAATAACAATAGTTATAATACTTGGAAGTTGTCAATAATTTCAAGTAACTAGCGATTCTGGCAAATACACCCAACCAAGCCGAAACACTACTGCATAGTTTGGAACGAGCCACCGCAGGTATTGGCCTCCATGTCAAAGCACACAAAACGGAATATATGTGCTGTAATCAAACAGGCGATATCTCCACACTAGACGGAATCTCTCTGAAACTGGTAGACAAATTCACCTACCTAGAAAGCAGACTCTCATTAACCGAAAAAAAAAAAACAACATCGACACACGGCTAACGAAAGCATGGAAAGTTATCCAGAGACTATCGATCATATGGAAATCGGACCTGACCGATAAAATAAAACGCAGTTTCTTCCAGGCGGCGGTCGTATCGATACTGCTATATGGATGCACTACTTGGACGCTAACTAAACGGCTGGAGAAGAAGCTAGACGACAATTACACAAGAATGCTGCGAGCATTATTGAACCAGTCCTGGCGGCAACACCCCACAAGGCACCAACTATACGGCCACCTACCTCCCATTACGAAAACTATCCAAGTTAGACGAACCAGACATGCTGGAGAAGCAGGGACGAGCTCATAAGTGATGCACTCCCATGAACCCCCACATATGGCCGGGCAAAAGCAGGACGACCAGCTAGAACATACATACAGCAGCTATGTGAGGATACGGGATGTAGCCCTGAAGATCTGCCAGAGGCGATGAACGATAGGGAGACGAGGCGAGAGACGGTCAGGGATATCCGTGCTAGCGGCACAACATGATGAAGATGATGATGATATGGTACCAATGATTCCTATCTAACATGAATAATTCTATTTAACATGAACCATTTGTTTGCAACTGTTAAATGCTTTCGTGTTTTGCTATCTAACACTAATAATTCTATTTGAAATTAACCTTTTGTTTACACACATTTGAGTGGTTTAAACACTAATTATTCGAAGAAACACTATTCATTAATTTGCACACAGGTAAATAGTTCCAAGAATATAATACCCATAATTCAATTTTTACACGCAGACGAATGGTTTCTTGTCTTCCGGTCTAACACGAATAATTCTATCATTGTTCGTACATCCTTCAAATATTGCTATCCCACACTGTTTGTTTTATTTGCACACAGTTAAATAGATTAAAGCATCTTACTATCACACATTGCCAATTTAATCTAACATAAGTAATTTTTGCCCATAATTAAATGGTTAAACAGGTGCCAAAGTCGTTCATATGTGGAGTTGGTGTCCGTGGCGTAATGGTTATCGTCGTAAGAAAAAGGAAACAGCGATTCGAGTTCAAATCCTGGACCAGGCTAATTGCATTTCACATAACACTAATACCCTTGGGAAAGGTATTAATCCAATTATTCTCCCTCCAGCTATGGGTTGATAGAAGCACAGACTAGGTTCTTCAGCCTTGGTGAGGCAACTAGTCTAGGGGAAAGAAAACTCTGAATTCAAAACTGTTAAACTCCGCTTAGAAATTGACCTTGTGTTATATCCTGCCCGAGCGGAGGGGTTGGTAAATATGGTTAAATGGTTAAACAGTTTTATTTGATCTGTAGATGAAACCCTAACAGGTACTGCCACTCAATGTCAGAATGAACCAAGCTGGTTCCGAGAGGTTCTTGGAATGATGACAATAAATGTATAGCTCTCATTCAACAGATCTCCAGAATTAGAGCCTCACCATCAAATACAATTTAGAGTCACAACCAGGACTCCTCATTTGGGATGTCTGATCCATCTTCAGCGGGTACATGCGGCATATTCTAAGCCCCGCATACAAGGTGGTAAAATCTTAATTCCTTTTGTATCTCTGGTTCTTTTGACCAAATCTTTGAAGTTACAATAAATTTGTATGAATAAAAATTGTTCTGGTTTCTATTTGTAAAATCTAAATGTATATCCAAGAGGTTAATCTTTGTTATATTTTCATTTTTTTAAAGATTATTATTGGTACTTTTTACAGCCAATTAAATACTTTTGCTTATTAGAAGGTATTGGATAACTACTCTCATAGAGGTATTCACATTATTCCTGTACATGCATTTTTGGTAGTATTGAAATTAATTACGGAGTCGCTAACTAGGTGCTCAGTGATTGGATAAAAAACAGCCAATCACAGGCTGCCTTTTTTTTTAGATTTTCTCCAAACCCCTACGAGGGCGTTTCCTCCAAACACCCTTCCTCTTTTGCTTGTGTGATTCCTCAGAATCAAGACGTGCCCGCCCGTTCTCTCAGTCTTCTAGACGCCAATACACGCTTGTGAGGATTTTCCCAGCAACTGAAGCACAAGAAACAAGGCTCTATTTTCTTCAACCCAACCAAAAGGACACAGGAAATACAAACTGCTGAAAGGACGCCTATAACGGAAAAGATTCCCGCAAATCAACTGTTTGCAAGGACAATATTTTCTTTCCTCTCTTTCTATGTAAATATAAGTTTTTTATAACATTTTAAACAGTGTTGCGTTTCTTTCTTCCTGTCGACGTTGCAATAGTATTAGCATATAAAGTCGGGAACATCCCAATTGTAGATTTCCGTTACTGATGATTATCCAGATAAAACACACCTAGGAATAGGAATATATTTCATGCAATTTAGGATTTTAAAATGAGATTCAGTTGAGTGTCTGTTGGGTTGTAGAAGTTACAGGCAAAGATTTGATCATTTTCCGTCCAAGTCAAAATGTTCAGAAAGAGGAAGTTCTTTGAAATTCTGTTCATCTGAAATTTCATATCTGGGTGTAAATTCAAACTGAATTCAATAATAACCATAATGTTTTATCTTCGTTGTTAACCGGATTATTGGCCTAATGAGTAAAGTTTTCGCCAATGGTCTAGGAGACCGGGGTTCAATCCCAGGTCGAGTCACGCGAAAGAATCAAAAATTGGTACTTGATGCCGCCTCGCTTATCACTTAGCATTATAAGGTAAGGATCAAGGGTAATGTGTAGAAATCCAGGGAATTGAGTAGCGCCCTCCCCTACACCTCGGCGTTGTAGCTACTGAAAAAGTAGCCTTCGGGTCACCTTCGACTAAGGTTGCCAATTTTACTTATCTTCGTTGATATGTTGAAATTGTTTGCTTCTTTATAAATATTTCCAAAGAATATCTTCCGGGATATCGAAGTAAAATTCACTGTTTTCCTTTCTTCTTTGGAAGAAACAAAAGAACCTTGATATACCATTAAAACAAAAAAAAAATGAAAAATAAAGAATTTTTTGTGGTAGCAAACTTTGGAGCTTTTATACAAAAAGGTGATGGAACAGTTATATAAAAAAAAACGTTAACGAAAAAGCGAGTAACTGGAGTAATTCAAAAAGGAATTGGGAGTATAACAGTTAAACGATGAGCGAAGATCGAGCATTGTAGATTACTCCAAAATGTCTCGTCTTTAAACAATTAAACGCCAGTGTAAGTCATTAGCCAATTCACGCACAAAATAGCAGTTTAAGTAACGAATTAAGATTCAAACCCAACAGTTTTAAAAAGGTGACCATTGAACTTTTTACAAAGTTATCACTTAGTAAATATAGAATCGGAGTTTTTGTAAACCACTAATGTCCTTTTTCTTGCAAGATTATCCGGTCACATATGTGACAGACGCACTTATATTAAGCCTTAGATCGTGTATAACCATAATATACTACCCATAGAAAATTACAAATCAAAATCTAAATCAACGAGAGACCCAGATAACAATTCTGAGTGTCAGGATTGGCAGATGCTCTTTTGAAAACCAACATGAGGAAACTGATAGGCATCCTGCAAATGTTGGCTGTTCTTATTTGTGATAGACAAACAAATACCAAAGCAACAATGGATCTGAGAAACGTCAAGGGAAAAATAAACTAAAGAAAGTAACAAAAAGTAATCGGCTGTTTTTTTAAAAGCAATCCTAGACAAAAACGATGTAGGAAACGAGTGATGCAGATCTGAATAGAATTCACGAAATTTAATACAAGTCACAGCTTTGCTGACCAAGCTAAATTGATTTTATAGAATGACTGGGTGTCGAACAAAGAGATACAAGAAATATGTAGGCAGGTAAACCGTGAAGAACATACTCAAAGAGACCTCCCTAAACGAATTGAGACGCAAAATATTGAAAACCAAATCATCACTGAACCCAGAAATACATTAATGTTAGCACAAGAAGACAGGAGAAATGTAGACTTAATGAAAAAAGAATCATGTCTAAAAAGAAGACTGCTTTACCATTCCTAAGGAATCAAGACTGGTAAAAAGTCAGAAACCAAAAAACTAAAAGTATTGCAACATCTCCGAACGGACAACATCGCCGGAGGGAACGAGTTAATCTATTCAGGAGCAAAACTAATCACTCACAAAATAGTTAGGGAATATGAATGGAAATACAAAACGTGGACAGGAGATAAAGCTAGAAGAAAAAATAAAGAAACAGCGACAAAAAAGCGAAACTGAAAAATATGACCCCAAAAAGACAACCACGAATAAGACTGACAACTTGAAGAAGTTCCCGGGGCAAAAATAGTCCTGACCTCGAAAAGAACAACATTCAAGAAAATACCAAATTGGAAAACACCATTTGCGTCCATCGACGACAAATTGACCATTCAACCGAGTAAATACCAACAAAAGCAAGCATACATGAATGGACGAGGAAAGAGAAAAATTACCATGATTCTAAAGGACCCTGAAAAGGGATTATTCTCAGTAACTATAGACCAATAACGTATGATATGGAAAATCATGATCGCAGAGATACAAGACGAAATCTATTAATCGTTTGTATGCGGCGGACTATTTCAAGAAGAAAAAAAGGGATACCGCAAGGGAAGAAGAAGAACAAATAGTTATTTGTCACGCGCCCCGACAAACAGGTGAGTGTGGAACAACGCCTTTTTAAGGTGGGTCCCGGCACAGGGCCGTAGTCCAGACACGTCCAGCATTCCCCAAAATGTCTCGTTCTACGTCGGCATTCCCCTAAAAAGAGGTGCATAAGGCGCCAGGCGATAAACCTACCCTCTCTGTGGAGAGTGAGTGCCGGGTCAAAGAATCAGAGCATAAAACGAGGAACAAATGACCGACTCAAAAAAGCCAAAACGAGGCGGAAAAATGTTGCTATAATAAAGCGTTTGAAAATGTACAAAATATCCAAAAAAATCATAAACTTCATCATATCAACATTGATACCGGGTTGGTGAAACCCAAACCGAGGTGAAAAATCCAAAGAGGCGTCTTCCAGGGTGACTCATTCTCACCACTTCTATTCACTATAGCAATGATATCACTCAACCATATACTTAGGAAATGTACTGGGAGCTACAAATTTTCAAAATCATTGGAAAAGATTAATCCCGTAAAATGATTAATCTTTTATGATATAAAGGTATTTACTGAAAATGAAAAAGAACTCGAGACTCTGATAAAAACAATAAGAATTTACAGCTAGGATATAGGAATGGAAATTAACATTGAAAAATGTGCCATCCTGATAATGATAATCGGGAAAATAGTATCATCCGAAGCAATAGAACGACAAAATTAACAATGCATTTGGACCCTTTGAGAGAAGGAAAACTTCAAGTACTTGGGAATATTGGAAACGAAGACCATCAAACAAGCGGAGATGAATGAAATACCTCAGAAGAAAAGTCGTGACTATCCAAAGCACAGCATTTTTAAGATTCGCTCGAATACTTGGAGAAGACCTGGTGACTTAAACAGACTTGCTGTAACTCCCGTGAAAGATCAGCTAACGTTGTACCTCTATCTATTTATCCATCACAGTTAGTTTCAATCTCTATCATAATCTGTGTCTATGTCTGTGTTATATTTTGACCTTTTGACCCGGCCAAAAATGCCATTCAAGGTGATGCACCGGAAGGAAGTGACACATTCTAGTGGCAGTTATGAGAGGAAATCGCGTGGACGGAAATTGGCTGATGAAATGGGACGAGGTAAAAAAAAAACCCATGATACTCTCATAGACAGACGCACCGGAAGAGAGTGACCTGTGAACTGCATGACAGTTATTTCCGCTTGATGACGATTAAACATTCGATTTCAAAGATCGCGTGGGCGATCAAGTGGGCGTTGAACTATTATATAGCTCAGTCAAGACAGAAGTCAAGCGAGTTGAGTTGCAGCCAGTTGGAGACGAGACGTGGTAAGGAAAGCCACACACGGCCGAAGGGGCCCTCGGGAACCCCGATGGAGTTAGGGGACCAGAGAAGATGCTGATAAGATGCAGAAAGACACAACGTTGACGGTCATAAGTTTGGGGGTCAAAATATTACAGTTTATGTCCGGTCTCCAGCTCCCTCTCACACGCAAACCTTGAGTAACCCTTTTAGACGTTACAAATAAAGTGAGAGGTAAATATTTTGTTAAAGAAGTCTTCCTGCGTCTGTTTATTTATTACGTCGGTATGTATCCAGTATATATATGTATATTCCAGCATGAACATGTATATGAGAATGCAACATCTGTATTTCATTATGTGTTTATGTCTTTATAGCAATCTTTATTTATCAATCTTTCATAGTGTGTCAATCTCACTATCAGAAATTCTCAATCCCTCTATCAGTCTTTATTTATATCTCAATCACACTGTGTCTTTGTCTCTATCGAAATCTGCACCTATCCCTCTATCACAGTCTGTATGTATCTCTCTATCACTGTGTGTAAGTCTCTCTCTCACAGTCTGTATCTATCTGTTTATCGCAATCTGTATCTCTCTTTCTATCTCTCTTTGTCCATGCATCTCTCACAATCTGAATTTATCTCTATCGCAATCTGTATATATCTCTCTTTCACAAAGTGTATATCTCCCTATCACAGTCTCTATTTACGTCTCTCTCTCTCAGTCTCTATCTCTCTATCGCAGTGAGTCAATCCTCTCTGTGTCTCTATAACAGTCTGCCTCTATCTCTGAATCGCAGTCTGTATTTATCTCTCTCTTTTAGTCTGTATCTATCATTCTAACACAGTGTCTCAACCTCTCAGTCGCAGTCGGAATCTATCTCTCTTTATCAGAGTGTATATCTCTCTACTATAGTATATATATATATATATATATATCGCAGTAAGTATCTCTTTCTTAATCGCAATTTGTCAATATCTATCTATCTATCTGTTCACATTTACTTTATTCAATCCAAATAAATTGTCAAACTAATTTCGTTGTCTCCACATAATTGCAATAATATTCTTTTTATTTTATTTTTCCCATTGCATGATAATGTCAGTCAAAATCTGTCCATTAAACGTTTTTACATTCGGATGTGCACACAGAAAGGGGATGAGTGATGGCGCGTTTCCCGCGCTGGTCGATTTTCTGACATGTTGTCTAATATCTGTTGTTATCTAAAATTCAGTCAAGGCCTTTTTCGAAAGAATCGGCGATATTGAACGATTGCTTCCAATAACAAACGTTAGATACAACTACAACAAGGACAGCACTAGATTCTTTAGGACATACAAATGACTAAAAGCAGTTGCTGTTCGAAAAGGAATGATGGCGCCTCTAATACCTGAGAGTGGGCTGAAATTTTTATAGGCTGAAATGTTCATGACATTATATCTGCCGTCGATGACTTTTTTTTAAACCAATGAAACTCAAGCACTGCAACACCGATGGAAGAGGAACATGGACTGCGAGGAGGACTATATTGAAAAATAAACCTCATTCCATTTATTCCATGAATACATTTGGTCAGCCAATGAAATTTTCATACGACCTTCGTACGTTAAAAAAGGGGTCGAGACTGTTTTTTTTTTATAGATATTTTGATTTTATGAGTTAGATTAAGCCGATTGAACGGCCGATCAATAAATAAAATATAAGAGTACGTCAACAATTTTGCAGTATATTGGTACGTGATAGTTTGAGGTGCGTATTTCACGTGACTGAAGTAGTTCAAGCCATGGTTGGTACTCGTTGTGATTGGTAGTAGTGTGGAAATGGGTGCGCAGACACGTTGTGCATTGAATCAGTGATTTGAAAGCTGCAAAAATGAACGGTTCATCATCATCATCATCATCACGTCACTCTGCGTGCACGGATCTCCTTGACCCGCTCTAGTTACCTGTCCCTATCTTTCATTGCTCAAGGGAGATCTTCCAGGCTATATCCTGAATCGGCACAGAGCTGTTGTATATAGGTTCTAGCTGGTCGTCCATGTGAAGGGGTCCATAGGAGTATATCACTTATGAGTTCGTCCTTACTTCCCCAGTAGTCTTCCGAATGTCTGGTTCGTTTAACTTGGATAGTTTTCATGATGGGTGGTAGGTAACCGTACAGCTGCTGCTTTATGAGGTGCTGCTTCCAGGACTTGTTCAATACAGCTCGCAGCATTTTTGTATAATTGCCGTCAAGCTTTTTCTCCATGCGTTTAGTTAGCGTCCATGTAGTACCTTCACATAGTAGTATCGACACGACCTCTGTTTGAAAAGAACTGCGTTTTATTTTATTGGTTAGGTCTGACTTACATATAACCGATATCCTATCGATAGCTGTCCATGCCTTTGCTTGTTGTTGCGTGTTGATGTCTTTCTCGGTTGATGAGACACTGCTTCCGAGGTAGGTGAACTTGTCCACTAGTTTCAAACGCCCACCCTTTACTGTGAAGAAGTCGTCTCTTTGTAGCACATGTATTGCGTCTTGTCTGCGTTGACATGGAGACCTATGTAAGCAGCTACTTATTCCAGACTATATAGCAGGGTTTTGGCTTGGGCGGATGTATTTGCCAGAACCGCTCTGTCATCGGTGTAGTCCACGTCTGTGATCATTTGTGCGAGGTATCTTCTGCTTCTTTCCTTTGCCAGCTTGGAACCGTTTTCTTTCATTAAATCTATAGACATTCTAATCATGTAGTCTAAGCAGATAATAAACAGGTATGGGGCTAATGTGTCTCCTTGTAGCAGACCTGTAACAATGTCGAAGTATAATGTGTCTCCATCCGGCGAGCGGACTTTTACTGTCGTGTTTTTATATAGCATGATTATGACTGCGACGGTTTCTTTGGATAGGCCGTAGGCGGGTAATATTTACTCCATCTTCCTTCTGTGCATGGAGTGAAAGGCCTTAAAGAAGTCGACGAATAATATTGTTGCCTTAAGGTTTTTTGCACGTAGACCGAAAATTCGACAGTCAAAATTTGTGATGTTGTGGATCGATTTTTCCGAAAAACATTTTGGTTTTTCCTAAGTATTTTCTCAATTTTCGGTTTTATGTGGTTGCGTAGTAGAGCATTGTAGATCTTAACCTCTATGGACGTAAGGGTTATACCTAAGTGGTTCTTGGCTATTCCGAGGTCCCCTTTCTTAGGGAAAGAGAGGATGTATCCCTTTGTCCATCTGTTTATAGTGTTCTGGTTATATGAGTATCGGAGCAGTATGTCGTCGAATTCCCTTGTCTTCCATACTTCTGGGAGTATTTCATCAAGTCCTGCAGCTTTCCTATTTTAAATGTATTTATCTATTTAATTTTTCTTAGTACTGTGACGAGTTCTTCTTGCGTAAACTGTCTAGTTGATTATTTATAATTTTTGAGATTGGTTCCTGTGTAACTTTCGGAGGTTTTCCAAGTAAATTCTGGAAATGTTGTTTCCACAACATGTATAAACGGGATTTGGCATTAAATAACCTACTATGATTAATATACCATAAAACCCAAGTAAACCAAACTATTTATAACGGAATAGGAGGTGCCCGTGGTGTAATGGTTATCGTCGTAGGAAATGGACACGGCGACACGAGTTCAAAATGTGGACGAGGGTGATTGCATTTCACATCGCACTAATACCCTTGGGAAAGGTATGAATCCAATTATTATCTCTTCAGCCATGGGTAAATAGTACGGCAGACTGGGTTATTTAGCCTTGGTGAGGTAACTAGTCTAGGAGAAGGAAAACTCTGGATTCAAACCTGTTAAATTCCGCTTAAAAATTGACCTTGTGTCATATCATGCCCGAGCGGAGGGGTTGGTAAATAGGATATGATAACGGATTAGCTGCCTAAAAGATACAAGATGAGATGTTTAATTTATAGAACACTCATTTCGAAAGATGCTCAATTTCCCTGAAGATTTGAGTAACACATTGTTCATAGATAGATAGATAGAAATGAAAGAGAGAGATGAATAGAGAGAGATTACAAGACAAGTGAGCCGGGCATTATGTTGTAGGATCTAAATTCAGAACTGGCTGTAGATCGATCAAGTCTTGATATTTTTGGACAGCTGCTTTTATCAAAACACGACATTGTGCAAGCTTAAATCAATCCATACTCGCTTTGTGCGTCTTCATGTTGCCTAAACTGAAAAGTTGTCTCAAGAGTAAAATTTGACTGCGCATAAGACAATAAAAGAAGCACGACGATGAAACTTCACACTGTATCAAAAGAGCAGTGTAAGTGGTGCTTAGACTAACTGAAAACTCGATGGAATAAACTGGTTAAAAAAGCAAGCGGACCATTCAGAAGAAAAATAACGTTTTATTCATAATTCAATTCGGAGAGGCTTTTTCTTATTTTCCCACCTGAAAATGATGAATTGTGTCCAGTCGAGAGATTTATATAATAAAGGAAGGATGTCTAGACGTCTAGATTGCGTCTGTTCAAATTCTCAATAATTTAGAACTCAGTATTTTGCGAGTGCAGTATCTTGAATATTTACAATATTTAGCTACACATGGTTTTTTTCTGATTTCTTCAAGTGAAAATTTAATTTAACCGTAAGATTTGAGGACAAGGAGGACATTTTAAAAATACGACGATGATGCTTAATACGATATATAAAGTGAAGGCTCAGAGGTATTTTGACCAATGGAAAACTCGCTGGAACAAGTGCGTTTAATGCCAAGGAGACTATGTTGTAATAATTCTTTCCTTTACTGCTTATTTCTGTCTTGTAAATACAGCTTCTGTTTCTTCAGTATCTCTTTGAACACACCTCGGATTTTGAAAAAAAGCGTTTCGTTCATTCAGCGTTTCTGTTTAATAAGTACAGCTTCGGTTTCGATAGTTTTTGGACACACAGCCTATTTGAAGAAAATCAATGATTAATTTTGAATTATTTCTTCTTGGTAAATACTGCTTTATTCTTAAAAATTTCTGAACAAAGCTCCTATTCTGAGGAAAGAAAACCCAACGTTTCATTTATCATAAATGCCGTTTCAGTCACCATACTTTCTAACTCATTTGTTATATATATATATATAATATATATATATATATATATATATATATATATATATATATATAGATGTACGCAAATGATAGTGGAACTTTCATTGCGAAATGGCTGCCTAAAAGATAGAAAATGAAGATGCTTCATTTATAAAACACTCATTTCAAAAGATGTTCAAATTCCCCGAATATTTGAGTATCACATTGTTGATACATAGATAGATAGAGAGACAGAGTTAGAGAGAGAGAGAGAGAGAGAGAGAGAGAGAAATGAATAACGAGAGATTACAAGACAATTGAGCCGGGCATTATGTTGTCGGATCCGAATTCAGAGCTGGCTGTAGATCGATTAAAATAATAAACATGTCAAGTCCTGTTTATCAAGTTGAACAAATTTCCGTGAAATGAAGTGTTTTGTCGAAAAAGCAAAACATTCCCCGTCTTGTCATTAAAACTGATTACGCATTAAGAAAAAAGTTTTTTTCTATCACCGAGTGTCTGTTTCCGTATATATATATATGTGTGTGTGTGTGTGTGTGTGTGTGTGTGTGTGTGTGTGTGTGTGTGGAAACAAATAGAGTAAAAGTGAGACAGAGAGACTGAATGAGAGATAAAAATAAGTATTCGCAGAATAAATCTTTAAGATATGTATATATATATATATATATATATATATATATATATATATATATATATATATATATATATATATATATTGATAATAATACGTGTGTGTGTGATTGTCTGGAAAGAGAGAGACAGAGACACAGAGACAGACTGAGAGAGAGGGAGAAAGAAAGAGTGAGTTTAAGAGATATAAATAGATATTTATAGAATAGCACTTGAATATATATATATATATATATATATATATATATATATATATATATATATATATATATATATATTGAGATATTTTCAATCCAAAATATATTGATATACATCATTATCATATTGAATGGATACAATTACTGTTTTACTGCCAATCAAATCGCATACACACGCACGTATGTGCACCCCCCCATATATATATATGACCTAATTGTCTGTAACGTAGGTTGTAAACATCATTTAATCCATCCATTTTGATATATATATATTATATATATGTGTGTGGGTGTGAGTGTGTTTGTGTATGTGTGTGTGAGTGTGTGTTTGTGTATGTGTGTATGTGTGTTTGAGTGGGTAAATATAAAAATATGAAAAACCAGGTTATTCAGAAGATGGGTTTATCTATATTTAGATAATCTACCCATGTTTAACGTTCCGGTTTTTTTTAATATTTAACAATCATCAGGGCAATGTAAATATGCGCAGTTGCATCTTCTGAATTATATTCTATTTTAAAATGAACGGAAAAAGTGAGAAAAATCTGAGTATTCTAAATCCTTAGTGGCGTTCTGTTTAAAATCTTTCTGATTTAATGTTTTTACTTCTAGTCATAATTTTACTTAAATTGAAAAAAATAACAAGAAAAATATTTTCATTTTCTTATAAAATTTCTAAAAATTCTTAAAATCCAGAGTAAAGTACGTTAGGCTTTGAAATGAATTTGAAACTGAACGCTACTAACGTGAATAGAATGCCGAGACTTTCTTTATCGTTTTGTTTCAAAATTGAATAAATTCTGAAGATCCTGTTTCTTCACAGACGCATCTCGTTTTGTCTGTCAAGAGAGGTCGACCAAGTAAAATTTAATATACATATTTAGCAACCCCTCTGCTCGGCAGGATATGACACTAGGTCATTTTTTAAGCGGAGTTTAACAGGTTTGAATTCAGAGTTTCCTTCTCCTAGACTAGTTGCCTCACCAAGGCTGAAGAACCTAGTCTGCACTACTATTTTACCCATAGCTGGAGGGAGAATAATTGGATTCATACCTTTCCCAAGGGTAATAGTGCAATGTGAAATGCAATCAGTCTCGTCCAGGATATGAACTCGTGTCGCCGTGTGCATTTCCTACGACGATAACCATTACACCACGGGCACATCCACAAAATAAATAGAATTTAACATATATCAGAACATTTAGAAGAAAGAACAATTAGGAGAAATGGTACATTTTGGAAAATGGTACGTTTGGAAAATCTGACAAGATAATAGAAATAAGTGGAAAAGTGGATAAACCAACACTGAGAATGGATTCAGTACCAACACTCTCAGCAATATCTACTTCTCTCCCTTGCCCAGTCGGCTGGGTGGGGGCTGAAGAATACACCGACTTCATTTCTGCAGTGTGGTTAGGCTCCCCCCAACGAGTGTCCTGGATATGACACTAAACAATCTGATGGTGGAGCTCCAGTAATGCTGGAGCTCTGGGGAATCCGGAGTACCCCTTCACTGCCATCACTCCCAGGTCCACTCTGGCTCAGAGTGGAAGCACCTGATAGGGTCTGATCAATGGATCAAATAGAAATAAACTGCATACTTATGAGAAACTGAATTGCTTGAATTGTTTTGGTATTTAAACTGTAATTAAACTAAAGTAAAAGTACGTTCACCAGATGGAGACACAGAATACTTCGACATTGTAGCAGGAGTACTACAAGTGCACACGCTAGGCCCATACCTCTTTATCATCTGTACGTGCTTAGAACCTGGATTGATAAAATCAGAGAAAACGGCTTCGAGCTGACAAAGAAAAGAAGCAGAAGGTACCCCGCAAAAACAATTACCGACGCCGACTACGCCGGTGACATAGCGTTACTAGCAAATACACCCAACCAAGCCGAAACACTACTGCATAGTTTGGAACGAGCCGCTGCAGGCATTGGCCTCCATGTCAATGCACACAAAACTGAATATATGTGCTTTAATCAAGCAGGTGACATTTCCACACTAGAGGGAACCTCTCTGAAACTGGTTGACAAATTTCCCTACCTAGGAAGCAGTGTCTCATCAACCGAAAAAGACATCGACACGCGGCTAACGAAGGCATGGACGGCTATTGGTAAGCTATCGATCATATGGAAATGAAACCTGATCTATAAAATGAAACGCAGTTTCTTCCAAGCAGCGGTCGTGTCGATACTGCTGTATGGATGCACCACTTGGACGCTAACTAAACGGCTGGAGAAGAAGCTAGACGGCAATTACACAAGAATGTTACGAGCAATATTAAACAAGTCCTGGCGGCAACACCCCACAAAGCACCAACTATACGGCCACCTGCCTCCCATTACGAAAACCATCAAAGTTAGACGAACCAGGCACGCAGGACACTGCTGGAGAAGCAGGGACGAGCTCATAAGTGATGTACTCCTATGGACCCCCCACATATGGCCGAGCAAAAGCAGGACGACCAGTAAGAACATACATGCAGCAGCTATGTGAGGATATGGGATGTAGCCAAGAAGACCTACCAGAGGCGATGAACGATAGGGAGAAGTGGCGAGAGAGGGTCAGGGATATCCGTGCTAGCGGCACGACATGATGATGATGATGATGACACTAAACTGAATTGTTTGAAACGAAAGTATTTTGAAATTTAACTGTGTAAACAAAAATTATACTTATACTAAACTGAAATGTTTGAATTTGAATTATTTGACTAAACTGAATAGCTTAAAATAGAAATATTTTGACAATTAAACTGTGTACTTATGCTAAACTGAATTCTTTGAAATAAGATGGATTTGGCATTAAATAACAAAGGCCATGAACCTAAACAAATAAACAAACAAACTATTTCTCTCCCTTTCTTTCCTTTTCTGTCTCTTTTTTTCTTTAGACCCTTCCCTCCTTTTATTTTTATATCTTTATTTTATCAGTTTTCTTAATTGCTGAACATTAGAAAAAAAATTTATTCTGAAGAAGTTCTTTATTCAATAAAGAACGAAATATCAAAATTTCTGAATCAGTTATCTGCTATCAAATAGCAAGTGAAACTGCATGCTTTCACTCAGGGTTGAAGTGCTAAACTTACTGATAAGCAAGCTCTCTAACACGGCTCCAGCGACAGCCCGAAGTTGCAGAGATGTAGGGGAGGGTAAGTGAAAACTGTGGGAGGAAGAATACTCTCACTGCGAAGCAGATTTTACCTCCTTACACTTCTTGTCGGCTGAAAGCGAAAATATGTAAATGTTCGATATTTAAGTGATGAAAGTAAAATTCGATTTGGAGATCATCATTGAATAGCATCTGCTGATGAGTCTCCTGTCTAGGAGCTCTTGGGAGAATATGGTCACTTTTTCATTACCATTACTCCCAGTTCCACTCTGACCCGGAGTGGCTGTAACTGTTAGAGTTCCAAAGAAATCCGTTTGAAAACTGCGTGCAAACAAATGATTATAAACAAATTTTTAAAAGCGAATTAAAAAAATTGCAAGCAAACATTATCCATATAGTTATTAAATAAAGTAAGTAAAGTTGACTCCCTTAAGTCGAGGGCGACCAGAGGTCTCCCTTTTCAATTGCTTCTACACCGAGGTGTAGGAGCGGGAGCTACTTCTTTTCACTGGATTGCACCACTTTACCCTTGATACTTACCTTATATTGCTGAGTGTAAAGCAAGGAGGTATCAAGTACCATTTTAAAAGTCTTTGGTATGACGCGACCTGGGATTGAGCCCAGGTCTTCCGGCCCATTGGTGAACACTCTAACCACGAGACCAATAAGCTGGTTTTGTAATGAAACATCTAGAAATGAATCAAATTTCGGCATCAAATAATTCAAACGATGTTGATATACCATTAAACAAATAAACCAGATTTGGGGAATTTTTTTGAAGTTATTATCAATTATGCATATGGAGGTGCCTGGTTATCGTTGTAGGAAATGGACACAGATTCGAGTTAAAATCCTGGACGAGAATGATTGTATTTCACATAGCACTAATACCCTTGGGAAAGGTATGAATCCAATTATTCCCCCTTCAGCTATGGGTAAATAGTAGCACAGACTAGGTTCTTCAGCCTTGGTGAGGCAACTAGTCTAGGAGAAGGAAAACTCTGAATTCAAACCTGTCAAACTCCGCTTAAAAATTGACCTTGTGTCATATCCTGCCCAAGCGGAGGGGTTGGTAAATAGGATTATCAGTTACGCATTGATAAGATGTTTTTTTTACTTTTTAATTAACCAGAATTTGTAGGACTAGCTTGCCTAGAAGTAGATTTGGTCCTAACTGTGTGCTAAAAAAAAGATTAGATTCCTAAATGAAACAAACGATTGAAATTATTTCATTTTTCTCATTCTCTGTCAGAAAGTGTTAATTCATAGTTACTTATGCTTGAAACGAATAGAAAAGATTTCTTTTTCTCTTTACATTTTGCTATCTCGAGCAAAGAGCATCTTACGAAAAATTAATGGGAGACCATATTTGGGGGGAGGGTGATATGGGGAAAGTGATGTATCTGCCCAGTCGGTTGTGAATACAGAATATTTCGACTGCATCTATGCAGAGGAATAAGACTCCCACTCCACTTAATTGAATCCGATGGCGAGGCTCCTGTCCCGCAGCTTTGTTATTATTCCAAGGTATATAGAGAATTAGGCCATTGGCCTAATGAGTAGAGTGTTCGCCAAAGGTCCGGGAGACTAGGGTTCAATCCCAGGTCGAGTCATACCAAAGACTTCTGAAATGGTACTTGATACCGCCTTGCTTAACACTCAGCATTATAAAGTAAGGATCAACAGTAAAGTGGGACAATCCAGGGAATGGAGTAGCGCCCGGTGTAGTAGCTATTGAAAAAGTAGTCTTCGGGTCACCTTCGACTAAGGTCGCCAACTTTACTTACTTTTTATAAAGGGAACAAGAAGCGGTGTTGTATGTTTATTGGTTACTGGTGTAGGTGTTGTTTAATTGCTTACGATACCTTTTTCTTCCTACCTCATTCACTTGTTTTCGTCTTTGTCTGTGAAAAGCTACAAGAGAATTAAGGACGGAATGAAAGAGACAAAGATACCTTTTAAAACTCAAAGCTTTATTTTGTGGTTCACGTCTATTATGTAGCGTTGAACGTTTTCCTGAACCTGTTGAATTTGTCGTTTCCCAAACAAAGTGTCGAAATAGTATATTAGAATGATTTTCCGTGTTAAAAGTTTGAAGTTCGTGTGTCCAGTAGGTGTGTCCATTGAGGTATGTTTAGCAGAGGTGACTAATTCAGGTGACTAGCGCCAAGCCCAGGACTTGGCGAGCACGTTTGCTACCTTGCTAGCAGCCGAGAGAAAGTGGTCCTTCAAGTCGAAGTGGTCACTGCTTAGTGAGTGAGAAATTCTCTTCGACGTTAGGAAGCCGCCTTATTTTAAGCATGTGTCGTTCTTGCTTCCTCTCAGAGGCCATCTAGGAAACTGCTAATTTTTAAAATTTATTTTTTTATTTGTTCATTTCTTTTTATTTAATCCCCACAGCTACTATCAGACCCACGTGGCTGTAGCTTTTTGGGTCATATCAATGGGTTAAAAAAAACTATGATTATCAGTGTTAAAAAGGAATACTTGAAACCACTGTATGCAAATAGATGAGGTAAGGCTCGTTTAAAAAGTGATGATACCTACAAACTATTCGCTAATAAATCATATATATATATATATATATATATATATATATATATATAAACAAGGTTTGGCATTAAATAAACCACAAAAGTTGATATGCCATAAAATACAACAGAAACCAACACCAAAATCAGTGATTTACATTAAAAGTAAAAGAAAAGTAGGCGACCATAATCGAGGGTAACCTGAAGGCTCCCTTTTCATTAGCTACTTCACCGAGATGTTGGGAGGGCGTTACTCCTTTCCCTGGATCGCATCACTTTACTCTTGATCCGTACCTTTTAATTTAGTGTGTTAAGCAAGGAAGCGTCAAGTACCATTTTTTGAATCTTTGGTATGATTCCACCTGGTATTGAACCCCGTACTCTCGGGCCAATGGTGAACACTCTATCCACTAGAACAATATACATATAAAAGATAGGAAATTGAAAATGTTATATAGCCCCTTTCTCTACCGTTCTATGTTATATGGACCTCTCTTGACGATTGTTTACTCTATGAATCCTTCTTCCATGATCGGTCAGTTCTAATCTCCTGAGATCTCTTAAAAGCCCAGTCAACTGGAACTGTTGGATACCTCGACTGCATCTCTGCAGAATGGTAATATCCCCACTACAACGAGTGTCTTTGGGATGACTCTAAACCATCCGATGTTTAGGCTCTACTCTTTGAGCTTTGGAAGATGATGAGAATCCTTTTATTGGCATTACTCCCAGTTAAAATCTGACCCGGACTGGTAATACTTGCTAGGGTCACATTTATGGGCCGAATAGAAATCTTTAACTGTGTGCGAATAAAAGATTAATATAAAAAAGAATTATTAGTGTTAGATAGGAATACTTGAAAGAATTTAACTGGGTGCAGACAAATGAGCTCTGGCTAGTTTTAAAATATTATCTATCAACTATGCATTCACAAATCATTGGCATAATGGTTAGAGTGTGCGCCAATGGCACGAAAGACCGGGGTTCTATTCCAGGTCATGTCATGAAAAACTCCAAAAATCGTACATGATACCCTCTTGCCTAACTCCCAGAATTATTAGGTATAAATCAAGGGTAAGTAGAGCAATCCAGAGAAAAGAGTAGCGCCCTCCTCTACACCTTGGTGTTGTAGCTTTTCAAAAGGGAACCTTCGGGTCACTCTTAACAAAGTCAGTCAATATATGTAAATATATATATATATATATATACAAACACGATTTGTCATTAAATAACCTACATGGTTGATATGCCACAAAACCCAACTTAACAGTCATTTTTTCAAACATTACTTTTCACTTTGTTTCTTCTCCCGTCTTGTCACCACGGTCACTCTGATGCTTCCTTCGTGTTGCCATTCTTGATCTTATTCGCTGATGATGAATGAAAACGTGCCCCCTATTTCATGTGCATTACAAATTTTGCCTCAACGGTGAGACAGAGAGCAAAATGAATCGTTGAATCGATTTAGTCGGGTGTTTCTCTCCAAGTAACTGACTGATCCCAACCACACAGCCGTTTCGGTCACCTGACTGAAATCCTCAATTTAGACCCGTGGTCTCAGATTAACTCAGACTTCAACGGCGGTCATTCAAACTGGTTAAACTCTCACGGTATCTTTCTATCAGTTTCACGGCTCACGACGTAGTTTAAATGCTACAACACACGTCGCAAATAGATCTCATTCGTTCTTTAACTAACACTACTATAACATAAAAATCCTTGAAACTATAAAAATGTTAGGGATTTTGTAGAATTGTTGCGTTTTGTGGCATATCAATCCTTGTAGGTTAACTAATGCCAAATCCTGTTCACACACACACACACACACACAGGAACACAAACACATACACATATATATGATATTTAAACGAATAGTTTGTAGGTAATATCAATTTTTTAAACGAGTCAGGACTCATTTGTTTACACAATTAAATGGTTTCAAGTTTTGCTATTTGATATTTGTGACTGCTCTATAGCAATACTCGGAATCATTTTATAAAGAGCCCAGGTTCGTTTAAGAATGTTATCTAATAAACATGTTTAGAAATCATATATATATATATATATATAGTCATCCACAGACAGATCTGTTTCGTTCTATCAGAACTCATCAGTGTGGCTAGACAGTATCTTCCCGGGATCGAAACCCGGTTGACTCAAACGTCAAACCAAAGCTTCTAACCATTCAGCCACGAGGAGATATTAGCTGCGAAGTAAATTTTAAACGGTTATGAATCACAATTACTATTGTTTACATACATCCGTTCAACGGTTGCCGAGACCTCCATTCAACTACGAAGAGGCTTGCAATAAACGCTAATGGCAACACGATTACTTCTTCGCCAGAGAACTCAACCCCACGGGGGTAGGGGAATATATATATATATATATATATATATATATATATATAGATGTACTAAGAGGATTCGACATTAGATAATCAACAATAGTTGATATGCTATAAAACCAAACCAATATGCTATAAAACCAAACCAATATGCTATAAAACCAAATCAAACCCAATCATACATATTTAATATATATTTACAAAGAGGATTTGACATTAAATAAACTACAATTGTTGATATTACATAAAACAAAACAAAACGAAACAAAAAAAAATCATATATAATTAATATATATGTACGCAGAGGATTTGGCATTAAAGAACCTACAATGGTTGATAGGACATAAATCATCATCATCATCATCATATCACGCTGGTAGCACGGATATCCCTGACCCTCTCTCGCCACTCCTCCCTATCGTTCATCGCCCTTGGTATGTCTTCAGGACAACATCCCGTATCCTCACATAGCTGCTGGATGTATGTTCGTGCTTTTGCACGGCCATGTGTGGGGGTCCATAAGAGTACATCCCTTATGAGTTCGTCCCTGCTTCTCCAGCAGTGTCCTGCATGTCTGGCTCGTCCAACTTGAATAGTTTTCGTGATAGGGGGTAGGTGGCCGTACAGTTGGTGTCTTGTGGGGTGTTCCCGCCAGGACTTGTTTAAGATTGCACGTAGCATTCTTGTGTAATTGCCGTCTAGCTTCTTCTCCAGCCGTTTTGTGAGCGTCCATGTAGTGCAGCCATATAGTAGTATCGATGTGACCGCTGCCTGGAAGAAACTGCGTTTCATTTTATCGGTTAGGTCTGATTTCCAAAAAACCCAACAAACACAAATGCCTTAAAACTAAAAACGGCACAATATCAATTAGCAGGCGTATATATAAAGGAACAGACAGAATACATTCAAAATCAGATAGATAAGATTAGAGACTCGGTGGAAGATAGACAATCTAGGATAGCCTGGCAAACAAACAAAACAATAAACGAAGTGGGTAGAAGAAAGAACACAGTCAAAGCAAAACTGAAAGCAGCAAACCAACAAGAAAGAATAAAACTATGGAGACAGCACAAAACTTACTAGGAAACCCACCGAAAATAACACATGAACCAATCACCAGAATAATTAGCAAACAATTAGACATTAAACTAGTACCGTTCACACAAGAAGAACTCGACTCGGTTCTCAGAAAAATTAAAAATAGGAAAGCTGCAGGGCTGGACGAAATTCCCCCGGAAGTATGGAAGACCAGACAATTCGATGACATACTGCTCCGACACTGCAACGCAGTATACAATCAAAATCCGATAGATAGATGGATGAAGGGATGCATACTCCCCTTCCCTAAAAAGGAGGACCTCGGATTAGCCAAAAACTACCGAGGCATAACACTTCCATCCATAGCTGCCAAAATCTACAATGCCCTACTACGAAACCGCATAGAACCCGAAATCGACAACATACTTAGAAAAAACCAAAACCAAAATGGCTTCCGAAAAAATAGATCCACGACCTCACAAATATTAACCATCCGTAGAATCCTTGAAGGTGTACGGGCAAAAAACCAACAAGTGACATTAATTTTTGTTGACTTTACCAAGGCTTTCGATTCCATTCACAGAGGAAAGATGGAACAAATCCTACTAGCGTACGGCATACCTAAAGAAACCATAGCAGCAATAACGATTCTCTATAGAAACGCCAAAATAAAAGTACAATCACCAGATGGAGACACAGAATACTTCGACATTGTAGCAGGAGTACTACAAGGGGACACGCTGGCTCCGTACCTCTTTATCATTTGTCTAGACTACGTACTTAGAACATCGATTGACAAAATCAAAGAGAATGGCTTCGAAATGACGAAGAAAAGAAGCAGAAGATACCCCGCAACAACAATTACCGACGCCGACTACGCTAATGACATAGCGATACTGGCAAATACACCTGACCAAGCCGAAACACTACTGCATAGTTTGGAACGAGCAGCAGCAAACATAGGCCTCTATGTTAATGCACACAAAACGGAATATATGTGCTATAATCAAACGGGGGACATCTCCACTGTAGAAGGAACCCCTCTTAAACTAGTAGACAAATTCACTTACCTAGGAAGCAGCGTCGAATCAACCGAAAAAGAACATCGAAACGAGGTTAACGAAAGCATGGACAGCTATCAATAGGGCATAAACCATACCCAAACAAATAATATATATCTAAAATATATGAATAAAGAAGATTTAGCATTAAATAACCTACTCTGGCCGATATGCCATAAACCTCAACCAAACCAAATCATATATATTTAAAGTATATGTATAAAGAAAATTTGGCATTAAATAACCTACAATAGTTGATATACCATAAAACCAAACCAACCCAAGTCATATATATTTAATATATACGTATAAAGAGAATTTGGCATTAAATAACCTACAATGGTTGATATGCCATAAAACCAAACCAACCCAAGTCATATATATTTAATATATATGTATAAAGAGGATTTGGCATTAAATAACCTACAATTAGTGATATGATAAAAAAACAAACCAAACCTGAACGTTACCTTTCAATTTTAATGTGACAAGTGAAATTACTTAATTGATATATAGTTAAATATGAACCTGCAATTTAAAAAAGGTTGTTTTGATATAATTTTAATTAACGGATTATGAAAATATTCAATCTTTTTTCTACCCCGAAAATCATATTAATATTGGATACTCTGATTTTTTGAAGTGTTCATTTATTTCTTTTAATCATTCTGTAATGTATAACTACTTAAAAACACTCTTTATACATGCAAGTAACCCCTGATGATGGCCTATGAAAGGTCCGAAAGCGCTCGGGATTGTTTTGGTAAATTCATCCAAGAAACCAAGACACTTATCAAGAAACTTATCAAGAAACTTGAAAGGATCTTAATAAAATCAACTAGATAAAATATGTCTATTATTTAATCAAACATTCATTTGAAAGACTGCTGCCCAACCACACACACACACACACACACACATATATATATACATATATATATATATATATATATGCCTGGTCTGCCGAGGAGTAAAACCCTACCGCGAAGACCTCATGGAGCCTTCTTTTCGTCAGCGTTGTGTCTTTCTTCTCTGGACACCAATTTAATCAGGGCTCCCGAGGGCCCCTTCGGCCGGGTGTGGCTTTCCCTACCACAACTCGTCCACCTCCGTCTCCAACTGACTGGAACTATACCTAACTGTACTCCTTCTGTTCAATTCGTCGGCCTTATATTACCTGCAAACTACCACGCGGTGATATGTACACGCCTCCATGCCTCCGCAATTTCTTCCGATATCTAGCGATCGGGATGTGTCACTTCCGCTATCTTTGGAATGGCCAGTGTGATCGTCATCGAGCGGAAATAACTGCCATGCAGTTCAGAGGTCACTCTCTTTCGGTTCGTCAGTCTATGAGAGTATAATGGGATCTTTTTTTTACCTCGTCCCATTTCATCAGCCAATTTCCGCCCACGCGATTTCCTCTCATAACTGCCACTAGAATGTGTCACTTCCTTCCGGTGCATCACCTTGAATGGCATTTTTGGCCGGGTCAAAAGGTCAAAATATAACATGATTTCAATTTTCAATTTCAAACATCAAAGCTTCACTCGCGATATTTTTGATGTATATCAAAATCCAGTGAGAAACCTATTAAGAGAAAGAGCAAGAGAGAGGAGGACTACGATATTAGGCAAATACTATACACTGATCCTAATTAGAAACGTTGATCTATAAATAAATAATCCTTTCATTTTTGACGGGAAGTATTCTAATAAATATCGATTCACAGCGAAAAATGGAATCTTAAAACGATATTAATGAGCGCTCATTATCGTCAAATCATTACTGGGATTTCTTTCTTGTATTTTTTAGTTTTGTAAATTGAAGCAAGCGAGATTATTATATAAATATTTTCCTTGAATAATTAGAATATTCGCGAATATTTTGTTTCTAAGTTTTAATATGTAACAATTTTTCATCATTGTTGTTTGAGGTGTTTCTTCAAGCAGAAAACTACCTTTAAATATTGAAGAAATGAATGTATCAAATTGGCAAATTTTCGAATAAATGATCTCTTTTTTTATTAACATATAGAATTAAGTTTTAAATAATTCAATACTATAGAAACATGTTCAAAATTGCTATCCCCTTTTTCTTCAAATCAATATTTCTGGTTCTTTAAACAACCTATACAGACTAATGAAGTCGTGGAGAAGTCCTCAGGGTGTAGTGGTACTATTCCTTTCATTTTCAGAGTATGACCTCCCTTATTCCTCCTGTTATGTGCTACTGTTCTTCTCCTTTGGCATTAAATAACCCACCCAGGTTGATATACCATTATGCAAAAAAAAACAAAAAACGAAACCAAACGCAAGTCATTTATAGTGTATCATTACTGGAGTAATAATCTGGATTATAGATAACATACGTATTGGAGGTGCCCGTGGTGTAATGGTTATCGTCGTAGGAAATGGACACAGCGACACGAGTTCAAATCCTGGACGAGACTGATTGTATTTCACATAGCATCAATACTCTTGGGAAAGGTATGAATCCAATTATTCTCCCTCCAGCTATGGGTAAATAGTAGGACAGACAAGGTTCTTCAGCCTTGGTGAGGCAACTAGTCTAGGAGAAGGAAAACTCTGAATTGAAACCTGTTAAACTCCGTTTAAAAATTGACCTTGTGTCATATCCTGCGCGAACGGAGGGGTTGGGTAAATATGTATAGGTAACATATGTATAACTCTCATACGAGGTGCATACGATAAGTTTCCAGACTTTTTTCGTATAGGCACTTTTATTGATAGTACACACATGAAACTCTAGTTCCCTTCGAAGTCATCTCCTCCGGCTGCAATGCACTTGTACCGTTCCAACAACTTCTGGAAGGGCCTCATGGAAGTCTTCTTGTGAGAGCGTGTCAATGACCTTCGTCACAGCTTCTTTCATCTCCTCAATTTTCTCATAATGACGACAGCCTCTGAGCTTAGGGAATAAGCAAAAGTCACAGGGAGCAAGGAACTGTCTTGATGCCTATATTGGTTAAATAGTTTGTGACAAGGATAGAGTTGTGGACTGGTGCATTGTCCAGGTGGAAATTCCACTAACCCGATTTGAAGAGTGCTGGCTTTTTCCGACGGAATCTCCTCCTGTACTCCCTTAAAACCTCAGCATAGTAACCCTAGCCCTAACCCTTTGGCCAATCATCTCTGGTATATTGATTTCCTTACTCATCCCACACCTCTCATCATCCCTCACAGACTCCCTGGCTTCCTTGAATCTCTTATATGACTCAAAAACTGATGCTTGGTTCATGCAAGATGGTCGAAAAGCTGTCTAAAGCATTCCATACGTTGTTTCTGTGGCATCATTTCTTCCAAGTTTAAAACAATTTTATTGCATATCGTTCTTCTAAAGTATCAGACTGCATTTTTGAAATCCACCAGCAGTGACAATCAGGCTTTAGTAGGGTGTATTCCAATTGCTGCTGTAGCTGCTAATTTGAACCTGAAATTTGTCAGTCATCTGATAAGACATATAGCAATAACATACTGAATTTTCAAGTGTCTACGACAATTTTAAATGCCCATACGAATAGGGTCTGGAAACTTATTGTATGCACCTCATATATATATATATATATATAGGGATTTTCGGAAGAATTGATATAATTTTATTTTGAAATAGTCACTATAATTTGGAGGTGCCCGTGGTGTAATGGTTATCGTCGTAGGAAATGGACACGGCGACACGAGTTCAAATCCTACCGAGACTAATTGCATTTCACATAGCACTAATACCCTCAGGAACTGTATGAATCCAATTGTTCTCCCTCCAGCTATGGGTAAATAGTAGGACAGACTGGATTCTTCAGCCTTGGTGAGGCGACTGGTCTAGGAGAAGGAAAACTCTGAATTCAAACCTGTCAAACTCCACTTAAAAATTGACCTTGTGTCATATCCTGCGCGAGCGGAGGGGTTGGTAAATATGATAATTTGTGATGTAAATGGTTGAATAACGACACAGTCTAGGCGAATGAAACTAAACAGACTTAATATTGAAAAAAAAACAAGATTATTTCTTCAAAATTTGAATGATAAATTATAAGTTATGTGAATTCTATGAACAACATCTCATGTTTTATTTGTGTAACATCTGTGAAATGGCACACATCTAGTCTATCGTGCAATCCCTACTAGACACGTTGCAGCTTGATTTGGTTAACACTCTCCACGGCGGCAATGATTCTTTATCTTATTTCCCCACAGCATATGAGAACAGTGGGGACATAGATCGATCCCTTCAGATAAGGGCAGAGGAAAAAATCTGGTGTCATGTCAGGTGAACATGATGGCTTTTTCAAAGTGAAATTTTGTCAATTCTTCAAAAACATCCTATATATTATCATCATCAAGTTGTGCTCCATCAGTACCTATCATCTTTTGCTCCTGGTAGGTTTTCCAAACTATATCCTGTGTCCCCAAAGAGGTGATGTAGGTAAGTTCTTGCTGATCAGCCACGTCTATGTGTAGAGGTCCATAAACGAACGTCACCTATGAGTTCCTCCTTGCTTGTCCAGCAGTGTTCTGCAAGTTTTGTTCGTCTTACTTGGATGGTTTTAGAGATGAGAGGTAAGTGGCCGTACCGCTGTTGTTTCGTGGGGTGTTGCTTCCAGAATTTGTTCAAGACAACTCGTTGCATTCTTGTGCAGTTCCCATCTAGCTTTTTCTATGTGTGTAGTATGTGTGTGTGTGTGTGTGTGTATTTGGGTTTTTGGAGAGCAATTACGTTTTCTTAGAAAGGTTATAATAAATAAATGTTAGCTCTGCTGGAAATCAAATTTTCGATTCCACATTTTAAAAAGAAATATGGTGTTTACCACGAAATGGGTTTGAAAGAATGTTTTCAATTTCTTCTGTCACTTATGAAATGTTCTAATGGTCGAAATAAATAAAAATCTCTTGGTGTAAAATCGGATGACGATTTAGTATACGAAAGAATCTCACATACTTACGATTTTCTTGGGTTTGTTGAGCTGCAGTCTTTGAAAATAAAGGTCATTAAACTGTCTATGATAATATTTGAATAAAATTTGAATAAGATATTTGAAAAAGATTCTTTCTGGTAAAAAGTAATTACTTTTCAAACAGGTTCCAGTCCGGGAGCTCTGAAAAATGTGGAATTTCTCTTCGTTGTAATTACTCCCAGATTCACTCTGATATTGAGTGGCAGTACCTGTTAGGGTTTCATATACGGATCAAATAAAACTGTTTAACCACTTAACCATATTTACCAACCCCTCCGCTCGGGCAGGATATGACACTAGGTCTATTTCTAAGCGGAGTTTAACAGGTTTGAATTCAGAGTTTTCCTTCTCCTAGATTATTTGCCTAACCAAGGCTGAAGAACCTAATCTGTCCTACTGTTTACCCATAGCTAGAGGGAGAATAATTGGATTCATACCATTCCCAAGTGTATTAGTGCTATGTGAAATGCAATTAGCCTGGTCCAGGATATGAACTCGTGTCGCTGTTTCCTTTTTCTTACGACGATAACCATTACACCACGGACACCAACTCCGGATATGGACGACTTTGGCACCTGTTTAACCATTTAACTATGGGCAAAAATTACTGATGTTAGATCAAATTGGCACTGTGTGATAGTAAGATGCTTTAATCTATTTAACTGTGTGCAAATAAAACAAATAGTGTGGGATAGCAATATTTGAAGGATGTACGAACAATGATAGAATTATTCGTGTTAGACCGGAAAACATGAAACCATTCGTCTGCGAGTAAAAATTGAATTATGGGTATTATATTCTTGGAACTATTTACCTGTGTGCAAATTAATGAAAAGTGTTCCTTCGAATGATTAGCGTTAATTTCAAATAGAATTATTAGTGTTACATAGCAAAAATCGAAAGCATTTAACTGTTGCAAACAAATGGTTAATGTTAAATAGAATTATTCATATTAGATTGGAATTATTGGTACCATATCATCATCATCTTCATCATGTCGTGCCGCTATCACGGATATCCCAGACCCTCTCTCGCCACTTCTCCCTATCGTTTATCACCTCTGGCAGGTCTTCAGGGCTACATCCCGTATCCTCACATAGATGCTGTATGTATGTTCTTGCTGGTCGTCCTGCTTTAGCTCGGCCATATGTGAGGGTCCATAGGATTACATCACTTATGAGCTCGTCCCTGCTTCTCCAGCTGTGTCTGGTTAGTTTAACTTGAATAATTGTTGTGATGAGAGGCAGGTGGCCGTATAGTTAGTGCTTTGTGGGGTGTTGCCGCCAGGACTTGTTCAATATTGCTCGCAGCATTCTTGTATAATTGCCGTTCAGCTTCTTCTCCAGCCGTTTAGTTAGCGTCCAAGTAGTGCATCCATACAGCAGTATCGATACGACCGACGCCTGGAAGAAACTGCGTTTCGTTTTATCGGTCAGGTCTGATTTCCATATGATCGATAGCCCCCCGGTACCCGTCTATGCCTTCGTTAGCCGCGTGTCGATGTCTTTTTCGGTTGATGAGACACTGCTTCCAAGGTCGGTGAATTTGTCTACCAGTTTTAGAGAGGTTACGTCTAGTGTGGAAATGTCGCCTGTTTGATTATAGCACATATATTCAGCTTTGTGTGCTCTGACATGGAGGCCAATGCCTGCGGCGGCTCGTTCCAAACCAAAGAATTAGCTCTAACTCATATGAAAATAAAATCATATGTATAATCATTTAACTATGTGCAAACAAATGACTGGTGTTAAGTTAAGATTTGGTTAGGTTTTATAGCATATCAACCATTGTAGGTTATTAAATGCCAAATCCTCTTCATTCATATATATTAAATAAATATGATTTGGTTTGGTTGGGTTTTATGGCATATCAACAATTGTGGGCCATTTAATGCCAAATCATCTTCATATATATATATATATTAAATAAATATGATTTGGTTTGGTCGGGTTTTATAGTATATCAACCATTGTTGTTTATACAATGCCAAAACCTGTTTAAACATATATATCAAATATAAGTTCTTTATCTCATTTTGTTGATAACATTTTTAAATAAGAGTGAAGCCTTTTTTAAACACAGTTAAAGGTTTTCAAAGATTTCGATCTCACTCGAACAATTCTGTTTTCTATAGACTGTGTAATGCTCACAAGTAATACGATTTAACTCTTATAACTCAGTTCAATATTACTCATTCGTTTGCATACAGTCGAATAGTTGTAATTATTGCTATACATCATTAAGAATTAAATCAAACATCCATCATTTGCTAAGCCACAGTTTAAATGGTCAAGCAGTTCTATTCGACTCAAAGATAGGAACCGATCAGGTGTTACTACTCCGAATCAGAGTGGACTCGGGAGAAACGGCAATGGAGAGATACACCATATTTCCCAAAGCTCCAGGACTATAGAATCACTATCAAATTGTTTCGTGTCATATCGAGGACTGGTTTTTTTTTGTGGGGGAGGAAGGCATACCCCGCTACAGAGTTACAGTCGGTGTATTCTACAGTCTCAGACGATTGGGCTGTGGTGGTAAATCAAATTGCTAGTATTACATAGCAATATTTGTAACCGTTTAACTATGTGCAAACAAATAAGCTCTCGATCATTTATAAATGTTATATATAAACTATTCGCTTACAATCATACACACACACACACACACACACATATATATATATATATAGGATTTGACATTAAATAACATACAAGGGTTATCAGAGTACCATTTACGTTTGAAACTTCCTGTTATCAATCAGCCAGGTTTAAGTTTGGGTTGGTTTCGTTTTTTGTTGTTGTTGAATGGCACATCACCCTGCATGAGTTATTTAATACCAAGGTAATCCTTGTAGAAGAAGCGTAGTGGTTCTATTCAATCCATTGCTGGGGTGGGGAGTAAGGGGCTTCATACGTTTCGCACAGGTATTTGTCCGCAAGTGAGCACAGTCCAGCTCAGGGGCCATTACACACCGGTGTTGGTCAAAGTTGTTTTACTACGAGTCAGTTACACGGTTTTCTTCATTGTTCGACTCCACTTAAGTCGGTGCCAACCAGCCTGAGTTGGTTCAAAACTTTACACTGTGACTTACAGTGACTCTCCAAATGACTACGTCTCTCTTTACATACATAAACACACACACACACACACACACACACACACATCCATCCCAGTCGACTGAGGCTGAAAAATATACAAACCGTATCTTTGCGGAGGGGTATGACGCTCAATAACGAGTGTCCTGATAAACGCTACCAAACAATCGGGTGCTGGAGCTCTAGTAATGCTGGAGCTTTGGGAAATGCGGAGTAGTTTTTCATTGCCATTGCTTGCAGGTCCACTTTGGTCTGGGGTGATAGTGTAATAGAGACATGATACGGATATGTGAAATGTACATATGTTCATAGAATGCTCATAAGCACGCATAGGAATCCCGAAAAACACTCGAAACACTGACGACTCTCTTGGTTCAGGTACGAAACTTTTATTACCTTCTTTAAGTTTAGGTTTTCGACACGTGGAGAGAGAGACAATTTTTCTTATGCTGACTGTTTCATCTAACCCAACAAACCCGCATGCGTACCCCACAACAAACAACTGGACTCGCCTCGCCCAGACTCGAATCCCAACTCGTCCTGTCTATGTCCAAATCTCAACCCACTGCTTTTTTCAAAATCACTAAGAATTCCAGCTCATCGTTTCCCGGCATGACGTCATTCACATCCCCAGTCCTATTTCCTATCTGGGGGTTTTATTGTGACATCTGTGATTGTCACGTCTTCCCCGCGCGCATGAGAACACCTGCGTTAATGTCTGCACCTACCCATGCACTAAGCCGAAAGGTTCTTAGCCTAACTAAACCGAAAGATAAGATATATAAAACGAAAAATGATAATATAAAAAAAATCCTTCCGCAATTATATAACAATAGCACCTTAAACCGTTCTATCTATGGGTCTAATATAAATGTTTTATATTTAAACTCAGGGCAAACAAATGACTTATGGTAAATTGAATTGTTTCTAATAGAACTGTCTGATCATTTAATTTTGTGTAAACAAAAGCCGGCCTTTTCTCGCTGTCTTCTATTGTCTGTTCCTATGTTTTTTTCCTTTTTGGATGTCTTCAGCTCCAAAATTCTGAAGGCAAACTGCATGAATAGTTTTAGTGAAAGAATGTAGTTTCACTCCGATATATCCTCTCAAGCTGTCTCGGAGAATAAAGGACACCTCTTCATCGAGAACCTTCCATCTATCGTCATTCGCTTTAGGCCAATTAATGCGAATTGTATTCCCTTTCACACTGGGTTGACAAACAAAGTGAACCTTAGCACTGTGGTAGTTCTCCTGACTCTGGTTCCCTTCGATCGATTTATTAATATCGGATTAAGAGTTACGCCGTTGTTGACTTAGGCATCCCATTTTTGTGCGGTGGTACACAGCAATACTTGGAAATATTTAACTGTGTGCAAACAAAAGATTAACAGTAAATAGAGTTATTCGTATTAGATAGCAATACTTGAAAATAGTTAACCATGAGCAAAAATCGTTAATAGTGAATCATCATCATCATCATGTCGTGCCATTATCCCGGATATCCATGACCCTCTCTTGCCACTTCTCCCTATTGTTCATCGCCTCCTGAATCCATTTAACTCTCAGCAAAAAAATGAGCTCAGGTTCGTTAAAAATGTATTCACAAATATATATTTAACATATATGTATAAATAGGATCTGACATTAACTAATCAACAAGGTCTGATAGATCATCATCATCATCATCACGTCACGCTATCAGCACGGATCTCCCTGACTCTCTCGCCACGCCTCACTATTGGCCATTGCTTTCGGCAGATCTTCAGGGCTACATCCCGTATTGGCAAACAGCTGTTGTATGTAGGTTCTAGCTGGTCGTCCTGCTATTACTCGTCCATGTGAAGAGGTCGACAGGAGTGCATCACTCATGAGCTCGTCCCTACTTCTCCAGCCGTATCCTGCGTGTCTGATTCGTCTAACTTTGATAGTTTTCGTGATGGGTAGTTTGTGGCTGGACAGCTGCTGCTTTGTGGGATGCTGCCTTCATGACTTGTTCAATATTGCTCACAGCATTCTTGTGTAGTTGCCGTCAAGCTTTTTCTCTATTCATTTACTTAGCTTCCATGTAGTGCATCCATATAGCAGTATCGACACGAGCGCTGTTGGAAGAAACTGCGTTTTATGCCATGTAACCAAACCAAACTAAACCAAACACACACATGAACACACACACACATGAACACACACACACACATATAGATAGATAGATAGATCACTAAAAATGAGAATGAATCCGATAGTATGAAAATCTGCAAATATGAAAATAGTTCCGTAATTTCTTGAAAAAAAAATGCCCAGAAAATATAAATATGAACTTGCAATGAACTTGACTCTCTAACATATAGTCGTAAAATAACCCCAGACAAGTTGACGTACCATTAAATTCCATTAATCCCTCATTTATCTCATACATTTCCGTTTCTAAACAATCCCGATTTTGGAAATCAAACAAGAATTTGGAAACGCAAGCTTGTTCTGATTTCGAGGAATGTCGATAGTAACTGACCACTCCAAAATACAAGACCCCGCCTCATCCCTCCAAAAAACAAAAAAAAAACAAAACAAAACAAACAAAACAAAGCAGCATTAATATATATTTTTAACACTCAGAAAATGTTTATTACTTTTTCTTCTTCCTCGGTAAGTAATTCACAATTTAGAACGTTTGGCAGCTTCAATAAGCAATTTAGAAATGTATTCAACTCGATTCGGGAGGCGACAATTCAGTTATTGACTTCACAAAATGACAAGATAATCGTCTACTTAGAAACCAGTTTAGGGAAATCTTGACGTAATTTTTCGCTACTGAAGACAAAAATTTACTCTCAACAACCTCCCAAACCCGACAAACAGAAAACGAAGCAGTGACTTAAACTGCTTCAATTTTAATTGCGACTGGCGCTTGCTGTAGAGCATGCAAGTTTGGCAGAGAGTAAGTTTGCTTCTCTGTTGCTGATGCCAGAACCAGTCCGCCTACTGTCCTTGATTGATATCCATTTGAGCACATATTTGCGTAACCCCTTCGCTATAAGAATCCTGCGACACTAAGTTTCCTTCTCCTAGACTGGTTGTCCTATCTCGGCTAAAGAGCCTATTCTGCTCTTCTATTTGCCCATAGCTGGAGAGAGAGCAGATAGATTCATGCCTTTCCCCAGGAAACATTAGCGCGAAGTAAAACGCAAACATCCCCATCTAGTTTCGAACGTGGAAGCGTGCTTGATGTAACGGATAACCGTTATGCCAAGTATGCACCCACATTGAAATTATAATGCCATTTGTTGACAGGAAACTCGAACCGAGAGCTTTTGACAAGGGGAGGGCGGACACCATGGGAAAGTGGTTAATGTGTTGGACTGCGACCTCGTAGAATAAAATCTGAAGAAAATAACTGGATGTCTCGGGATCAGCCGATCTGGATTTTTTCCCCAGCATCATTATTGACTTGTTTTCTTGTTTTTGTCTTTCAGTGATCCTCTGGCGGCAAAGTGATTATGTCTGCGTTATATAAGATAAACAAGTACGTCCCAGAAGCAAAAAAGTTGCAAATCGACGCCAGTTGAAAGTCATCAGTCATGTGAGAAATAACCGTAAATACACCGACTAATTCAACCAACTTGTTGATGTATTTTATTGCATTTTATGGCATATCAACTGTTGTAGGTTATTTGAAGCCGAATCATCTTTACACAGATATATTAAATATATATGATTTGGTTTGTTTTGTTTTATGGCATATCAACCATTGTAGGTTATTTAATGCAAAATCATGTTTGTTTGTATATATATATATATATATGAAGAGCAAATAAAGGATTGTAATCCGACAATATGTAGAAAAACTGATAACAACGATCCAAGAGGAAGGAATGATTTATTAACGGGTCAACACTATAGCGTTTCGGTTCTACTGAACCATCATCAGGACCATGAGGGGTGATTTTAATAATTTTAAGTTAACGATGGATGATTAGAAATGTGAAATACAAAAACCTACGGGAAAATATTCTCACAATACACACACACACACACATATATATATATATATATATATATATATATATATATATATATTCTCACTATACACACACACACACACACACATATATATATATATATATATATATATATATATATATATATATATATCATTTGATTGAGTGCGTTTTATAGTATATCAGCCATTATAGGTTATTTAATGCCAAATCCTCTTTGCACACATATATTATATATGATTGGGTTGTGTTTGTTTTATGGCATATAAACCATTGGAGGTTATTCAATGCCAAATCCTATTTATTCGCCCAACCAAGCCGAAACACTACTGCATAGTTTGGAACGAGCCGCCGCAGGCATTGGCCTCCATATCAATGCACACAAAACTGAACATATGTACTCTAATCAAACGGGCGACATTTCCATACAAGAGGGAACCTCTCTTAAACTGCTAGACAAATTCACCTACCTAGGAAGCAGTGCTTCATCAACCGAAAAAGACATTGACACGCAGCTAACGAAGGCATGGACGGCTATCAATAAGCTATCAATCATATGGAAATCAAATCTGACCGATAAAATGAAACGCAGCTTCTTCCTGGCAGTGGTCGTGTCGATACTGCTGTATGGATGCACCACTTAGACGCTAACAAAACGGCTAGAGAAAAAGCTAGACGGCAATTACACAAGAATGTTGAGAGCAATATTGAACAAGTCCTAGCGGCAACACCCTACAAAGCATCAACTATACGGCCATCTGCTTCCCACCACGAAAACTATCCAAGCTAGACGAACCAGACATGCAGGACACTGCTGGAGAAGCAGAGACGAGCTCATAAGTGATGTACTCTTATGGACCCCCACATATGGCCGAGGAAAAGCAGGACTACGAGCAAGAACATACATGCAGCAGATATGCGTGGATACGGAATGTAGCCCTGAAGACCTGCCAGAGGTGATGAACGAAAGGGAAAAGTGGCGAGAGAGAGTCAGGGATACCCGTGCTAGCGGCACGAAATGATGATCAAATATATTTAATTTAATTTGGTTTGTTTTATGGCATATCAACCATTGTACGTTATTTAATGCCAAATACATATTAATTAAATTACCATGACCAGAAAATCCAGCAAACACCCACATGCGACATACGGAACACTGAACAGCTGTTTCGATCTTATTGGGTCTCATCAGCAGTGCATACCATTATCTTCAGCACTAGAGATCAAACCAGCAACTCGTTGATTTGGCATCGCTTATGTGTGGCATGAATTCTGGGGTTGCTGGTTCGATCTCTAGTGGTGGAGATTATGGTATGCACTGCTGATGAGATCCAAAAAGGTCGAAACAGCGGTTCAGTGTTCCGTATGGCGCATGTAGGTGTTTGCTGGATTTTCTGGTCATGGTAATTTAATTAATATAATATCAATTCCTATATGATATATATATATATATATATATATATATACTCCCCTACCCCCGTAGGGTTGTGTTCTCTGGCGAAGAAGTAATCATGTTGCCATTAGCGTTTATGGCAAGCCTCTTCGTAGATGAATTGAGGTCTCGGCAACCGTTTGAACGGATGTATGTAAACAATAGTAATTGTGATTCATAACCGTTTAAAATTTACTTCGCAGCTAATATCTCCTCGTGGCTGAATGGTTAGAAGCTTTGGCTTGGCATTTGAGTCAACTGGGTTTCGATCTCAGCTACGGGAAGATACTGTCTAGCCACACTGATGAGTTCTGATAGAACGAAAAGGATCTGTCTGTGGATGACTATTGTGATATGTATATACATCAACCATTGTTGGTTATTTAATACCAAATCCACTTCTCAAATATATATCGTTTGATTTAGTTTTATGGCATATCAATCATTGTAGGTTATTTAATGCCAAATCTTTTTTTATACATAGACATTAAATATATAGAATTTGGTTTGGTTGGGTTTTATGCTTATCAATCTTTTTAGATTATTTATTGCCAAATCCTCTTGATGCATATACGTGGTGCATTCAATAAGTTTCCAGACTTTTTTTGTACAGGCATTTAAAATTGTCATAGACTCTTGAAAATTCAGTATCTGTTTGCTATATATCTTATGAGATGACTGACCAATTGTTATGATTTCAGGTTCAAATGAACAGCTACTGCAGGAATTGGTATACACCTTACTAAAGCTTGATTGTCATAGCTGGTGAATTTCAAAAAGGCCATATGGACGTGAGGAAGAAGGATATGCAATAATATTCTGTTTTAAACTTGGAAAAAATGATGCCACAGAAACGTATGAAATGCTTCAAACTGCTTTTTGACCATCTTGCATGAATCGAGCATCAGTTTATGAGTGGCATAAGAGATTCAAGGATGCCAGGGAGTCTGTGAGAAAGGATGAGAGGTGTTGGAGGAGTAAGGAAGTCAATACACCAGAGATGATTGGCCAAAGGGTTAGGGTTAGGGTTACTATGTTGAGGTTTTAAGGGAGTTCAGGAAGAGATTCCTTGGGAAGAGGCCAGCACTCTTCAAATCGGGTCAGTGGCATTTCAAGCAGAACAATGCACCAGTCCACAACTCCACCCGTGTCAGAGACTATTTGACCAAGATGGCCATCAAGGCAGTTACTCACTCTCCCTTTAGTTCAGACCTTGCTCCCTGTGACTTTTGGATATTTCCTAAGCTCAGAGGCTGTCGTTATAAGGCAATTGAGGAGATGAAAGGGGCTGTGACGAAGGTCATTCACACACTCACACAAGAGGACTTCCACGGTGCCTTCCAGAAGTTGTTGGAACAGTACAACAAGTGCATTACAGCCGGAGATTACTTCGAAGGGGACTTGAGTTATATGTGTGCACTATCAATAAAAGTGCCCATACGAAAAAAGTCTGGAAACTTATTTCATGGTCCTCATACGTTAAATACGTTGGTGTATAAACATATTTTGTTGATTACAATTTAAACGAGCCTGAGCTCATTCTATACACAATTTAGTGATTTCAAGCGTTGCTATATAACAGTTGTTGTATAGTATACTGTGTTGTTATTAACAACGAGTAACACGTATGTATATAAAAATATAAGATTATATTTTTTATTTTCGGCGATGATACAGAAAAGCAAGCGCAGAGAGTTCACGCTAACGGAGGAGCTGTCGGGACACGGAAGAGCCAGTGAACAACTATACATATACATATGCATGCAGAAGCATAACGACGCAATGAAGACGAGCGGACACAGTCTTTAAGAAAAATATACTTCTCACGTTATTTAAAGGGTTGTGTGTGAGAGGAAGTTGGAGACCGAACAGAACTGCAACATATTGACCCCCACTCTTATGGTCATAACAGCGTTTCCTTCCCGTTCTCTTGGGTTGCTCAACCGGAGGCTTGGGAGCCCAGCCTCTCTGGGAAATAGTCCTCATTCCAGCATCTTCTCTGCAACTGCAACTGCTCAATCGGGGGTCCTGAGGGCCCCCTCTGCTAGGTGCTGGTTCTCTCTACAGCATCTTTTCTCCAACTGACTCGAAATTCCTGTGCACCGAGTTATATTATTGTTTTACGCCCACTCAATTCAACCTGTCGACAGTCAAGGTTATTCCCTTGATACCTTCGACCGGATGCACCTGTTATTTACACAGGTGCATTTTCTATTTTGACGGCTCAGCCGGGGTCAATATGCAACTCAGTCACAGTTTAACAGCAGTCATTTGTTTACACATAGTTTGTAACTAATTGCATTTTTAAAAAGGTTTCACCTGATTTGTTTGCACACTAGTTTTGCTATATAACCGTAATAATTCTATTTAACATAAGTCATTTGTTTGCAAACTGTTAAATAGTTCCAAGTATTGCTATGTATCACTAACAAAGCAATTAAACATCAACCATTCGATTACACACAGTTAAATGATCAGACAGTTTTATTTGAAAATTCAATTCAGCATAAGCCATTTGTTTGCATACAGTTTTAATATTAAACAGTTTTTTTTTACTCTTAGATTGGACCCTATTGTGTGCCAACCCTCCGGCAACGAAGGAATACTGCACATTTCCTAAGGCTCTTGGACTGGAGACTTGTCATCAAATTGTTTAGTGTCCTATCCAGGAAACTCATTAGCGGATGGGGTCTTACCTGTTTGCAGAGATGCTGTCGGTGTATTTTACTGGCTCAGCCGACTGGGCTGAACCGACTCTAGTTTGATGCACAGTAGACAAAACCTAACACAAATAAAATAAAAGGGTTCTTTTTTTACTCTTAGATTGAATCCTATTGGGTGCCAACCCTCCGGCTCAGAGAGTACCTGAAAGCAATGGCAACGAAGGAATACTGCATATTTCCTAAAGCTCTTGGACCGGAGCCATGTCATCAAATTGTTTAGTGTCCTATCTAGGACACTCATTAGGGGATGGGGTCTTACCTCTTTGCAGAGATGCTGTATTTTACAGGCTCAGCCGACTGTGCTGAATCGACTCTAGTTTGATGCACAAGAGACAAAACCTAAGACAAATAAAATATATGCGTGAAAATAATCACTTAAAATGGAAATGGCGACACTTTACTCATTGCATCTTGCAGACCAACTCAATCACTAACTGCACAGCTAAAAAATGCTTTTCAAATTTACCGCAAATCTAATTGCAGAAACAAAAATGTTATTTGTTTACTTGGCTGCACATGCAACCAAAAAGCAATGGCCATTTTACTTTAGACTAATTAACCAAAGACAGAAAATCGTATCCATGGATCACTGGAAAGTAATACTTATTGATTAGAACATATCAACGTGACAGAGTTCATGTATTTTAATCAAGAAGGTGCCATCCTCTCATTAAATGATAAGTCTAGTTCATGTAACTCGGTAGCAATATTTCTTCAACTGAAAGTTTTATAAACATACGCTTACATAAAGCACGTTGTTGATTGCATAGCTCTCCTATTGATTGGTTATCGATCCTATATTAAAATCAGATCTGTCTAAAAAAATAAAACGGGAATTATTCCAAGCTGTGACCGTGTTAGGACTATTGTGCGGTTGTATCATTTGGCCTCGAACGAAACAGCCGGAGAAAAAGCTAGATAGGAAATAAAAAAAAAACGCAAGGACGCTACGTGATGTATTGAACAAATGGCGGAATAGACACCGAACAAAACAGCAACTGGATGGCAACTTGCCGCACATCTCACCAACCACCTAAGTAAGATGAGTTAGACATTCGAGACACTGCTAGCGAAGTAAAGACGAACTCATAAGCCACATTTCCCCCCATGGACTCCAATATATAAACACACCAGCTATGGGTAAATAGCAGGACAGACTAGGTTCTTCAGCCTTGATGAGGTAACTACTCTAGGAGAAGGAAAACTCTGAATTCAAACCTGTTAAACTTCGCTAAAAATTGACCTTGTGTCGTATCCTGCCCGAGCGGAGGGGTTGGTAAATAGAATAAATATACCAGTGTCAGCGGAGAAGCAAAAAACTTACATTTATCTGCTCTGTAGGGCCACTGGATGCCGTCTAAAGGACTTCTCAGGAGTGACGACCGATAGGGTGGGATAGTTGGAGAGAGAGAAAGAGTGTGTGTGTGTGTGTGTGTGTGAGAGAGAGAGAGAGAGAGAGAGAGAGAGAGAGAGAGAAATTCAAATGAATTCGTGCAGTCTGTACCTTGTTGTTGTTGATGATGATGATGATGATGATGATGATGATGATGATATATACCCAATCGGTATGTGTTTACAAACTAAAAAAGAGAAAAGAAAACTTTAGAAATTTGCCATGAATCTAACAGTAGAATCAAAATATAATTTATTTACCGGAATGTATACGCTGCCAAAAACAAGACATTGGAAAGTAATAATGGCCACTTTACTTTAGACACAAAATTAAATCTATGGATGACATCAAAATAACTTTTGTTGAACATTTCCACCGAAACTGTGATGATTTTATATTTTTTCGGTTTCGTTTGATTTTATGGCATAGCAACCATTGTAGGTTATTTAATGCCGAATGTTCTTTATACATATTAAATGCATATGATTTGATTTGGTTTTGTTGGGTTAGTTTTGTGGCATATCAATTAGTGTAGGTTATGTAATGCCAAATCATCTTTTTACATATTGAATATATATGATTTTGTTTGGTTTGGTTTTATGGCATATCAACCATTATAGGTTATTTAATGCCAAATTCTCTTTATACATATTATCTATAAATGATTTGGTTTGGTTTTATGGCATAACGGTCAATATATGTTATTTAATAGTAAATCCTATTTGTACATATATATTAGATATGTATGGTTTGGTTTAGTTTTATGGCATATCACCTATTGTCGGTTATTTAATTATATTTACTAACCCCTCCGCTCGGGCAGGATATGACACAAGGTCAATTTTTAAGTGGAGTTTAACAGGTTTGAATTCAGAGTTTTCCTTCTCCTAGAGGGACCCAGTGTTATATTTTGACCTTCGACCCGTCCCAAATGCCATTCAAGGTGATGCACCGGAAGGAAGTGACACATTACAATGGCAGTTAGGAGAGGAAATCGCATGGGCGGAAATTGGCTAACAAAATGGTACAAGCTAAAAAATCCCATGATACTCTCATAGACTGACGCACCGGAAGAGAGTGACCTCTGAACAGCATTTCCGCTTGATGACGATTAAACATGCGATTTCAAAGATCGGCTGGGCGAGTTGACGTTGAACTATTATATAGCTCAGTCAAGACAGAAGTCAAGTGCCAGTTGAGTTGAGTTCGAGTTCCAGTGGAGACGGGAGGTGGTAGGGAAAGCCACACCAGGCCGAAGGGGCTTGGGGCCCTGATGAATTGGGCTCCACAGAAATTGCTGATAAGATGCAGTAAAGAAAGCCAGCACCCAGCAGAGTCGACCCCAGGGTTCCGGTTGGGCATCAGAAGAACAAGAAAGACACAACGTTGCCGGCCATAACTTTGGGGTCAAAATATTTCAGTTATGTTCGGTCTCCATCTCCCTCTCACAGTAAAATCCCACACAACCTTTTCGAACCCTTGCAATAAAGCGAGAGGTAAATATATTTTGTTAAAGAAGTCGTCCTGCGTCTGTTATTCATTGCGTAGGTATGTATCCAGCATATATATGTATATTTCTGCACGAATCAGCAGATGGCAATACAACATCAGTCTGCCCTACTATTTACCCATAGCTGGAGGGAGAATAATTGGATTCATACATTTCCAAAGGGTATTAGTGCTATGTGAAATGCAATCAGTCTCGTGCAGGATTTGAACTCGTGTCGCCGTGTCCATTTCCTACGACGATAACCATTACACCACGGGCACCTTGTCGGTTATTTTATGCCAAATCCTCTTTATACATATTGAATATATATGATTTGGTTTGGTTGATTTTTAATATACATCAATCATTGTTGGCCATTTAATGCCAAACCCGCTTTAAATATATACATTAAATATTCAAGATTTGGTTTGGTTGGGTTTTATGGCCTATCAACCATTTTTATAAATATATCAAATTTATATATGATTTTCTAAACTCATTTTCTTCATAGAATATTTAAATGAGCGTGTGCTCATTTTTTGGGAAATAAATGGCTTCAAGTATTTTTATCCAACACGAACAATTCCATTTACATTCAATCATCATCATGTCGTGCTGCTAGCACGGATATCCCTGTCCCTCTCTTGCCACTTCTCCCTATCATTCATCGCCTCTGGCAGGTCTTCACGGCTACATCCCGTATCCTCACATAGCTGCAGTATGTATGTTCGAGCTGGTCGTCCTGCTTTTGCTTGGCCATATGCAGGGGTTCATAGGAGTACATCACTTATGAACTCGTCCTTGCTTCTCCAGCAGTGTCCTGCATGTCTGGTTCGTCTAGCTTGGATAGAGGTGGGAGGCAGGTGGTGGGAGGCAGGTGGCCTATAGTTGGTGCCTTGTAGGGTGTTGCTTCCAGGACTTTTTCAATATTGCTCGCAGCATTCTTGTGTAATTGCCGTCCAGTTTCTTCTCCAGCCGTTTAGTTAGCGTACAAGTAGTGCATCCATATAGCAGTATCGACACGACCGCTGCCTGGAAGAAACTGCGTTTTATTTTATCGGTCAGTTTTGATTTCCATATGATCGATTGCCTATCGATAGCTGTCCATGCCTTTGTTAGATGTGTGCCGATGTCTTTTTCGGTTGATGAGACGCTGCTTCCTAGGTAGGTGAATTTGTATACTAGTTTGCACACAATTGAATGTTTTTAAGAGTTGCAATCTAACCCCAATAATTCTATTCAACATTTGTTTGCAAAGAATGAAATGGTTACAAGCATTGCTATTTAACACTTATTCTAATCATAACTATTCATTCATTTGCACACAATCAAATAGTTACAAGTATTACATATAACAATAATTCAGTTTAGGCAAACAGTTAAAGAGTTTCAAGTATTACTAATAAGCACTAATAATTCTCCTCAACATTACTTATTCATTTACATAAGCGGCCCCTGGACAAAATAACGGAAACACCCAGAATCTTACTATCATAATTTTGAAATTTCGATAAAACCATCAAACGTTTGTCATTTCTTTTTTTTTTTCATATATACTTAATTTTTCTCGTCTTATTTTTCAAAAGTTGTTGTCTTTTTTACAGATAGTAGTAGAAAAAATTAATCCATATTCATTAAGATAGCCGATCTATTAGACTTTAAAGAGGTCAAATTATTGGTGCTCGTATAGAAAGCGCTGGTGTAGAAAAGAGTACTGTCTCAAAAGTAATGACATTTGAGAAAGAAGGAAAAAACCTCCATACTGAAGAAAAACTCTGGGAAAAAAGCGAAAGATGTCTGATTGGGACCGTCGAACCCTTGTTATATTCTCATGTGCCGTATCATAACGACACAATAATTAAACAGACGCAGGAAGACTTCTTTAGAAAAATATATACCTCTCACTTTATTTGTAAGGGTACAAAAGGGTTACTCAAGGTTTGCGTGTGAGAGGGAGCTGGACACCGAACAGAAACTGTAATATTTTGGCCCCATTATTATGACCGTCAACGTTGTGTCTGTCTTGTTCTCCTGATGCTGGGGTCCACTCTACTGGGTGCTGGCTTTCTTTACTGCATCTTATCAGCATCTTCTCTTGATCCCAACTCATCAGGGCCCCAAGCCCCTTTGGTCTGGTGTGGCTTTCCCTACCATACTCGTCTCCAACTCTACTGCAACTGCCCTTGACTTCCGTCTTGTCTGCGTTATATAATAATTCAACGCCCACACGATCGCCCACTCGATCTTTGAAATCGAATGTTTAATCGTCATCAAGCGGAAATAACTGTCATGCAGTTCACAGGTCACTCTCTTCCGGTGCATCAGTCTATGAGTGTACGATGGGAATTTTTTAGCTCGTCCCATTTCATCAGCCAATTTCCGCCCACGTGATTTCCTCTCATTAGAATGTGTCACCTCCTTCCGGTGCATCACCTTGGAATGGCATCACCTTGGAATGACATTTTTGGCCGGGTCAAAAGGTCAAAATAAAACACCCTTATGCGAATTGTTAGGAAGGAGCAACTAGAAAACTGCTATGAAAATTACAGCAGAGCTTAATGACATTCTTAAGAACACAGTTTCCTGAAAAACTGTTCGAAGGAAGCTGAATGAAGCCGAATTTTACGGGAGAACTGCAATCAGAAAACCATATTGAAATAAATTTCTCTCTCGCCACCCCTCCCTATCGTCCATCGCTTTTGGCTGGTCCTCAGGGCTACATCCCGTATCTACACAGAGCTGTGGCATGTAGGTTCGAGCTGTTCACTGTGGCCTTGCTCGGCCATGTGTAGGGGTTCAAAAGAGTACATCACTTATGAGCTCGTTCCTACTTCTCCAGGAGTGTCTTGCATGTCTGGTTCGTCTAATTTTGATAGTTTTCGTGATGGGTGGTAGGTGGCCGTATAGCAGCTACTTTGTGGTTTGCTGCCTCCATGATTTGTTCAATATTGCTCGCAGTATTCTTGTGTAGTTGTCGTCAAGCTTTTTCTCCATCCGTTTAGTTAGCGTCCATACAGTGCATCCATATAGCAGTATCGACACGACCGGTGCTTTGGAGAATCTGCGTATCTTTTTATCGGTCTGTGTCTCATTAACCGAGACTCAACTGACCGATAAAACAAATATATAGTTTCAAGTAACTATTTCTGTTCACTAATAGTCATATATTTTTACTCGGTTATACCGTTTCAAATAAGTAATAATAATCCTTATTATGGCTATATAGTTTCAAGTAACTATTTTTATCTAATAATAATCATCTTGAAAAAAGTCATATCGTTTCAAATAAGTAATAATAATTCTTATTAAATGACAATATAGTTTCAAGTAACAATTTTTATTTAATAATAATCATCTCTTTGCATTCAGTTATGTGATTTCAAATAACTAATTATAATAAAAATTCATAGTAAACTATAATTGCTAAGAATGTTGCGAGCAATATTGAACAAGTCCTGGAGGCAACACCCCACAAAGCACAAACTATACGGCCACCTGCCTCCCATCACGAAAACTATTCAAGTTAGACGAACCAGACATGCAGGACACTGCTGGAGAAGCAGGAACGAACTCATAAGTGATGTACTCTTGTGGACCCCCACACATGGCCGTGCAAAAGCAGGACGACCAGCACAAACATACATTCAGCAACTATGTGAGGATACGGGATGTTGTACAGAAGACCTTCCTGAGGCGTTGAACGATAGGGAAAAGTGGCGAGAGAGGGTCAGGGATATCCGTGCTACCAGCACGCCATGATGATGATGATGATGATGAACTGTTCTTAATACCAATAATTGGCACACAACTATATGGTATGAAGTATTCCTATCTGATACAAATAATTTGCAAATAAATCTATTTGGCATATTTATGAGACTAAATTATAAGCCTCGATGACGAGGCGTAATTATGATTCAGTTTGGCTTCCTTTTTTAATGGCATATCAACCTTCATGGGTTATGTAATACCAAAAGCCATCCTTGTAGATGAAGGATAGTGGTACTATCTAACCCATTGTTGAGAGGATTAGAGAGTTTATATCCTTCCCAAGGATATTTGTCTGAAAGTGAACGTAATAGCGCAACTGAAGATCGAACTCGCCAGCAGCGAATTTGCAGTCAAGCATGTCAGTCACAACACTACGGTTATTTTTGCCCCCACACCATTAAAAAGTTACTTGAAACCATACAAATTATTGATATAAGATATATATTTATGATAACATATAAGTTCTATATATTGCTGATATCATATAATTGGATATATTCATGAGATCATGTTACTGTATATATGCATGTTACCATGTAACCATACAAAAAAGTTACTTGAAACCCCACTCCATTAAAAAGTTACTTGGCGACACGAGTTCAAATCCTGGACGAGACTGACTGTATTTCACATTGCACTAATACCCTTGGAAAAGGTATGAATCCAATTATTCTCCCTCCAGCTATGGGTAAATCGTAGGACAGACTGGTTCTTCAGCCTTGGTGAGGCAACTAGTCAAGAAGGAAAATTCTGAATTTAAACCTGTTAAACTCCGCTTAAAAATTGACCTTGTGTCATAACTTGCCTGAGCGGAGGGTTCGTTAAATATGGATATTAGTTAGGTTTAGCACAAGGCCAGAGGCATAAGAAAGCCAAATAACTACCAAACAACGAATCTTCTCGTCTAGCTCTCTAACCATTACACCTTCCCAGGCGCCTGCTTTGAGATTACAATAAAACACATTCAATAGAATGTATATGTTATATTTTTAAGTCTTAGGAAAAGGCTCAGTGCTTTAAAAAAACAGAAAGAAACACTGTAAGTTTGAAAGTTTGTTTTTTTTTAATTCGAGGCTTGATTTTGTGAACGTTTGCCATAAATGACTTGCACTAAAGAAATGTATTTTTTTAAGATAAGACTACAATAGAAAGAAAGAAAGAAAGAAAGGAAGAAAGGAAGAAAGAAAGAAACTGCCAGAAATGACAGACAAAGAAGAAAAGGAAAAAAAACAATAATAAGAAAAAAAACAGATGCGAATGAAAGAAAAGAAGGCCAGAGAAAGAAAAAAAGAAAAGAAAAAAAAAGAGAGGGAAGAAAAGATAGATAAGATATATATTTACGATAACATATAACTATATACATTCCTGATATCATATAATTGTATATATTCATGATATCATGTTACTGTATATATGCATGTTACCATGTAACCATATAAAAAAAATACTTGAAACCCCACTCCATTAAAAAGTTACTTGAAACCGTGCAAATTATTTATATAAGATATATATATATGATAACATATGACTATATACATTCCTGATATCATATAATTGTATATAATCATTATATCATGCTACTGTATATATGCATGTGACCATGAAATTGTATGTATTCATGATATATAACTGTGCAAAAAACTCTGACGAAACAAATACACAAAAAATGTAAATATAGATGTACGATGCAGTCAATTCTCTTGGTTCTAGGAAAAGAATTACTCCAGACGAGATGAGATGCCGTTAAAATAAGACAATCAATTGACGGGAGTGTACAACAAAAAATCAACAAAGCACTTATCTTAGGTTAGGTGTGGCACAGGGATAGAAAATGTATTTACCCAATCCTGGGTAGAATGTGACTCGAGGTCCTTTTAAAGCAGCATTTAACAGTTTTGAAATCAGACCAGGAGACCCGAGTTCAATCCCAGATCGAGTCATACCAAAGACTCAAAAATGGTACTTGATGCCTTCTTGCTTAACACTCAACATTATAAGATACGGATCAAGGGTAAAGTGGAGCAATCCTGGGAAAGGAGCAGCGCCCTCCCCTACACCTTGGTGTAGTAGCTATTGAAAAGGGAGCCTTCGGGTCACCCTCGACGAAGGACGCCAACTTTACTTTTATACCGGTTACCATTCCAAAGTGGAAGAACTCATTTTACCATAATATTTGCCCACAACTGATTGGAGAACAGTTGGACACATACCGTTTCCAAATGTATTAGCGCTATGTGAAATATAAACAGCCTTGTCCAGGTTTGAACTCGGGGCGCCGTGTCCATTTCCAATAACGGTAATCATTACTCCTCAAGAGATAAAAGTATGGAGCACTTAGAGAGAATTTAACTTGGTGAGAATGAGCACCATGAGAAGAGCCAAGTTGTCATTAACAAAACTGATATTAGTTAAGGAGGTGCCCGTGGTGTAATGGTTATCGTCGTACGAAATAGACACGGCGACACGAGTTCAAAACCTGGACGAGACTGCCTGTATTTCACATAGCACTAATATCCTTGGGAAAGGTATGAATCAAATTATTCTCCCTCCAGCTATGGGTAAAATAGTAGGACAGACTGGTTCTTCAGCTTTGGTGAGGCACCTAGTCTAGGAGAAGGAAAACTCTAAATTCAAACCTGTTAAACTACGCTTAAAAATTGACCTTGTGTCATATCCTACCCGAGCGGAGAGGTCGGTAAATATGGATATTTGTTAGGTTTAGCACAAGGTCAGAAGCATAAGAAAGCCAGTGAGAGTCAAACTACCAAACAACGAATCTTCTCGTCTAGCTCTCTAACCATTACACCTTCCTAGGCGCCTGCTTTGAGATTACAATAAAACACTTTCAATAGAATGTATATGTTATATTTTTAAATCTTAGAAAGTCACAGTGCTTTAAAAAAAAAAGAGAGAAACACTGGAAGTTTGAAAGTTGTTTTTTTTTATTCGAGTCTTGATTTTGTGTACGTTTGCCATAAATGACTTGCACTAAAGAAATGTGTTTTTTTAAAAAGAGACTAAAATAGAAAGAAAGAAAAAACTCCCGGAAATGACAGACAAAAGAAGAAAAGGAAAGAAAACAAAAAGAAGAAAACAAAAACAGATGCGAATGAAAGAAAAGAAGGTAAGGGAAAGAAAGAAAGAAAAAAAAGAGCGTGAAGAAAAGACAGTGAAAGAAAAAATAGAGTAGAAGAAAAGAAATTAAAAGGGAAAAAAGAAACAAAAGGAAAAAAGAAAGAAGGAAGAGAATGAGAGAAAGGAAAATAGAAGAGAATGAAATTAAAAAAAAAAAATAAAAGAGAAACAATTTAAAAAGAAAGAAAGAAAGAAAGAACGAAAGAACGAAAAGGAAAGGAAGGGAGAGAAGAACGAATGAAATAAAGAAAAGGAAAGAAGAGAGAAGAGAATGAAATAAAAAAAATAATGGATAAGAAGGAACCAAAAGAAAAGAGGGGAGAAAGAAAGAAAGAAAGAAAGAAAGAAAGAAAGAAAGAACAAAAAGGAAAGAAAAGGAAAGGAGAGAAGAACAAATGAAATAAAGAAAAGGGCAGAAGAGAAAGAAACAAAAAAATGGCAGAGAAGGAACCAAAAAAAAAAAAAAGAGGAGCTAGAAAGAAAGAAAGAAAGAAAGAAAGAAAGAAAGAAAAGGACGAAAAGGAAAGGAAAGGAGAGAATAACAAATGAAATAAAGAAAAGAGAAGCGAGAAAGAAAGAAAGGAAGAAAGAAAGAAGTAATAAAAAAGAAAAGGAAGGAATGAAAATAAAAAGAAAAGAAAAAGGAAAAGACCAGAATCAAATTGATAATTCTTATTTTTGGCACAAATGGTGCTATTTCCATTTTTAAAAATGCAAACATTGTTTTCCGCCCGGTTCAATCTTAACACGTCAGATTGATAAAAGTAAAGTTTGGATGAAGAATTGAAATAGTCAAAAAAATAAAAAAATTAATGATATAACTAGTAAAAACTTAAACGGAAAATTATATATATATATATATATATATAAACTGAAGATTCCAAACGTGTAAGCATTGCAATACTGCTACTAAGAGTTTCACGCATCGTATTGAATAAAATAACCTATATAAAATTACTTATTTTGTTGATGGCCATCTGAAATCAAGTATGGTTTCTTGTTTAGCATTTTGTTGCTTTCAGGTAAGTACAGAACACATAGCTTTCCCGCTTCTCTCTCTCTCTCTCTCTCTATATATATATATATATCACTCTCTTATATTTATATATATATTGTAATGGTTACAGTCATGAGAAATGGACACAGCGTTACGAGTTCAAAACCTGGATGAGACTGTTTTTATTTCACATATCACTAATACACTTAGGAAAGGCATGAATCGAATCATTCTCCCCCAAACCATTGGTTAATAGTAGGGTAGACTAGACTCTTTAATCTTGGTATGGCAACAGGTCAAGGAGAAGGAGAACTCTGAATTAAAACCTGCTTAAAAATAAACTTTGTGTCATATCCTTTTCGTACAGAGAGGTAGTTATATATATATATATATATATATATATATATATATATATATATATATAGATAGATAGATATGTATGTATGTGAGTGTGTGTGTGTGTGTGTTACGGAACCAAATGAGACGCGTGTAACGTTGCCTCACCGACCCAGCACTATCTCGAATATTCACAGGAATTATAATTCCCTAATACAAGACAGACTCGTTGCTTCAAATACGAAAAGTTTATTAACGTTCCTGTTTTTAGTAGTCAGACACGAACCGACTGAGGAACCGACACAATGGAAGTTATACTGTTGTTACATAGAAACGTTATGAGATTCGGGGGTGGTTGACGAACAAAAACACCTGACCTCTATTCCTTCACTCCGTTCGTCTTCTAGTTCCAGTCGGCTCTAAAATTAACCGATCGCCTCCAACTATCTCAAGTCTGAACTCGACTGTACAACTCTCTAACATTCAAAAATCTCCTGCTTATATATCTCTTAACTATTCAATCCACTAATGATAAAAGAATACGTCTTAAACTTTCCTGCGTGACGTCACCTTCCTAAGTCCGACAACAGAATGTTTACTTTTTAATATACGGCCTACCCGTGGATTTTCTTACATAACTTTTGTTATGACTGGATGACTCTTGCTCGATATCCTGCAATTCGCGTGACTAGTGCATCATATGACATTTCGTGACTTAACAAACCCATTCAAAGTTTTAAGCTAATCTACGATCAATATCCACAAATAAAACAATTAACTAACATAATCAATCATCATCCTTAATTATTGCAGTGGCCCTGGAAAGGGTTAATAATGAAAACGCAAACACGGATATTAGATAACAGATTATATTACACTAGAAAGATAGAGTTACATAGAAAAGGTAAGAAGTTTCCTACTGTTCAGATAACACCGATATTGATCTGTCTCTTGGCAGCGAAATCTCTCAGTACTAATAACGGTGAGAAGAGTCCATTATGGTGAGATGGGTAAGGCTCCCATAACAATTATACTACACACACACACACACACACACACACACACACACACACACACACACACACACACATATATATATATATATATATATATATAGAGAGAGAGAGAGAGAGAGAAAGTGTGTGTGTATATAGTTCGTATGAAAGATATGAATTATTTAACTGTTTACACGGATAATTATTTTAGCTACGTTCGTTTATGAAGAGCCAATAACAAGAATAGTGCGGCAGTATATCACTGATTCCTCTGAACAATACTTTTCACGTATTGAGTTTTTGTTTCTCTTAGACAAGTTACTTAACCGAAGCTAAAGAGATCGGTCTGTCCTGTTATTTACCCGTCGCTGCAGAAAGATATACCCGACTTTCTACCGAGTCAGATATAACTTAAAGTCATTTTATTGTCGATGGGGGTGTGTATGAATCGAAACTCCTGTATGACCGTCAGAAAAATGCTGATCCCCACCGAATTCCAATTTTGAGGTGCCTGAGACACAAACGATTAATTTAGCCCTGCCAAGGATATGTTCTTTGGTGGAATACTCATTGTTGGGAGGAGAGGCGAAGGATTCATAAAATTTCCAAGGGCACATATATATATATATATATATAAAGAAAGAGAGAGAGAGAGAGAGAGAGAGAGCGAGTGAGAGAATAATTTGAGTGAAAGATTTGACGTATTTGTTTCATAATTATAATATGAAAGTAATGATGAGATTGAAGAAGATTCCGTCTGTTTTGACATCGGATCAGGTTATTGAACCTCGTGCAAAGGAATGATCACGTGACTACTGATCAATATATCGATCGAGTTGAGCATTTCTATGATGAAATCAATCAAGAGAATTAAAAAAAAATCGAACGAAAATGATTACATAAGCACATCGAATTTCCCGGGGACTAATTTTTCCAAGATGTGAAAATTTCGGCCATTACTTGGCTCGCATCAAAGTAGTCTGCCTGTTAGGATCAATACGTCGAGTAGCACAGATGAATAAATAAACGCGTAAACAAATGAATGAATTGCAGATTATGATTAATTCAAGTTAATACGACTAATACTCAGACGAAAACCGATTTAAATATTCTGGAGGCTCTCGTATCGTAATGGGATGGACTCAGTTGACCGCGTTCAATACCTGCACAGGGCTGTTTGTATTTCACTTAACGCAAATACCATTGAGAAAGGTATACATCCAATTATTATTCCTCCAGCCATAAGTATAAAAGTCGGACTGACAAGACTCTTTAACCTTGTCATGGAAACCTCTTTAGGAGAAGGAAAACTAAATTCAAACCAGTTGTAGACTTAGAGAGGGCTAAGTCCCGCCAGGCTATTTCAGCTCAAAACCAGCTTCAGGAGTAGTGCCCCACCACTTGACCAAATCAGGTGACGGGACGAGTGGAGGAGAAAAAACACAAGTGACATTCAATACAATCATGTGATCACAGACTGACTTTGAAGTCATCAATTGTTTGGCATGCAAACCCTGACCCTCAAGTTAGAATATTTTTGCATAACGTCACTCAGTGGGTGACAATCTCACTGCACTTAAGATCTAATCAGTGACACGAGCTTGCTACAAACGGTGTTGTGTGTTCGCCAATGAACCGAGAGACCGGGGTTAAATCCCAGGTCGAGTCATACCAAAGACACAAAAAAATGGTACTTAGTATCTCCTTGCTTAATAAAAAAAGTAAGTTGGTGACCTTCGTCGAGGGTGGCCCGAAAGCTCCCTTTTCAGTAGCTACTACATCGATGTGTAGGTTACGGCGCTACACCTTTTCCTGGATTGCTCCACTTTACCCTTGATCCTTACCTTAAAATGCTGAGTATTAAGCAAGGCAGCATCAAGCACAATTTTCTGAGTATTTCGTATGACTCGACCTGGGATTGAACCCTGGTCTCCTGGACCATTGGCGAACACTCTACTCATTAAGCCAATAGCCCGACTCAACATTATAAGGTACGTATTAATGGCAAAGTGGATCAATCCAAGGAAAGAGGTAGCGCCCTTCCCTAGTAGCTATTAAAAAGGGAGCCTTCGAGGCACCCTCGTCTATTGTCGCCTACTTTACTTATTATATGCGTCATCCATCGGATGACATATGTCAAATACCGAGATAAAAGATAAATTGGTTGTGATAACCAAAAAAAAAGCAATAATAATAATAATTATAATAAAATATCTGGACCTTGCTAGAGAGCTGAAGAAGCTACGGAACATGAAGGTGATGGTGATACCAGTTGTAGATGGTGCACTTGGAACGCTTCCCAAAGCATTGGTGAAAGGACTTGAAGACTTGGAATAGAGCCCATCGAACTATAGTATTACTAACATAAACTAGAATATTGGAGATTTGAGGAGACTTGCTGTCATTTAAACCCCTTTGAAAAAACAATCAGCTAAGCTCAAAGGAGTAAAATAATAATAATTGCTAAACAAAATGATTATAAGCAATTATGTTAAAGTGGAAATCAATATTGCTCAATAGAATATCACGTAATCGTTATGAGGAGACTGAGATGGAATAGTTGGTGACATTAAAAGAAAATGCATCAAATTAGCAGAAAAAAACTATAAAAGTAAGAATGACTGTGGAGACCCCCGTGGTGCAAAGGTTATCGTCGTAGGAAATGGACACGGCGACACTAGTTCAAAACCTGGAGGAGGCTGATTATATTTCACATAGCATTAATACCTAATAATAGGAAAGGTATGAATCCAGTTATTTTCCCTTAAACTATGAGTAAATAGTAGGGCAGAGTTCTTTAGCTTTTGTCTTAACATTATAAGAAGTCGGTAGTTGCGAAATACCAAGACTTAAAGTCTTTTAAATGTGGGCAAAAAAAAAAAAAATTAATATTAAATAGAATTATTAGTGTTTTAGTACCTGAGACTATGTAACTATTGCGTTCTGGTTAGTGAACGCTTGTTATATTAAATAAAGGACAAACCACGATATGAGAGGAAATAGAGATATATTCTCAGGAAAAAGTATATACAATAGAGAGACAATTTGTTGACAAGAACGTAGGATTAGTGAATACAGAATAAAGATATAGTCCAACGATAGTATTGGCTTCCGTTATTACGGTAGCAAGTAAGGTAATCTAGTGCGATCTCCAGTCTCCAACGCTCTAGTACTATTCCTAAAAGAAGCTGCTCCTCACCTTCTAGTCTGCCCTGGTATTAGTATGGCAGATGGACTAGTTCATTGTGTGGAAAAAGGTGGGTGATAACCAACAATACCTTTGTATGAAAAAATAATCTCTAATTCGTTTTTAGATAAAGCTCCCTAGACACTTACAAATCATAAACAGGTTTGGCATTTAAAAACCTACAAGGGTTGATATGCTATCAAATACAAATAAACCAAATTAAATCGAACCAGATTACAATCTTGTTCTGTCTTCTCGGAGTCAAGGCTACCTAAATTTCCATGTGCCTATCTTAAATTTTTTACATCTAAAAGAGCACAAGATGAACAAAAAATGATACGAATTTGAATGTTCAGTTACCCCACCCTATATATAGAAGGTGCCCGTGGGGTATTGGTTATCGTCGTAGGAAATGGACACGGCGACACAAGTTCAAATCCTGGACGAGACTGGTTGCATTTCACATAGCATTAATACCCTTGGGAAAGGTATGAATCCAACTATTCTCCCTCCAGGTATGGGTAAATAGTAGGACAGACTGGGTTCTTCAGCCTTTGTGAGGCAACTAGTCTAGGAGAAGGAAAACTCTGAATTCCAACCTGTTAAACTCTGCTTAAAAAATTGACCTTGTGTCATATCCTGCCAGAGTTGAGGGGTTGGTAAATATATATATATATATATGTGTATATATACGAGGATTAGTAAATAAGTTCACAGATAATTTTCGTATAGACACTTTTATTGATAGTACACACATGAAACTCTAGTCCCCTTCGAAGTAATCTCCTCCGGCTGCAATGTACTTGTTGTATCGTTCCAACAATTTCTTCAAGGCCCCATGGAAGTTCTCTTGTGTGAGTGCCTCAATGACCTTCGTCACAGCCTCTTTTATCTCCTCAATTGTCTCATAACGACGATAGCCTTTGAGCTTAGGAAATAAGCAAAAGTCACAGGGAGCAAGGTCTGGACTATAGAGAGGCTGAGGAACTGTCTTGATGCCCATCTTGGTCTAATAGTCTGGGACAAGGATGGAGTTGCGGACTGGTGCATTGTCCTGCTGGAAATACCACTGACCCGATTTGAAGAGTGCTGGCCTCTTCCCTAGGAATCTCTTTCTGAAATCCCTTAAAACCTCAACATAGTAACCCTAACCCTAACCCTTTGGCCAATCAACTCTAGTCTATTGACTTCCTTACTCCTTGCACACCTCTCATCATCCCTCACAGATTCCCTGCCTTCCTTGAATCCCTTATACCACTCAAGTACTTATGCTCGATTCATGGAAGAAGCTCCAAAAGAAGTTTGAAGCATTCCATACGTTTCTGTGGGTTTTTTTCAAGTTTAAAACTGAATTTTATTGCATATCGTTCTTCTAAAGTGTCCTCACGTCAAGATTGCATTTTGAAAATCACCAGCTGTGACAATCAGGTTTTAGTAGGGTGTATTCTAATTGCTGCTGTAGCTGTTCATTTGAACCTGAAATCATAAAAATTGGTCAATCATCTTATAAGATGTATCACCATAGCATATTGGATTTTTAAGAGTCTACGACAATTTTAAATAAGTGTACAAAAAAGTATGGAAACTTATTGAATGCACTATATATATATATATATATATAGTCATCCACAGACAAACTGTTTTGTTCTATCAGAGCTCTTCAGTGTGGCTAGACACGTAGGACGCTCGAAGCCGGGATCGAAACTCATCCAACTTTACGATAGACTAAGACTCAGACCGCTCGGCCAACAAGCGTACCACGTTGGTTTAGGGAATTTTTAAGGTATTATGTAGTAACAGCAGCAGCCGTTTGTTTACATTTTTATACCCTTATATATATATATATATATACCCTCATCAGGACGATGTTAATGTGATGTTATATCTTCTGAAATATATTCAATTGTCTAAATATAAAATACGTTGCGATATTTTGAAAAAAAGGAAAAAATTCGAATACTTATGAATCCCATTAGATTTTGAAACATCTCACTTTTACTGATAATAATGTAAAGTTAGCGACCCGAAGCCTCCCTTTTTAATAGCTACTACACGAAAGTCTAGAGGCGTGCGCTACATCATTCCGTGGATTGCTCCGCTCTACCCTTGATCCATACCTTATAATGTTAATCAAGGAAGTATCAAGTACCATTTTTACCAAGTCTTTGGTATGATTCGACCTGGGACTGAACCCAGATCTCTCGGCTCATTAGCAAACCCTCTAACCATTATGCCAATGGGACGGTATTACTGAAAATAGAAGGCCAATAATTATCTCAATTCTTTTCATTTTTTAAAAAAATCATTTGAGAATAATTTTCCGGATAAGACATACAGTCGCATATTAAAATCACTCTGAAGAATCATGAAATAATAGTATGTTATTAATATAAAGGAGTCGCGGTCTAAGTTGTTATGTTTATGTCGGCCTATATAAGAAAATGTAACATATTGACCCTCGACCAAGTCGTCAATCAAGAAACAGGTACATCCGGTCGAAGATATCGAAGATATCACCTTGATATCGAAACCCATCCATTCGTTCGTCATTAATATAAAGGAGTTGCGGTCTAAGTTGTTATGTTTATGTCGGCCTATATAAGAAAATGTAACATATTGATCCTCGACCCAGCCGTCAATCAAGAAACAGGTGCATCCGGTCGAAGATATCGAAGATATTACCTTGACCTGTGGACGGGTTGAATTCGGTGCACATTCAACGCCCACCAGATGCAGGAGGGTGTCAAAAAATTATATAACCGGGTGCCACAGACAGTTAGAGTTAGTTGCAGTCAGTTAGCTGTTGTTCGAGGCTGGTTGAGTTCAGTTCGAGGCAGTGAGTTCCAGTCGTTGTTGGAGATAAGATGCCGTAGTGAGAGCCAGCGTCAGACAGTGGGCTTGGGCCCTCAGGACCCCGGTTGAGCAGCCCAGCAGAACGAGAAAGAAGTGCTGCTAAAGACAGAGGGACTTGGGGTGAATATGTTGCAGTCTGTTCAGTCTCCATCTCACCTCTCACACACAACCCTTTCGCAACCCTTTCGAGAATAAAGTGTGAGAGGTATATTTTTCTAAAGAAGTGTGTTCGTTCGTCATTATTGCCGATTATATTTCCGCATATATATGTATACGTATAGCTGTATCATGGCTATATTACAAAAACAAAGAGTTTTAACTGAGCATTAGAATATTTGATATCTTTATTATAAGGGTAAGCACAACGTTTAGTTTTTAATTCTTACTGAATAAATGGTATAATTCAATAATCAACAATCGGTCGAGTTGTGGAACTCTTCCCAGTTCTTCATAGATAATTATGAAATAGGGGAACCCTTTAGTTCTTCTTAAGACCCACCATGTTTATCAGAGTGAAAAGTGAATTTAATGCTTTTTGAAGATTATTTCGTAATTCAGTACTAATTGTAAAAAGAAGTTTTTATTTTTTTGTAGCTCTAAAAAAGAAAGAAAAGAAATAATGAAAATACATCAAACCTTGGGTGAACTTTTAAAAAAATCCTATTTTAAATTTTAACTAAAGAAATTGTTTGTCTGGGGCTGTAGAATACACTGACTGCTTCTCTACAGAGGGGTAAGACCACCCCCTAACGAGTGTCCTGATATGACACAAAACAATCTGATGGTGAGGTTTCAGCAGTGCTGGAGCTTTGGGGAATGGGAATTACCCTTTCATTGCCATTGCTCCCAGGTCCACTCTGGTCCGGATTGGTAGCATCTGATAGGGCCCTATCTATGGGTTAAATAAAACTAATAGTATACTTATCCGAAAATGAATTGTTTGAGTAAACTGAATAGCTTGAAATAGAAATGTTTTTGACTATTAAACCGTACTTACATTTAAACTGCGTGCTTATGCTTAACTGAATTATTTGAAATAGAACTGTTTTTCGACATTAAAACTGTATTTACACTTAATTGAAATGTTACATAAAATTGCTTGAATAGTTTGAAATGGAAATGTTTTTGACATTTAAACTGTGTACTTATGCTAAACTGAACTGTTTTAAATAGAACAGATAATTTATATAAAAATGGATTTGGCGTTAAATAACTTACAAAGATTGATATGCCAAAACAAACATAAAGAAATTGTTATTTGAAAATTTTACATTGTTAATTCTTGGCTTTTTTTCAATTGTAAGAAAATATTTCTAATTCTGAATTTCTTATTTAAGAATAAATTCATATTTATTTCCTTCTACAATTATTTATATTTATTTATTTATTTCCTTCCTATAATGTTATATTTTCAGAGGTCGAAAAAGAAAAATTAACAAAAATTAAACGAAAGCATTGTTTATGGACAACTCAAAAATTGATTACTTAAACGAATACTTTACACTTTTCTTTGAACAAAATATATATAATATTTTATAAAATTTACGCAAACGCTATTTTTAAAGTAATAAAAAAGATTGTAAAAAAAAAACAACCCTGATACATTTTGTTTAATTAAAACGTGCAATTTTCCACTTAAATAGGAGGACAAATTTCTATTTCTTGGTTTCATTTTATCATATTTACCAACCCCTCAGCTCGGGCAGGATATGATACAAGGTCAAATTTTAAGCCGATTTTCCCTTCTCCAAGACTAGTTGCCTGACCAAGGCTGAAGAACTTAGTCTGTCCTACTATTTACCCAGAGCTGGAGGGAGAATAATTGGATTCATACCTTTCCCAAGAGTATTAGTGCTATGTGAAATGCAATCAGTCACGTCCAGGATTTGAACTCGTGTCGCCGTGTCCATTTCCTACGACGATAACCATTACACCACGGGCACGTCACTTGGTTTCATTTTATTGTTAAAGTTTTATGGAGTAAAATAGAAAGCAGATTAAAGGAATCCGTTTTTATCGTTGAATTTCAACAGACAATTAAGAACAGAATCAAAATGTTTGTCCTATCCAAAAAAATGTCTAGAAAAATAAAATCACTATAAGGTTTCAAACCCCCCACGAGTTTAGGGTTTCATTTTTAAAATAATGTGTAAAATTTAAAAAAAAAATTCTTGAATGTGTTTTGTAGCCATGACCAACTATACAAACACATAATACATATACATCTACATATGCATGCAGAACACAACGACGCAATGAAGACGAGCGACACATTTCTTAGAAAAATATACCTCTCACTTTATTTGAAAGGGTTGTGTGTGAGAGGGAGTTGGAGACCGAACAGAACTACAACATATTGACCCCCACTCTATTAACTATAACCGCGTTTTTTTCCTGTTCTCCTGGGCTGCTCAACCGGGACACTTTTTTCCCCTCAGGGCTGCTCAACCGGGGGCCTAGCCTCTCTGGGTGCTGGTTTTCTCTATCGCATCTTATCTCCGACTCGTCTGATCCCCAATTGATTAATCGGGTGCTGGCTGGGTGCTGGCTTTCTCTACAGCATCTTGTCTCCAACTGATTGAATTTCCTGTGCACTGAGTTATATAATAGTTCAAAATCCACCTTCTTCTTGTGGGCGTCACAAATTGCTCTCATTCAACCCATCCACGGTCAAGGTTATACTCCACTATTCCTCGACTGGATGCACCTCTTATTTACACAAGTGCATTTCCTATTTTGACAGCCCGGCTGGGTCGTAGGTCAATATACAACAAATGAAAGAATATTATAATACCTGAATTCTTAGATTATGTAATTAAATCTTTAAGGGTTAATAAAAGAATTGAATAAAATCTAAGCAGAGTTTTCGAAATTTATTTACAAAAAATTGTTCTGAAATTGAGCACGAACTGTAAAAAATAAAAATTTATTCGAGACCCCAACCCCAGATTCAAGGAAATGTTTTAAGCCCTCACCAGAATAGGAGTACATATTTTTACATATCATTTGAAATGTAATCAAAAAAGAAAAGAAAAAAGAAAAAAATCATAAAACTAAAGAATACTTTTCATTTGTATAAACAGGAGAAACTACAAAAAAGGATACATTTTTAATTATTTGCTTTTCTTTCTCTTTGCTTTTTCTATCTTACTCACTTGAGTTCATATAATCCTTCAAGTCCGATCATGGACCGGGTACTTCATCTGGTTAGACTAGCGTACAAACGTATCTATCTGTCACTTTTTCTAGCTACGACTGCCTCTATTCTCTCTCTCCACTCCAGTTGGCTGAGGCGGTAGAATATACCGACTGACTCTGCATAGGGGTAAAGCCTTCACCAACGAGGATCTAGGACATGACACTAAACAATCTGAGTGGTAGCGCCTGATTGGGTCCAATCTATGAATCAAATAGAACTTTGACGTTTAAACTGAATCCAAACGAATCACGTGCTAAATTGAATTGTTTAGATTAGTACTGTTTGATCATTTAACTGCGTGTAAACAAAAGACTGATTGTTAATCATACATAGCATTACTTGGAACGATCTTACTGAGTGAAAAAGATTAGCTTAGTTTCGTTTAAAAATGTTATCGACAAAATATGCTTACAAATCATATACAAGGGGCATACGATAAGTTTCCAGACTTTTTTCGTATAGAATTAAATTAAAATTGTCATAGACTCTTGAAAATTCAGGATGTTATTGCTATATATCGTATCAGATGACTGACCAATTTTTATGATTTCAGGTTTAAATGAACTGCTACAGCAGCGATTGGAATACACCTTACTAAAGCCTGATTGTTACAGCTGGTGATTTTCAAAAATGCAGTCTGACGCTATAGAAGAACGATATGCAATAAAATTCTGTTTTAAACTTGGAAAAAAAATGCCACAGAAACGTATGGAATGCCTCAGACTGCTTTCAGAGCATCTTGCATGAATCAAGCATCAGTTTTTGAGTGGCAT
>OY757939.1:57625600-57698100 GCA_963585895.1 Sepioteuthis lessoniana
TTAACTGTATGCAAACAAATGATTCATATCAAAAAGAATTATTATTTATTTTATCGCAATTACTTTCAACAACAATACTGTAAACGCGTAATAACATCAACCGCCGAAAGTAAACACGTTTTTTTTTTGTTTTTTTTTTAATCACAATCTGCACACAAAAAATGAAGATTAACGTCCAATGTAGTCTCTGCTCTTAATCGATCTGGCATATATATATATATATATATATATATATATATATATATATATATATATATATATATAATTCTCTAAATACCCTGTCCGGTGGCAAAAGCTGCTTGGTAGCCCCATGAGTGGCAGTACCACCTTGAGCTACCCAAACTGTGTTATCACCCCTGGTTGTCGGCTGATGAGGACATGGTATCGCACGTGCTTTCACACGTTGTACGATGAAAAAGAAAGAAAAAAAAATAGTGATACTTGCAACTAGTTAATTGTGTGCAAATAAATAAATAAGCAAAAAACAATTCGTTTAAAAATAAAGTTACACAACCATTAAATATATTTTGACGTCATTGGGGTGGGTTATTGAAACAATAACTCAAATCGTAACTTACAATGAAAGGGCTTATTTTACGCGACATACAAGTATAGGTTAGCAGAGGGCTATAGCTTACTAGACTTGGAAGGAATTTCGGACCCGGGCCAACACCATCAATTCTCATATTAAAAAAGAACAGTCCATTCTATAAAGAAGATATCATGTATTCTCAACAACAATATATAAACAGGACCCATAAGCATCAAACAAGCCAAACTATTTCTTTAATCTTCATTTCAGTTTAGCCCAGTGGGGCTACTGAATACACCGACTGCATCCCTGCTGAAATGTAATCCCCCCGACCCAATGAGTGTCAAAAATCTGATAATGAGTCTCCAGTCATGCTGGAGCTTTGGGAAATGTAGAATACCCCTTTACTGCTATCGCTCAAAGGTCCACTCTGACCGGGAGTGGTACCACCCTATATGTTGGTCTAATAGAACTGTTTGACATTTAAACCGTTTGAGAACAAATTAAATATATTAAATTGAACTGTTAGAAATAGAACTGTTCGATCATATAACTGTATAAAACCATTTATGTGTGTGCAAAATATGAGCTTAAGGTTGTTTAAAAATGTTATCAAGAAAATGTTTATAAATCATTTATCTAATTCAATGTAAAAATAGGATTTGGCATTAAATAACCTCCATTGGTGGATATGCCATAAAACAAAACCAAACCAAACAGAATGAAATCATATTTATTTTATGTATAAAAATGATTTGGTATTAAATAACAATGGTTGATATGCTAGAAAAACAAAATAAACCAAATATATTTCATATACATATATATATATATATATATATATATATATATATATATATATATGTGTGTGTGTGTGTGTGTGTGTATAAACAGGATTTGACATTAATAACCTACAATGGTCGAGTCCTATAAAACGCATCCAAACCAAATCATATATATTTTGTATATATGTATGAAGAAGATTTGGCATTAAATAACCAACAATCGTTGATATGCCATTAAACCCAACCAAACTATCATTTCAGTTTCTTTTCATTGCATCTCCACCAAGCTTTTTTTACAGCAATTTTATGTGTATCGAATTTTTAGAATTTATTAACTTTCAAGCAGTCGTTTCTCTTCAATATTAATCATTTTTTTGGCACGCAGTTATATATAATTATTTTTAATTTTTTATTTGATAAATCTTAATTCTTAAGTATTTCTTTAAACTTAATTGCATTTGTTTTTAATTACACAGATGATTTATTAATTAACGGACTGATTGACTTTTACGGTATGAAAACTTCTCTAGAGTTATTTCATGCGTAAAATTTAGGTTTGGTTTAGTTTGGTTTTATGGTATATCAACCTTTGCAGGGAGGTGTCCGTGGTGTAATAGTTATCGTCGTAGGGAATGGACACGGCGACACGAGTTCAAATCCTCGACGAGACTGATTGCATTTAGCACTAATAACCTTGGGAAAGGTATGAATCTTATTATTCTCCCTCCAGCAATGTGTAAATAGTAGGGCAGACTAGGTTCTTCAGCCTTGGTGGGGCAGCTAGTCTAGGAGAAGGAAAACTCTGAATTCAAACCTGTTAAACTCCGCTTAAAAATTGACCTTGTGTCATATCCTGCCCGAGCGGAGGGGTTGGGTAAATATGATATCAACATTTGTAGATAATTTAACTCTAAATCAATTTTATACAAATAATCAGTTCTATTTCAAACAATTCAGTTTAGCATGAGTACACAGTTTAATTGTCAAAAACATTTCTATTTCAAACTTGGATCGGTAGCGAGCACGGTAATTGTACAGCGGCGCATCTCCGTTCTCGCACGTTGAACATTGTGTCACTTTCAGACTTGATAGAAGGCTCCTATCGCTCTTGGAATTTGTACACAACTGGCCAACTTGTAGATGGTCTGCAACAAAAAAAAGAAAAAAAAAGAAAAAAGAAAACCGGTTTTCATTAAACGGAAATGGAATCATGTCGTATTTTCTAGGGCGACAATTTTATCGTTCCACCCTGTAAGTTACATACAAGTAAAGGACTTAAAGTATTCCTATTCAATACTTGTAATTTTCAAAGATGTACGTCCCATAGATAAGAATGGTAGTACCCTAACAGGTACTACTATCACTCCTAATCACAGTCGACTTGGGAGTAAGGACAATGAAGGGTTACTCTACACTCTCCAGATCTTCAGTGATACTCATCCGATGCAGGTTAACGTTCCACCTGAAATACACCTCCAGAAGTGAAGCAGCAACTACTCCGACTATCATTTTACAGCCATTAGTAATAAATTAGTTATCTTATCTTCCAATCTTATTAGCATTACATGAAGCATTGTGAATATTATCAATTTTTAACTATTCGTTCTCAATAGTTCATTTCAAGTTATTATTAATTATCAAATAATTAATAACTGTAATTGCATTTGCCTTTTATTTTAATTACCCAGTCCGTCATTTCATTAAACAAGTAGAAAGATTGCGTTCCTTTTTCATTTTTATTGGATGAAGCATTGTCAATATTATCAATTTTTAACGACTATTTTAAAAAAAATCTAAATTGCACTTTTTTTGTTTTTTTTGGGGGTTTTTTTTTCAGCAACTTGGACGGTTATTTTAAACCCATGATTACACTGAATATTTTTATAAATTAAAAGGAAAAGAAAATCTAGGTTGAAAATGCGCAACTGAAAAATTGAGGTACAGGTTTCGCTGGGCATCGCCAGACTTGCCAGAGACGTGAATTTCGATCTAAAATCTCCATTAGTAAAGTAAAAGACTTGTGCTAATAATACAAAACATTGTTGAAATGTTGTAGCATGTTTTTTTAAACATCCCGTTCATATGTAGTTTAACCAACGAAATTAAACCAAACCAAAACATGAAATATATTGAAAGTATACATTGAATTGTTAGAAAAAGAACTGCTTCATCATTTAACTCTGTGTAAACAAATGAGTGATGTTTAATTGAATTGTTAATGATGCATAGCAATAACTGGAACCATTTCACTTTCTTGACTTATGGTAAAGTAAATTGTTTGAAAAAGAACTGTTAGACAATTTAAACTGGGTGCAAACAAATGACTTATGTTGAATTGAATTGTTAGAAATAGAACTGCTTCATCATTTAACCTTGTGTAAACAAATGAGTGATGTTTAATTGAATTGTTAGTCATACATAACAATACATTTAACTGTGGGCTTATCAATGAGTGATGTTGAATAGAATTATTTATGGAAAATAACAATACTTAAAAATATTAACGGCGTGACTAAATTGAAATATTCTTATTACATAACAATATTTGAAACCATTTGACTGTATGCAAATGAATGAATTGTCGCGTCTTCATCATGTGGCTATATGACAGACTGACGTGTGAGTATCCGCGTGTGGGTGTCTAGTCTGTGGGCCCACACGAATCTTTCAAACTTGGAAAATATATTGAAAATGTTTGGTCTGAAAATATGCCAAGTATATATGTAACATTAACAGTCCAAAAATATGACCAAGATACGTTAATTATACATATTCATAGAATATTCATAGTCATATATAGGAATCCGAAAACACGAAATTGGTTCAGGTACGAAACTTTTATTCACCTTTTTGAGTTTAAAGTTTTTTCGGCATGAGGAGAGAGAGAGAGAGAGAGAGAGAGAGAGAGAGAGAGAGAGAGAGAATCTTTCTATGCAGACTGCTTTTACATCGTCAGCTCTCAACCCAACCAACGTGCGGCGCCCGTGGCGCACAAATGCGTCTGGCCTCGCCCTGCTCTGAATGTCGACTCTCTCGTTCGGAGCCAGGAACTCAACTCCCTGCCTTTTCTCAAATCTCAGCCCACACTTCCGTTGGGTGACGTCACTCACATCCCCTGGTTTCAATTCCAATCTGGGATTTTTATTTTGACATCTCTGAATGACACATCCTCTCAGCGCGCGCGTAAACATTAGCGTTAATGTTGCATCTAACTAACCCATGCGCTAAGCGAAAGGTTCTCAGCCTAACTAAACCGAAAGGCACGATATACAAAACGAAATCCCTCCGCTATCATATTACATATAGAATATTGTGTTAGGGTGTATTGATATCTAAATTGCTAAAATATTTTGTCACCACCTTTCAATGCTGTATAGATTGGTAATAATACGTAATATCATCTATTTTTATAATATGATGTTCAGCTAGATATAATAAAATTCTGGAGTCTTTCGTTAGAAGAGAACTAACTCTGCGTAAAAAATTGATATGGTTGAACTTATTAATGGGTGATAAAGGGATTCGCTCTCATATATATATATATATATATATATATGAGAGAGAGAATCCCTTTATTGCCTATATATATATATATATATATATTTGTGTGTATGTGTTTGAAAGATTTCCCTAATATATATAGAGAGAGAGAGTATCAAATTAGATATAACCCATTGATATGATAATTATTTATTACTGAGACAATTGCAATGGTGGTCATTTGGAACACGTCCTGTAAAAATGCATCCTTTGTGCAAGATACATCCAATCAATGTTTAATCTTTATTATATAAGATTCCAGGACATGCAATCTTTTTTGAGTTTCTTATCTTAGCAATAACTCATTATCATATTTGTTATGGGGACATATCCTACCATACCCCACAGATGGACTCATCCAACCTAAAAGTATTCTTCGAGCTTAGCTCGCTCGGGGAAGACAGCTTCTCGTTCCTTGCGAGACATTTTACCGACGGACTGCAAGCCGAGCACGGCTAGTTCTTCCTCTGTATGACTTCCTTTTTCTGCAAATACAATAACGTTTATCTATCACCCGTTGTTTGAGTTGTTCTTCCACCGGTCTTATCTGAAGACCCCAACAATATTAATGGGTTGCATCTATTTTGAGGCAGTTTTGACTAATTCTGTCTCCAAATAAGTATTGACACAAAATATTTTTCCTCTCTTGTCCAAGCCATTTTGTGATCGACGATTGTTGTTATAGTATACTATTTTCAAATCAGAAACAACAAAAAAAATTATTAATAGAGTTATTAGCAGTCACATGAGTCCCATGTATATTGAAACACTATATATATACATATATATAGTTCTCGTAGTAGCTAAAGTGATAAACTGCCCAAGCGCTTAATCCAATCAAACTATTACGTTCACTTCCTAACGAATATTCTTGGCGAAGGAATTAACTCTTTTTTCCTCGTTATTGTTGGTTAAATAGCACCACTACTGTTCTTTGACAAGAATGGCATTGGATTTAAATAACCCGTAAATGTTGATATGCTATTAAACAAAGAAACCAAACTCAACCAAATTATATATATATATATAGTTTCGAATATTTATGAATAAAGATTACCAAATGTCGGTGATAGGGTATATATATATATATATATATATATATATATATATATATATATATATATATATATATATATATATAAGTTAGGAAAGCATAGACCCTGGCGCTTGGTGATTGTTAATTTGTTGCCAATGCCATTATCAGAACAAGTACCAGATCTCATGAGCAAGAAAATGTGTAAATAAGCTACGTTGACTCTATATCTATGCAATCCTAACATATGTATATATATATATATATATATGCATGTGGCGGCTATTTGTGTGTTCATTTAACCACCCCTCTATCATGGCCAGAATATGACGTACGGTCAAATTTTAAGGTGGGTAAAACTGGTTTGAATTCAGAGTTTTCTTCTCCTAGACTGGTTACCAAATTAAGACTAAAGAAACTAGTCTTACGCTTAGCAAGGAAGAACAGATGGATTAATACCTTTCCAAAATTCATTCGCACGAAGCGAAACGCAGTATCATCCATAACTTGAACACAGGGAGGTGCCTGTGGTGTTAGGGAGGTGCCCGTGGTGTAATCGTCATCGCCGTAGGAAATGAACACGGCGACACGAGTTCAAATCCTCGACGAGACTGATTGTATTTCACATAGGACTAATACCCTTGGGAAAAGTATGAATCCAATTATTCTCCCTCCACCTATGGGTAAATAGTAGGGCAGACTAGGTTCTTCAGCCTTGGTGAGGCAACTAGTCTAGGAGAAGGAAAACTCTGAATTCAAACCTGTTAAACTCCGCTTAAAAACTGACCTTGTGTAATATCCTGCCCGAGCGGAGGGGTTGGATAAATAGGATAACTTGAACACAGTTTGCTTATTTTATTTTTTTTAGAACGGTAACAGGTATGTATTTACCCAACCCCTTCTGCACGAGCAGGATGTGACACAAAATCATTTTTAAGCGGAGTTTTACAGGTTTGAATTCAGCGTTTTCCTTCTCGATTGGTTGCCTAACCTAAGCTAAAAAAAACTTTGACTGCTTATTACTATTTTCCTGGAGAGAAAACAGTTGGATTTATGCCTTTCCTTCAGTGCTCTGTGAAATGCAATCAGTCTCATCTTGGATTTGAACTCGTAACACCATGTTCTTCTCCTCCGACTATAACCATTACAGCACGGGAACGTCCATGATAGCAAATCCATTAACCACACACATATGTCTCTTTGCGCATGTGTCCGACTTTGCTGTAGATGAAGCATTGAAAGAGCTGAAGAACTTTTAATAATCCCGTATTCCAGTAATCCTATATGTGGTTGAAAGACAAATGCGCTCAGAATTTAAAGAATTTATTCAACATTATTTAATACTATTATTATTATTATTATTATTACATTTGCAATCAAAGCGAGAAAACGTTTTTTGTTCACGCAGGCAGCTTTAAATTCTGAACGTATTCGTATAATCGTCGACCTTTTCAGCATAAACAGTGAAAAATCGACTTTTTACTAGTGTGCACTGTTTACGATATCTGCAGTAAGCTAATCTTTGTTTTCCCCAGTCAGAAAAATAAGAAAAGAAGATAAAAAAAACAAAAATAGAATTCTCCTACTTCTCCTCCTAACCACCCCCGCCATAATCAATCCGTTCTTCTTCATCTCTGAAATACAACCTTGCATTTTGGTATATCGACTGTGAGTGATAGTAAATGGTTTTTTTTCGCAACAGCAAACACGTAAATGCCATTTCTATTTTTCGTCCTAAACTTAACCGGGGGCAAAACCGCTATTATCAATCTTACTCTTGTTCAGCCGTATGTTTTTCTAAAACAATCACTTTATTTATTCTTTTTTTTTTCAATTCATTTTTGCTTTCACAAACATATTTCCAGTTTTACTTTTTGCTTTTAATTTACTGTTTATCATCCAGCAAACACTTTTTAAATATTCGGCTCAAAGATCATCAAACAACTAAAATCCAATAAGCCACCACGAAAATGAGTGTGTCAAAGACTATATAGAAAGGAAAATGAATTCAGGGTTTTATTTTTCCTATACTGGTTGCCTTATCAAGACTAAAGTATCCACTCTTCGCCCATAGCTGGGACGCTCAGTCGACTTGGGCTGAAGAATACACCAACTGCAACCCTGCAGAGGGGTAAGAACACCTAATTAATGTCCTGATATGACATTCAATAATTTGATGGTGAGACTCATGTAATGCTGGAGCTTGGGGAATGTGGAATACCCGTTCATTGCTATCGCACCTAGATCTACTCTGACCTGGAGTGGTTGCACCTGATAGGGTCCTATCTATAGGTCAAATAGAACTATTTGATATTCAAACAAAGTTAAAACAAATAACTTATGCTAAATTTAATTTTTTTAAATAGAACTGTTTGATCATTTATCTATGTGTAAACAAAAGACTGATGTTTTATTGAATTGTTTGTGATACATAACCATATTTACCAACCCCTCCGCTCTAAGGCAGGATATGACACAAGGTCAAGTTTTAAGTGGAGTTTAACAGGTTTGAATTCAGTGTTTTCTTTCTCCTAGACTAGTTGCCTCACCAAGGCTGAAGAACCCAGTCTGTCCTACTATTTACCTATAGCTGGAGGGAGAATAATTGCATTCATACCTTTCTCAAGGGTAATAGTGTTATGTGAAATGCAATCAGTCTCGTCGAGGATTTGAACTCGTATCGCCGTGTCCATTTCCTACGACGATAACCATTATACCCCGGGCACCTCCATGAACACCACGGGCACCTGCATGCTTGTAATCCATAACAATACTTGGAACCATTTAACTGTGTGCGAATGAATGAATAATGTTGAATAGAATATAAGCGTTAAAAATAATTGAAACCTTTTGACTGTGTTGAAACAATAGCAATTCTAATGTGCAAACAAATTAGTATTAACTCTTTTACAAATGAAATTAGCAACAACATAATCTCTTACATATAATGTATATCTATTTTAATGTGTGCAAATAAATGACTGATGTTTAATTGAATTGTTAATGATGCGTAACAATAACTGGAACCATTTCACTTTCTTGACTTACGTTAATGTAAATTGTTTAAAATAGAACTGTTAGATAATTTAAACTGGGAGCAAACAAATGACTTATGCTAAATTGAATTGTTAGAAACAGAACTGTTTCATCGTTTAACTCTGTGTAAACAAATGAGTGATGTTTAATTGAATTGTTAGTCATACATAACAATATATTTAACTTTGTGCTGATTAATGAGTGTTGATGATAAATAACAATATCTGAAACTATTAACGGCGTGACAAATTTAAAATAATCTTATTACATAACAATATTTGAAACCATTTGACTGTGTGCAAATAAATGAATTGTTGCGTCTTCATTATGCGGCTATATAACAAGACTAACGTGTGGGTATCCGCGTGTGGGTGTCTAGTCTGTACACCCACACGAATCGTTGTTATCAAGTAGACAATAAACCAATATCGCTTCACCTTTACCAAGTTCTGTGATAATATCTTTCACCGTTTTTATTAAGCTTTGCTTAGTCTGGTACAAGGACAAGTGTAGGGAGATTTTACAAGTTGGATATATGTTGGATCATCATCATCATCATCATGTCGTGCCGCCAGCACGGATATCCCTGACCCCCTCTAACCACTCCTCCCTATCGTTTATCGCTTCTGGTACGTCCTCAGGGCTACATCCCGTATCCTCACAGAGCTGCTGTATGTAGGTTCGTGCTGGTCGCCCTGTATTTGCTCGGCCATGTACTGTGTACTGATTAATGAGTGGTGTTGAATAGAATTATTTATGGTCAATAATAATACTTGTGAATATTAACTGCGTGCCTACATTGAAATATTCTTATTACATAACAAATATTTGTAACCACTTCACTGTGTGCAAACAAATGATTAATATTGAATAGAATTATAAGTGTTAGATAGCAATAATTGAAACAATTTATATTGTGTAGAAACAATAGCAATGTTAGTGTCTTAACAAATTAGTTCTAACTCATTTAAAAATGAAATTACCAACAAACTTACATATCATGTATATCTATTTAAATGTGTACAAACAAATGACTAATGTTAGATTTTGACTTTTAGATAGCAATACTTGAAACTATTTAAATGTGTACAAACAAATGACTGATGTTAAATTGTGACTTTTACATCGCAATACTTGAAACTATATAAATGTGTACAAACAAATGACTGATGTTAAATTGTGACTTTTACATAGCAATACTTGAAACTATATAAATGTGTACAAACAAATGACTGATGTTAAATTGTGACTTTTACATAGCAATACTTGAAACTATTTAAATGTGTACAAACAAATGACTGATGTTAAATTGTGACTTTTACATAGCAATACTTGAAACTATATAAATGTGTACAAACAAATGACTGATGTTAAATTGTGACTTTTACATAGCAATACCTGAAACTATATAAATGTGTACAAACAAATGACTGATGTTAAATTGTGACTTTTACATAGCAATACTTGAAACTATATAAATGTGTACAAACAAATGACTGATGTTAAATTGTGACTTTTACATAGCAATACTTGAAACTATATAAATGTGTACAAACAAATGACTGATGTTAAATTGTGACTTTTACATAGCAATACTTGAAACTATATAAATGTGTACAAACAAATGACTGATGTTAAATTGTGACTTTTACATAGCAATACTTGAAACTATTTAAATGTGTACAAACAAATGACTGATGTTAAATTGTGACTTTTACATCGCAATACTTGAAACTATATAAATGTGTACAAACAAATGACTGATGTTAAATTGTGACTTTTACATAGCAATACTTGAAACTATATAAATGTGTACAAACAAATGACTGATGTTAAATTGTGACTTTTACATAGCAATACTTGAAACTATTTAAATGTGTACAAACAAATGACTGATGTTAAATTGTGACTTTTACATCGCAATACTTGAAACTATATAAATGTGTACAAACAAATGACTGATGTTAAATTGTGACTTTTACATTTTAATACTTGAAACTATTTAAATGTGTACAAACAAATGACTGATGTTAAATTGTGACTTTTACATAGCAATACTTGAAACTATTTAAATGTGTACAAACAAATGACTGATGTTAAATTTTGACTTTTACATAGCAATACTTGAAACTATATAAATGTGTACAAACAAAGGACTGATGTTAAATTGTGACTTTTAGATAGCAATACTTGAAACTATTTAAATGTGTACAAACAAAGGACTGATGTTAAATTGTGACTTTTAGATAGCAATACTTGAAACTATATAAATGTGTACAAACAAATGACTGATGTTAAATTGTGACTTTTACATAGCAATACTTGAAACTATTTAAATGTGTACAAACAAATGACTGATGTTAAATTGTGACTTTTACATTTTAATACTTGAAACTATTTAAATGTGTACAAACAAATGACTGATGTTAAATTGTGACTTTTACATAGCAATACTTGAAACTATTTAAATGTGTACAAACAAATGACTGATGTTAAATTGTGACTTTTAGATAGCAATACTTGAAACTATTTAAATGTGTACAAACAAAGGACTGATGTTAAATTGTGACTTTTACATAGCAATACTTGAAACTATTTAAATGTGTACAAACAAATGACTGATGTTAAATTGTGACTTTTACATTTTAATACTTGAAACTATTTAAATGTGTACAAACAAATGACTGATGTTAAATTGTGACTTTTACATTTTAATACTTGAAACTATTTAAATGTGTACAAACAAATGACTGATGTTAAATTTTGACTTTTACATTTTAATACTTGAAACTATATAAATGTGTACAAACAAAGGACTGATGTTAAATTGTGACTTTTAGATAGCAATACTTGAAACTATTTAAATGTGTACAAACAAAGGACTGATGTTAAATTGTGACTTTTAGATATCAATACTTGAAACTATATAAATGTGTACAAACAAATGACTGATGTTAAATTGTGACTTTTACATAGCAATACTTGAAACTATTTAAATGTGTACAAACAAATGACTGATGTTAAATTGTGACTTTTAGATAGCAATACTTGAAACTATTTAAATGTGTACAAACAAAGGACTGATGTTAAATTGTGACTTTTAGATAGCAATACTTGAAACTATATAAATGTGTACAAACAAATGACTGATGTTAAATTGTGACTTTTACATAGCAATACTTGAAACTGTTTAAATGTGTACAAACAAATGACTGATGTTAAATTGTGACTTTTACATCGCAATACTTGAAACTATATAAATGTGTACAAACAAATGACTGATGTTAAATTGTGACTTTTACATAGCAATACTTGAAACTATATAAATGTGTACAAACAAATGACTGATGTTAAATTGTGACTTTTACATCGCAATACTTGAAACTATATAAATGTGTACAAACAAATGACTGATGTTAAATTGTGACTTTTACATAGCAATACTTGAAACTATATAAATGTGTACAAACAAATGACTGATGTTAAATTGTGACTTTTACATAGCAATACTTGAAACTATTTAAATGTGTACAAACAAATGACTGATGTTAAATTGTGACTTTTACATCGCAATACTTGAAACTATATAAATGTGTACAAACAAATGACTGATGTTAAATTGTGACTTTAACATAGCAATACTTGAAACTATATAAATGTGTACAAACAAATGACTGATGTTAAATTGTGACTTTTACATAGCAATACTTGAAACTATTTAAATGTGTACAAACAAATGACTGATGTTAAATTGTGACTTTTACATAGCAATACTTGAAACTATATAAATGTGTACAAACAAATGACTGATGTTAAATTGTGACTTTTACATAGCAATACTTGAAACTATTTAAATGTGTAAAAACAAATGACTGATGTTAAATTGTGACTTTTACATCGCAATACTTGAAACTATATAAATGTGTACAAACAAATGACTGATGTTAAATTGTGACTTTTACATAGCAATACTTGAAACTATATAAATGTGTACAAACAAATGACTGATGTTAAATTGTGACTTTTACATAGCAATACTTGAAACTATTTAAATGTGTACAAACAAATGACTGATGTTAAATTGTGACTTTTACATCGCAATACTTGAAACTATATAAATCTGTACAAACAAATGACTGATGTTAAATTGTGACTTTTACATTTTAATACTTGAAACTATTTAAATGTGTACAAACAAATGACTGATGTTAAATTGTGACCTTTACATAGCAATACTTGAAACTATTTAAATGTGTACAAACAAATGACTGATGTTAAATTTTGACTTTTACATAGCAATACTTGAAACTATATAAATGTGTACAAACAAATGACTGATGTTAAATTGTGACTTTTAGATAGCAATACTTGAAACTATTTAAATGTGTACAAACAAAGGACTGATGTTAAATTGTGACTTTTACATAGCAATACTTGAAACTATTTAAATGTGTACAAACAAATGACTGATGTTAAATTGTGACTTTTACATTTTAATACTTGAAACTATTTAAATGTGTACAAACAAATGACTGATGTTAAATTGTGACTTTTACATTTTAATACTTGAAACTATTTAAATGTGTACAAACAAATGACTGATGTTAAATTTTGACTTTTACATTTTAATACTTGAAACTATATAAATGTGTACAAACAAATGACTGATGTTAAATTGTGACTTTTAGATAGCAATACTTGAAACTATTTAAATGTGTACAAACAAAGGACTGATGTTAAATTGTGACTTTTAGATATCAATACTTGAAACTATATAAATGTGTACAAACAAATGACTGATGTTAAATTGTGACTTTTACATAGCAATACTTGAAACTATTTAAATGTGTACAAACAAATGACTGATGTTAAATTGTGACTTTTAGATAGCATTACTTGAAACTATTTAAATGTGTACAAACAAAGGACTGATGTTAAATTGTGACTTTTAGATAGCAATACATGAAACTATATAAATGTGTACAAACAAATGACTGATGTTAAATTGTGACTTTTACATAGCAATACTTGAAACTATTTAAATGTGTACAAACAAATGACTGATGTTAAATTGTGACTTTTACATTTTAATACTTGAAACTATTTAAATGTGTACAAACAAATGACTGATGTTAAATTGTGACTTTTACATTTTAATACTTGAAACTATTTAAATGTGTACAAACAAATGACTGATGTTAAATTTTGACTTTTACATTTTAATACTTGAAACTATATAAATGTGTACAAACAAAGGACTGATGTTAAATTGTGACTTTTAGATAGCAATACTTGAAACTATTTAAATGTGTACAAACAAAGGACTGATGTTAAATTGTGACTTTTAGATATCAATACTTGAAACTATATAAATGTGTACAAACAAATGACTGATGTTAAATTGTGACTTTTACATAGCAATACTTGAAACTATTTAAATGTGTACAAACAAATGACTGATGTTAAATTGTGACTTTTAGATAGCAATACTTGAAACTATTTAAATGTGTACAAACAAAGGACTGATGTTAAATTGTGACTTTTAGATAGCAATACTTGAAACTATATAAATGTGTACAAACAAATGACTGATGTTAAATTGTGACTTTTACATAGCAATACTTGAAACTGTTTAAATGTGTACAAACAAATGACTGATGTTAAATTGTGACTTTTACATCGCAATACTTGAAACTATATAAATGTGTACAAACAAATGACTGATGTTAAATTGTGACTTTTACATAGCAATACTTGAAACTATATAAATGTGTACAAACAAATGACTGATGTTAAATTGTGACTTTTACATCGCAATACTTGAAACTATATAAATGTGTACAAACAAATGACTGATGTTAAATTGTGACATTTACATAGCAATACTTGAAACTATATAAATGTGTACAAACAAATGACTGATGTTAAATTGTGACTTTTACATAGCAATACTTGAAACTATTTAAATGTGTACAAACAAATGACTGATGTTAAATTGTGACTTTTACATAGCAATACTTGAAACTATATAAATGTGTACAAACAAATGACTGATGTTAAATTGTGACTTTTACATAGCAATACTTGAAACTATATAAATGTGTACAAACAAATGACTGATGTTAAATTGTGACTTTTACATAGCAATACTTGAAACTATTTAAATGTGTACAAACAAATGACCGATGTTAAATTGTGACTTTTACATCGCAATACTTGAAACTATATAAATGTGTACAAACAAATGACTGATGTTAAATTGTGACTTTAACATAGCAATACTTGAAACTATATAAATGTGTACAAACAAATGACTGATGTTAAATTGTGACTTTTACATAGCAATACTTGAAACTATTTAAATGTGTACAAACAAATGACTGATGTTAAATTGTGACTTTTACATAGCAATACTTGAAACTATATAAATGTGTACAAACAAATGACTGATGTTAAATTGTGACTTTTACATAGCAATACTTGAAACTATTTAAATGTGTAAAAACAAATGACTGATGTTAAATTGTGACTTTTACATCGCAATACTTGAAACTATATAAATGTGTACAAACAAATGACTGATGTTAAATTGTGACTTTTACATAGCAATACTTGAAACTATATAAATGTGTACAAACAAATGACTGATGTTAAATTGTGACTTTTACATAGCAATACTTGAAACTATTTAAATGTGTACAAACAAATGACTGATGTTAAATTGTGACTTTTACATCGCAATACTTGAAACTATATAAATCTGTACAAACAAATGACTGATGTTAAATTGTGACTTTTACATTTTAATACTTGAAACTATTTAAATGTGTACAAACAAATGACTGATGTTAAATTGTGACCTTTACATAGCAATACTTGAAACTATTTAAATGTGTACAAACAAATGACTGATGTTAAATTTTGACTTTTACATAGCAATACTTGAAACTATATAAATGTGTACAAACAAAGGACTGATGTTAAATTGTGACTTTTAGATAGCAATACTTGAAACTATTTAAATGTGTACAAACAAAGGACTGATGTTAAATTGTGACTTTTAGATAGCAATACTTGAAACTATATAAATGTGTACAAACAAATGACTGAAGTAAATTGTGACTTTTACATAGCAATACTTGAAACTATTTAAATGTGTACAAACAAATGACTGATGTTAAATTGTGACTTTTACATAGCAATACTTGAAACTATTTAAATGTGTACAAACAAATGACTGATGTTAAATTGTGACTTTTAGATAGCAATACTTGAAACTATTTAAATGTGTACAAACAAAGGACTGATGTTAAATTGTGACTTTTACATAGCAATACTTGAAACTATTTAAATGTGTACAAACAAATGACTGATGTTAAATTGTGACTTTTACATTTTAATACTTGAAACTATTTAAATGTGTACAAACAAATGACTGATGTTAAATTGTGACTTTTACATTTTAATACTTGAAACTATTTAAATGTGTACAAACAAATGACTGATGTTAAATTTTGACTTTTACATTTTAATACTTGAAACTATATAAATGTGTACAAACAAATGACTGATGTTAAATTGTGACTTTTAGATAGCAATACTTGAAACTATTTAAATGTGTACAAACAAAGGACTGATGTTAAATTGTGACTTTTAGATATCAATACTTGAAACTATATAAATGTGTACAAACAAATGACTGATGTTAAATTGTGACTTTTACATAGCAATACTTGAAACTATTTAAATGTGTACAAACAAATGACTGATGTTAAATTGTGACTTTTAGATAGCAATACTTGAAACTATTTAAATGTGTACAAACAAAGGACTGATGTTAAATTGTGACTTTTAGATAGCAATACTTGAAACTATATAAATGTGTACAAACAAATGACTGATGTTAAATTGTGACTTTTACATAGCAATACTTGAAACTATTTAAATGTGTACAAACAAATGACTGATGTTAAATTGTGACTTTTACATAGCAATACTTGAAACTATTTAAATGTGTACAAACAAATGACTGATGTTAAATTGTGACTTTTAGATAGCAATACTTGAAACTATATAAATGTGTACAAACAAAGGACTGATGTTAAATTGTGACTTTTAGGTAGCAATACTTGAAACTATTTAAATGTGTACAAACAAATGACTGATGTTAAATTGTGACTTTTACATAGCAATACTTGAAACTATTAAAATGTGTACAAACAAATGACTGATGTTAAATTGTGACTTTTACATTTTAATACTTGAAACTATTTAATTGTGTACAAACAAATGACTGATGTTAAATTTTGACTTTTACATTTTAATACTTGAAACTATTTAAATGTGTACAAACAAATGACTGATGTTAAATTTTGACTTTTACATAGCAATACTTGAACCTATTTAAATGTGTACAAACAAAGGACTGATGTTAAATTGTGACTTTTAGATAGCAATACTTGAAACTATATAAATGTGTACAAACAAATGACTGATGTTAAATTGTGACTTTTACATAGCAATACTTGAAACTATTTAAATGTGTACAAACAAATGACTGATGTTAAATTGTGACTTTTACATTTTAATACTTGAAACTATTTAAATGTGTACAAACAAATGACTGATGTTAAATTTTGACTTTTACATTTTAATACTTGAAACTATATAAATGTGTACAAACAAAGGACTGATGTTAAATTGTGACTTTTAGATAGCAATACTTGAAACTATTTAAATGTGTACAAACAAAGGACTGATGTTAAATTGTGACTTTTAGATAGCAATACTTGAAACTATATAAATGTGTACAAACAAATGACTGATGTTAAATTGTGACTTTTACATAGCAATACTTGAAACTGTTTAAATGTGTACAAACAAATGACTGATGTTAAATTGTGACTTTTACATCGCAATACTTGAAACTATATAAATGTGTACAAACAAATGACTGATGTTAAATTGTGACTTTTACATAGCAATACTTGAAACTATATAAATGTGTACAAACAAATGACTGATGTTAAATTGTGACTTTTACATCGCAATACTTGAAACTATATAAATGTGTACAAACAAATGACTGATGTTAAATTGTGACTTTTACATCGCAATACTTGAAACTATATAAATGTGTACAAACAAATGACTGATGTTAAATTGTGACTTTTACATAGCAATACTTGAAACTATTTAAATGTGTACAAACAAATGACTGATGTTAAATTGTGACTTTTACATAGCAATACTTGAAACTATATAAATGTGTACAAACAAATGACTGATGTTAAATTGTGACTTTTAAATAGCAATACTTGAAACTATTTAAATGTGTACAAACAAATGACTGATGTTAAATTGTGACTTTTACATTTTAATACTTGAAACTATTTAAATGTGTACAAACAAATGACTGATGTTAAATTTTGACTTTTACATTTTAATACTTGAAACTATATAAATGTGTACAAACAAAGGACTGATGTTAAATTGTGACTTTTAGATAGCAATACTTGAAACTATTTAAATGTGTACAAACAAAGGACTGATGTTAAATTGTGACTTTTAGATAGCAATACTTGAAACTATATAAATGTGTACAAACAAATGACTGATGTTAAATTGTGACTTTTACATAGCAATACTTGAAACTGTTTAAATGTGTACAAACAAATGACTGATGTTAAATTGTGACTTTTACATCGCAATACTTGAAACTATATAAATGTGTACAAACAAATGACTGATGTTAAATTGTGACTTTTACATAGCAATACTTGAAACTATATAAATGTGTACAAACAAATGACTGATGTTAAATTGTGACTTTTACATCGCAATACTTGAAACTATATAAATGTGTACAAACAAATGACTGATGTTAAATTGTGACTTTTACATAGCAATACTTGAAACTATATAAATGTGTACAAACAAATGACTGATGTTAAATTGTGACTTTTACATAGCAATACTTGAAACTATTTAAATGTGTACAAACAAATGACTGATGTTAAATTGTGACTTTTACATAGCAATACTTGAAACTATATAAATGTGTACAAACAAATGACTGATGTTAAATTGTGACTTTTAAATAGCAATACTTGAAACTATTTAAATGTGTACAAACAAATGACTGATGTTAAATTGTGACTTTTACATCGCAATACTTGAAACTATATAAATGTGTACAAACAAATGACTGATGTTAAATTGTGACTTTTACATAGCAATACTTGAAACTATATAAATGTGTACAAACAAATGACTGATGTTAAATTGTGACTTTTACATAGCAATACTTGAAACTATTTAAATGTGTACAAACAAATGACTGATGTTAAATTGTGACTTTTACATTTTAATACTTGAAACTATTTAAATGTGTACAAACAAATGACTGATGTTAAATTTTGACTTTTACATTTTAATACTTGAAACTATTTAAATGTGTACAAACAAATGACTGATGTTAAATTTTGACTTTTACATAGCAATACTTGAAACTATTTAAATGTGTACAAACAAAGGACTGATGTTAAATTGTGACTTTTAGATAGCAATACTTGAAACTATATAAATGTGTACAAACAAATGACTGATGTTAAATTGTGACTTTTACATAGCAATACTTGAAACTATTTAAGTGTGTACAAACAATAGCAATACTAGTGTCCTAATATTATTATTATATATTATTATTATTGTTGACTTAAGTACGCATAGGCCATACCTAACAAATACATTTTTCATCCTATATATATATATATGTGTGTGTGTGTGTGTGTGAAGAAAAATTGATTACAAGGTAATCCAAGTAGAAGGAGAGATTTATTGAAAAGCAAAGTCGACACTACGGCGTTTCGGTTTTAGTGAACCATCATCAGGAATATGAGTGTGATATTAGCGATGTTAAATCAACCATGGATGTTAGCAATGCAAAAAAACCCCCAAAAACAAGAGAAATTTTTGTATAACAAGAAAAGGTTCGACATTTAATTAGTGAATCAGTGTTTATTGTTTTAAATTACGTGTATGTACAAATTCTTTGTGGAAAAACTGTTTTTAACAGATAGCAAAAACCGAAGTTATAAAAGTATAACAAATGTTTGATTAGCAACAGAAAACATCATCTGAAATAATATTCAGCTGAAAAGCTTAAAATTTAGAAAACAACACAAAAAATAATCCCTTCAACACACAAAAACGAACAGAATAAAACATCTTCGACGTAGAAGAACCAATCAAACCAACAAGTTGAAAAATTCAATTAAACGAATAAAATAAAATTATTTTCTAAATACGATTTCTCATGCAGTAGACATGCACTTTTTAAGCAATGTGGAATTGAATAAATTTTGTAGCCCCTCCGAGATTAGTGGACCTAAAATTTAAGCTTTTTTTTTTTTTTTTTAGTTTCATTGAAGATCCACCTCTGAATAAAATGCACTGTCCTTTTTAGAATGAGGTTAAGAAAAAGCAAAATACTGACGTGTCTAATTAATGGGAAAAAGCGGACGAGGTGTGATAAAAATACCAAAACTGAGTTTCAATCTTTTTTTAACCTTTAAAACAGTCTCAATTCTCTTTGAATTGGTGTCTTCGTGGTGTAATGGTTAAAGAGCTGAACTGCGGAATCGTAATAAGCGAGTTCGAACTCCAGTCGTTCTATAACGTTCACTTTCATATAAATACCTTTAGGAAAGGTATAATCTCCCTTATTCACCCAGCTATGGGTTGAATAGTACAACAATTGTCTCTTTCCTAGAAGGATGGATTTGGCATTAAAAAACCAAAGAATGTTGATATGCCAATAAAGACAACAAACGCAATCAATTCTGTTTGGTTTTATGGCATATCAGTTATTCTTGCTTAGTTAACGCCAAGTCCGTTTTTATACATATAAACATCTCGATTTCAAACAATTCAGTTTATTATAAGTACAGTTTTTTGTTTTTGTTTACACACAGTTAAAAGTCAAAACAGTTCTATTTAAAAAAAAAAATCAGCTTTGCATAATTAACAGTTTAGTTCTATTTGGCCTATAGATAGGACCCTATCGGGTACTACCACTCCGGGCCACGGTGAATCTAGGAGCGATGGCATTAAAGGGGTGCTCCGCATTCCCCAAAGCTCCAGCATTATTGAAGCCTCATCATCAGATTTTTTAGTGCCATATCCAAGACACTCGTTGGAGAAGTCTTACTCCTCTGCAGAGATACAGTCGGTATATTCTACAGTTCTAGCCGACTGGGCCACAATTCTTTTGGAGCGGCCATCTTAAGTGAAACATCGGATTGTACAAGTGCAACAACTTCTTTTCTCATCTGACCCAGTGAAGTACGTAAAATGAAGTACGTAAAATGAAGTACGTAAAATGACAAAAACGCACAACATACGAAGTATAATAGGATTAAGAAAAAAAAATTGACTCAAGTTATATTTAACAAGAAAGGAATTAATAATGAATAGTTAATATTTTTCGAAATACGAGGTTTATTTTTCAAAAAGTATCATGACTGAAGCTTTATTTACTAAGACAGAAATGATCAATGAATAAAGCGCTAATTTTCTTTAAAATACAAGGTTTGTTAAAGGGATATCACGAATGAATCTTTGTTTTTTGTTTTTTCATCTTAAAACAGTCTCAATACTTTTTTAGCAATTATTTTTGGCCAAACATAGGATACAACAATAACAATAACTTCCATATTCCTTCAACCCAATGAAGTAGGTAAAATAAAGGAAAAAAGTATATCCAAAGTATGATGTGATGAAAAAAAAAATAATCGGGCAGAAGCTGGCTCAGTCGGCTGGAGCAGCAGTATACTCCGACAGCATCTCTGTAGAGAAGTAAGACTTCCCCAACGAGTGTCCTAGATATGATAGTGAGGCTCCAGTAATGCTGGAGCTTTGGAGAATGCAGAGTACCCTTTTATTGCCATGACTCCCAGGTCCACCCTGACCTATAGTGGTAGTCGTCCATAGGGTCCTATTTATGGGTTAAATAGAACTAAATTCTGTATTTATGCTAAACTGAATAGTTTGAAATAGAATTGTTTCTGTGTATGATATGGATTTGGCATTAAATATCCTACAATAGTTGATATGCCATAAAACCAACCAACCAGGCTGAAGCTTCACATTTAAAAAAATACGATATAGAATTTAAAGGGAAGGAGTGAGCAGAGGAGAGAAAATCAAATAAGATATGAAAGAAGCTCACAAAATAAGTATTCTGAAGGAAAAATAACTTTTCATTATTTATTTCTGTTTGGTAAAGGCAGCATTAATCTCGATGCTTTTGAAACAATTTAGGACAATGTTTTCGAGTAACATAACCTACCAGATAAAAAGTGATCGTTTTTATATATTTTGGATCGATGTTTCTGTGTCTGGGGAGTTATCAAATATCTAGTTATATTTGGTTTCTTCTTTTAATGGCATATCAATTATCCTGGTTTATTTAATGTCAAAGCCATCTTTGTTAAAAGGACAGAAGAGGTACTGATAGCTGGGGTGGGGATAAGAGAGTTCATGCCTTTCCCAGGGGTATTAGAACGAATGTACATCTAATAGCACGAGCTGAGTTCGAACTGACAACGATTTCACAGTCTAGCATTTTAGTCACTTGGTCACAACACACCAATATCTGGCAGACCATTTCGCCATGCAGATATACACATTTTGAGCAATTGTCTTGGTTTGATTTGGCTGTTTTATGGCATATCAAACCTTACGGGTGATGTAATGTTTCTTATCTATATATATATATATATATATAAACAGGATTCATATATATATATATATAAACAGTATACACACACACAAACACACACACACACACACACACACACACACACATATATATATATATATATATATATATGTATATTTAGGCAGCATTTCTTCGTTAATGCAAATTTCATTAAACATAATAGACATTTTATGCCTACATATTCTCTTTTGGATCCGTTCGAATTCCCGTATTACTTTTATCGTATTCGGGGGGAATTGATTTAGGTATTGTCCATAGTTGTATGTATCCCTAGTACTTTCTGCCCGACTTTGGGCCATCATCAGGGGAGAATCTGTTACAAAAGTGATGTAACTTTTGTTTTAGCAAATTACTACTGTGTAAGGACGTCTTTGCTGTTGGAGATTATGGCGCTTGCTTTAAATGTAATTCTGTAAATAGTGCCAGTAGCTAAAGACATTTAAGTACGTTAGCACTGGTTTGAAAATTAATTCTATTAAGTGCTGGTTGCAGGTTTCTAATATATAGTGCTTCGAGAATCTGAAGTTTTTGTTTATTATTTTGATGTTCGAGTATTGTTGTGTTGTCGGTGAGAATTTTTCGTAGTTGTGTTGTTGGGCATGAATGTTTTTTTAAATGCTGAGCTATTGAACTTGTGTCAGAAAGGTGCATTGTAAGTCTCCTCGACAGGGTAGTTGAGGTTAAACCAACATATATATTATTATTATCAGAGATACAATCTCCTAGGGGACATTTAAATTTATATATAACGTTGGTTTTTTGCAACACCCCAATCGAGGGAGAGAAGTTATTTCTAATGACCAAATTCGAGGTTTTAAACTTATTATAACATATAATAAGTTTTATTTTTTTATTAGGATCAGTGGGGAGTATGTTTTCGCGAATCAATGTTTTCATTATTTTTTCATCGGATTTATAATTGTAGTGCATTTGGTTACGATAAAAAAGTTTGATATATGTTTGTTGACTGGGTGGAGTAGTACACTGTTTATTTTGTTGGTTAACATTTTTGATCATACGTTTAATTTGTTCATCAACAATATAGTTAGGAAACCCATTATCGATGAGAGCCTGTTTTATGTTTTTTACCTCTTTATAAAATATTGTTTTGGAGGAGGAGATTAGTTTGGCACGGAATATTACATTACGAATAATTGCTTTTTTATATCTGAAGGGGCATTCACTTTTAAAGTTGAGGGTACAGGAGTTATTACTAGAGGGTTTTTTGTAGGTGGAGGTAGTGAAGTTATTATTGTTGTTAGTATCAATGAGAACATCTAAAAAGAAAATTTTATTGTTTTTGTTTAGTTCATGAGTAAAGTTAAGAACTGAATTGTTTTGGAAGGTATCTTGTAGTATGTTGATTTCGTTAATATTATTAGTAAGAATAAGAATATCATCAACATATCTTAGGTATATTGGAGTTTTTTTTATGCTATTGAAAATTCTATTTTCGAGATCTGACATGTAGAAATCACTGAAAATTGGACCCAGTGCTAACGTACTTTAGCTACTGGCACTATTTACAGAATTACATTTAAAAGCAAGCGCCATAATCTCCAACAGCAAAGACGTCCTTACACAGTAGTAATTTGCTAAAACAAAAGTTACATCACTTTTGTAACAGATTCTCCCCTGATGATGGTCCAAAGTCGGGCAGAAAGTACTAGGGATACATACAACTATGGACAATACCTAAATCAATTCCCCCCGAATACGATAAAAGTAATACGGGAATTCGAACGGATCCAAAAGAGAATATGTAGGCATAAAATGTCTATTATGTTTAATGAAATTTGCATATATATATATATATATATATATATATATATATATATATATATACGTGGTGCATTCCATAGGTTTCCAGACCATTTTTGTACAGGCACTTAAAATTGTCGTAGATTCTTGAAAATTCAGTATGTTATGGCTATACATCTTATGAGATGACTGACCAATTTTTATAATTTCAGGTTCAAATGAACAGCTACAGCAGAAATTTGAATACACCCTACTAAAGCCTGATTGTCACAGCTGGTGAATTTCAAAAATGTAATCTGGACGTGAGGACACATTAGAAGAACGATATGCAATAAAATTTTGTTTTTAACTTGGAAAAAATGCCACAGAAACGTATGGAAGGCTTCAGACTGCTTTTGAAGCATCTTGCATGAATCGGGCATCAGTTCTTGAGTGGCATAAGAGATTCAAGGAAGCCAGGGAGTCTGTGAGGGATGGTGAGAGGAGTGGGAGGATTAAGGAAGTCAATACACCAGAGTTGATTGGCCAAAGGGTTAGGGTTAGGCTTAGGTTTACTATGTTGAGGTTTTAAGGGAGTTCTGGAAGAGATTCCGTCGGAAGAGGCCTGCACTCCTCAAATCGGCTCAGTGGTATTTCCAGCAGGACAATGCATCAGTCCACAATTCCATCCGTGTCACAGACTATTTGACCAAGATGGGCATCAAGACAGTTTCTCCCCCTCCCTATAGTCCCGACCTTGCTCCCTGTGACTTTTGGTTATTCCTTAAAGCTCAGAAGCTGTCGTAATGAGACAATTGAGGAGATGAAAGAGGCTGCGACGAAGGTCATTGACACGCTCACACAAGAGGACTTCCACGAGGCCTTCCAGAAGTTGTTGGAACGGTACAACAAGTGCATTGCGGCCGGAGGAGATTACTTCGAAGGAGACTAGAGTTTCATGTGTGTACTATCAATAAAAGTGCTCATACGGAAAAAGTCTGGAAACTTATTTAATGATCCTTGTATATATATATATATATATATATATATATATATATATATAGTGTATTTTGACTGCAAGTCATTGTTCAAGCAGGCTTTCTTCTAAACCATGGAGTCATTTTTTTAAAGGATCTTCTTGTTTAGATGTTAAAGCCTTCTTATTTCTTTTCGTATGTTGGGAGCCAAATGACAGAGAAAGTGTCCCATATGTACCCAAGCACTTTCGACCACGTCGTCCTCAGGGAAACTATTGGTTTTGTTTTTTTCGTGTAAGTTTTATCTATTTTGTAGGTTTCTCTTGTATATATAATTGATCCATTCATATATGTATGATTTGTTAGTGTATACTTTGTTGGCAATCTTATTTTTAAACGAATCTGAACACATTTGTTTGCACCTAGTTATCCAGGATACTCATGAGTGGGGTTCTTACACTTCTGCAAATTCAAGTCGCCATATTCTACCGCTCCAGTCGACAAGGCAGTCATGCTGTTCAGTTTTCTCCTCATTCAGTGTTTAATAGCCTACTGCTAACTTGTTTATCAGAATGCTATTGGATAATCTATTGGATAATCTATTGATAATCTATTACTACTTACTAACCAAGACTTAAACCCTACTAACTGTTTAATTCCTAGTAGCTCCATTGAATATATGGAACCCTAACTACTGAAAAAGCAAACCACCTCTGGCATGAATTTCTCAGAACTAAAACACTTTTCAGGAAAAAAAAAATGATATCCTTTTCTTTTGACTGAAGACTTCAGTTTATTACAACAATAATATAACATAGAAATAATATAACAAGTATCATTTGATATCAACATCTAATTGAAGAATTCAAAGAAATGATGATTGATTCTATATTATAATTATAATTGCTAATTGACCAGGACATTGGCCAAATGAGTAGAGTGTTCCCCAATGATCCGCGAGACCGGGGTTCAATCCCAGGTCGAATCATAACAAAGATTCGAAAATGGTACTTGATTCCACTTTGCTTAATGCTCAGCACTATAAGGTTAGAAGCAATCCAGAAAATGGAGTAACATCCTCCCTTACACTTCGGTGTAGTAGCTATAGAAAAGAGAGCCTTCAGGTAACTCTCGACTCGGGTCACCAATTTACTATAATTGCTAATTAATAGGCTACTTAATGGATATCACAAACAATTTTCTAACTAAAATTTTCTCAATAATTTTAATTTAGTAGTGATTTAGGCCGTCGCGTGCTTGTCGGCAGTCAAAGACTTCAGTAGTATAACTGCCTGTCCTTAGGCAGACGCAATAGCAAGAATGAATCATAGATAAAATAAACCTAAATTAATCATCGTGTACATAATACAACCCACTAATGAAGGCGTCATTGTGATATACCCCATGACGTCACTGCATGGACCCTCCCCGACACTATAAAAAGTGACTGACTCAATAAACGAGTCAAGCGAATGTAATCAGTTACTGGTAACCGTTATTGTCAGTATATATAGTAAATATATACTGCTGTAAACCTTACATCTCTTTGTGTTATTCATTTCTGGCCCTTCAAAAACACAACAGAACGACGATATCTTAAGGCAAAAGATGTACTACATTTGCTCAAATGTAGCACATGGCCGTGTGAATGGAGCACCCTGTGAGATTCGAATTCACTCGTAATAGTTTGCTAGTCTAGCTTGCTCACTATTACACCACCCGAGGTGCTCAAAAAGGGGATAAATGAGAAAGGATGAAAAGAAGAAAAAAGAAGTTGAACGGGATGAAATGAGAAGAAGAAGAAGAAGAAGAAGAAGAAGAAGAAGAAGAAGAAGAAAGGCAAAAAGGGTGGTGAGGGGGTTTCAATAAAAAAAAAGGATAAGCATTGAAAGAGAGAAGAAAATAGAGAAAAAATGGCACAAAATGTGAACGTGGTGTAGCGGCTCACGTTTTGAAGTATGATATCATAGTATGTGAGTTCGAACCGTAACCAGGCTCTTGCGTTCAATTTCGGACTAATGTCCTTCAAAAAGACATGAACCTCATTCTTTCAATTCACTTTATTTCAGTAAATTATTTTTTTTTTCTATTTTTCATTTAATTTCTTTTTATACTTGTTTGTTACATTTTTACCATTTCCTATACTTCATAAAATTTTCTTTCTTTCTTTCTTTCTTTCTTTCTTTCTTTCTTCGTTAGATTTCACTTCTTGTCATTCTTTTTTGCTTGCTTCTTTCTTTCTTTTTTCTTTCTTCTTTCAAAATATTATTACGTAAATTTCAAAACTTTCTTTTTTCTTTTTCCTTTCTTTCTGTAGTTTATTCTTTTTTGTCTCTTTTTTCTTTCATATATTTGATTAAATTTCCTTCTTTCTTTCTTTCTTTCTTTCTTCGTTAAATTTCAAAACTTTCTTTATTCTTTTTTCTTTCTTTCCGAAGTTTATTCTTTTTTGTCTTTCATATATTTGTTTAAATTTCTTTCTTTCTATCTTCGTTAAATTTCACTTCTTGTCATTCTTTTTTACTTGCTTCTTTCTTTCTTTTTTCTTTCTTCTTTCAAAATATTATTTCGTAATTTTCAAAACTTTCTTTTTTCTTTTTTCTTTCTTTCCGTAGTTTATTCTTTTTTGTCTCTTTTTTCTTTCATATATTTGATTAAATTTCCTTCTTTCTTTCTTTCTTTCTTTCTTTCTTTTAACCTAATGTGATTCTTTAGTTTTTTCTTTCATATATTTGATTAAATTTCTTTCTTTCTTTCTTTCTTTCTTTCTTTCTTTCTAATGTGATTCGTTAAACTTTTTCCCTTCTTTATTTTATTTTTATTCTTTCTTTCATTCCTTCTTTCTTTCAACTTTTTCAACTTCTTTATTTTATTTTTATTCTTTCTTTCATTCCTTCTTTCTTTCAACTCATTATATTTCATTATTGGAGTCCTTGTAGTGTAGTTATTAATGTACTCTACTTCGTCATCGTAGAAAACTAGTTCGAACTCTAGTTACGTTATTAAATTCACTTTCGGATTAATAAAAGGCATTAATTAATTAAAGGCATGAAACCCCTAATCCCCCAAGATATTTGTTAAATTGTATCACCACTATTCTTCTCCAATGATAGCTTTGGTATTAAATAACACACGAAAATTAATTATAATAAACAAAGAACCCAAAACCGAATAAAAAAAAACATTATTCGAAAAGATCTTAGCAACGATTGGATGATAATGAATAATAATTGAAGTAGTTGACTCCAACTACATTGAACCTCATTGTTGAATCTTCCATGTTCTCGATATGAAGACTAATAACTGCGAAATGATATTCAGAATCTATCACTCCTTTATGAATAGAAGCATCGTTATCATCATGAACAAGTGTGAACTACGAATTGGTAATAAGAATCCTATACTTTTTCCTAAATAGAAGCACTACATTCATTATGGATAGTTGTTTACAGTGAAATTCTAAAAAAGAATCATTTTCTCCTTCCTAAATACAAGTATCCGTATTATTACGAACTGCTGCTAACTATAAAACCTTAATTACGATCTATCACTCCTTCTTGGACCGTAGTATCTATATCATCATGAACCGCATAAGCAACGGGAACCCAACAGGTTCATGGGTCGTCTTGTCGATTCTAAATGCAACAAATAATCCGCTTTTTCGGCATTTAAACGACAAACCCACTCGTGGAATCCCGATAGAAATTTAAACGCGTTTTAAGTCAGAAAAAAAAAACTACAAAAAAATTGAAAAAAAAAAAAAAAAAGAATCCAATCAAAAATTGGAAATGAGATTGCAGCTTCGATCTTCACATTTCACGCAATCAATCTCTTTTAGTTACCTTAAATGCTTCTCCTTTACCGTTATCGATCAAGTGATAATACATTTTCTGAGCACCCAATCCAGACTCTCCCTCCCACACACACGCACACACCGTGCCATTATGCCATCCTGATGGAGAAATTTGCCTTTTGGATTAGCCATTCACTGGAAAAGTAACTTTGTTAATTCAAAGTATTGATCGCCCGCATTTAAAACCTGGTTCTAGAAAACCATTTCTACAGCCCCACCCCATCACCTGCCGCCTCCACCTCCGGCGCCATTGCCGCCACCGCCAACCTCTCACCCAGGCCATTTCCGAATCGATTACACACTTCCCACTTTTCGTTCCACTGATATTTCTTCTGGTTTTCATCCCTTTCGCTCAGCGAGGAGTCTTTACAAAAATTAGTCTGATGCGTGACAAACGAGATTGTTGTTTTAATTCGACTGGAATTTAAACGTAGCCATTTGTTTCCAGTGGTTTCTTTCGAGGATCAAAGCTAGGGGGTAAGAAAAGAAAAAAAAAACGCATGGAGGGTAAGGAAGAAAAAGCTGAAAGCGGGATAAAAAAGATCTGATAGATCCTTCACCTAATAAAAATAAAAAAATAAAAAATGACTATCCCATTTGCTTTTTTGTCTGACCTTTATACGCTGTTTAACCAAGGTCATAGTCACCAAACTGACAGAATATTTCGATGACCAACAGTCAAGAGAGTAAGAATTATAACGGGATGAAACACATACTCACTCGATCAAAGTTGATGAACGAGGGTGCCTTTTTATTGTGTCACTCTCTTTGATGATGAGAAAGTCTTCAACAGCACAGAGATAAATACAGTACTCCCTAAAGAGTTCCTAAAATGCAAGGAGTCGAGGCATAGTACATAAAACAGCTCGAAAATATGACTCAAATTGTCCCACCAACACAGGTTTCCTGTCATTCCCCACATCAATATATATATATATATATATATATATATAAGTAAATTTGGCAACCGTAGTCAAAAGCGACCAGAAGGCTCCCTTTTCAAAAGCTACGACATCGAAGTGTAAGGGGAGAACGCTACTCTGTTCCCTAGATTACTCCACTACCCTTGATTGGTACCTTATAATGCTGAGTGTTAAGGACCACTTTTTAAAGTCTTTGGTATAACTCGACCTGGGATTGAATTCTGGTCTTCCGGGGCCATTTGCGAGCACTCTACTCATTAACCTAATGGGCCGGTCAACTTGTATATATGTATTAAAACAGTGAATGGTTGTCACTATCTCACTTGGTTTGTGGCAGACCAAATATAGTATAATTTGGAGAGTGCTCGATATCTATGACAGAGCTATTATAGAATAATAAATTATATATATTAGTTTTTATATATATTCAGAAAATGGACCCTTATCTACGACCATCGGTTTCATGCCGTCTTATTATAAAAATCATCATACAGAGAAAGAAAGATATTAAGTTATTGGAGGGATCGAAAAAATCTAAAAATACAGTCTAAAGAATGTTAAGATTGTGTTTAACACTTTCTGTGTGTGGGGTGGGTGGGTAGATCATATTCGCGTATTATTGTGTGTGGTTGTATTAGTGATTGTAGTACGTGTGTGCAAGATGATACATGTGCCTCACGGCAAATTTGAGGTTGTCTTTTCGATATATGAATCGCGATGTCTAGCGAAAGTCGCGACAGACAATATTTTGACCGAAAAATGTTTTTTTTTTTTTTTGTATTCGTGTTTGTGTATGTGTGAGTGTGATGATGATTTTGCCATAGGAACAAATTATCATCATCATTGCATAACGAAGAAAATAAACTTTTTATTTGTAAGAATAATACACGAAGATATATGGCTGATCAAAATGTAAGAATTAGTGAGTTTGAAATATCATGGTGATAAGACGTGTTCTATTGTAATATACTATGGAGTATCCTGCAATCTTAGTATTTTATATTGGAATGTGTTTTGTGTTATATAATAATTTGTACCAGGTATTTTGTGTTTTTGTTATATTACGTATACGTTATTGTAATCTATGATTGTATGTAGGTAAGGAAAACGGTGAATACGAGGATCATTAAATAAGTTTCCAGGCTTTTTTTCGTATGGGTACTTTTATTGATAGTATACACATGAAGCTCTAGTCCCCTTCGAAGTATTCTCCTCTGAATGCAATGCACTTGTTGTACCGTTCCAACAACTTCTGGAAGGCCCCATGGAAGTCCTCTTGAGTGAACGTGTCAATGACCTTCGTCACAGCCTCTTTCATCTTCTCAATTGTCTCATAACGACGACAGCCTCTGAGCTTAGGGAATAAGCAAAAGTCAGGGAGCAAGGTCTGGACTATAGGTAGAGGGAGGAACTGTCTTGATGCCCATCTTGGTCAAATAGACTGTGACAACAATGGAATTGTAGACTGGTGCATTGTCCTGATGGAAATGCCACTGACCCGATTTGAAGGGTGCTGGTTTCTTCCGACGGAATCTCTTCCTGTACTCCCTGAAAACCTCAACATGGTAACCCTAATCCTAACCTTTTGGCCAATCAACAGAGGTGTATTGACTCCCTTACTCCTGGCACACCTCTCATCATCCCTCACAGACTCCCTGCCTTCCTTGAATCTCATATACCACTCAAAAACTGATGCTCGATTCATGCAAGATACTCCTAAAGCAGTCTGAAGCATTCCATACGTTTCTATGGCATTTTTTCCAAGTTTAAAACAGAATTTTATTGAATATCGTTCTTCTAAAGTGTCCTCATGTCCAGATTACATTTTTGAAATTCACCAGTTGTAACAATCAGGCTTTAGTTGGGTGTATTCCAATTTCTGCCGTAGCTGTTCATTTGAACGTGAAATCATAAAATTTGATCCGTCATCTCATTACATGTATAGCAATGACATACTGAATTTTCAAGAGTCTACGACAATTTTAAATACCTGTACAAAAAAGTCTGGAAACTTATTAAATGTATCACGTATATAGTGTTAAGATGTCGCAATAATTGTTTGTATTAGCTATGTCGTTTCATGTAATTTTTTTGTGTGTGCATATGTATGTGTAGTGATGATTTTAACTTAGGAGTAAATTATCATCATCGTTGCATTATTAAGTATATGAATTATTTGTTTTTAACGTGTAAACATTATAGACAAAAATGTATGCTGTGACTGGAACGTAAGGATAATAGGTGAGGAAGGAATATCATAGTGCAGAGACATGTTATATCATATTGTAATATATTATTATATAGTATTATGCAACACTAGTGTTATGCTGGAGTATGTTCTATGTTGCATAACAATAATAATTTGTATTAGCTGTCTATGTTGTGTTAAAGACATATTACGTGTACGTTATAGTAATCTATGATGGTATATGTGTAAGGGATATGTTAAATATACTGTGTGAAGAGGTATTTCTAACAATCATGAAAACATTGCAAACAAAATGCCAACAGCAGAGAAGTTTCTAAATATATATATATATATATATATATATATATACACACGGTGGAACAATAAAATTGTCGTCCTAAAGAAAACAACACTACAGCTTTATTTTAAAACTTTTATTGAAAAAATCAATTCAGCTAACTTGATTATGTAGTAGAGCTGACATCTATTTAATCTAGCTGCCTTCAGCCTCAATCACCACCTCAATACGGATCCGGAACTAGGAGCATGCCTTTGCCACAATCGCCGCCGGGAGCTCGGTAAATACCCGCCGGATGGTGGCGATCAGGCTAGCTTTGGTGTTGTCGGAGGTCAAGTTGGTGATGTTCTCGACGTATGACCAAACGAAGTCGTCCAGCGGGGTAAGGCCGGGGGAGGAGGGGGTCAGTGAGAGAAGGGTACAAAGTCGTGGCACTCCTTCCGAAGCCAGATCTGGGTCTCTTTGGACTTGTGGGCCAGCGCCGAGTCCTGCTGCCACACTCAGAGTCTGCCACCGGCCGCCTGATTGCACCAGGGGATCACCACACTCTTCAGCACATCCAGGTACACTTTGGTGTTGACTATCAAGCCGACTTCGAAGATGTGAGGTGGCATGATGTGGCCCTCACTTGAAACCACACCAAAGACCATAACCGTAGCCGGAAACTTTATTTTCATCACCCTGGGCACGTCGCTGTTATTCGGGGAAATCCAGATTTGCATTTTGAAGGTGCTGGCAATGGTCCTGTTGTCATAACTTGGATCGGTAGAGAGCATGGGTTTTACAGCGGCGCATCTCCGATCTCGCTCGTTGAACATTGTGTCACTTTCTGACATGATGGAAGGCTCCTATCGCTCTTGGGATTTGTACACAACTGGCCAACGAGTAAATGGTCTGCAACAAAAAAAAGAAAACCGGTTTTCATTTAACCGAAATGGAATCATGTCGTTTTTTCTAGGATGACAATTTTATCGTTCCACCCTATATATATATATATATATATATATATATGTGTGTGTGTGTGTGTGTGTGTGTGTGTGTGATTAATCAGCAAATAATTGAACCCCCTTAGCCCCCCAATTATGGCTTGAATAATACTACTACTATCTTTCCGTAGGATGAGCTTTAGAATTAAATAACCCACGAAGGTTGATATGCCAATAAAAAAAAAGAAGACAAAACAAACCGAGAAATTGTCAAAAACTGATCCTAATAAGCATAAGCTACAGCTCTATTTCAAACAATTCAATTCAGCATGAGTACACAGTTTAATTGTAAAAAAAAAATTCTATTTTGATATATTCATTCTTTTCAAACAGTTCTAATTCAGACAATTCAGTTTAGTATTAGTATAGTTTTTATCCACACACAGTTAAACGTCAAAATAACTATTTAAATCAATTTAGTTTAACGTAAGTACAGTTTCAGTGTCAAAACAGTTCTATTTCAAGCAGTTTAGTTTAGCATAAGTCATATTCGACCCATAGATAGGACCCAATCAGGTGCTACCACTCCAAATCAGTGTGGACCTGTGAGCGATGACAATGAAGGGGTACTCCGTATTCCCCAAAGCTCCAGCATTACTAGAGCCTTACCATCAGATTGTTTAGTGTCATATCTAAGACACTCGTTAAAGGCGTGTGGTCTTACCCCTCTGCAGGGATGCAGTCGGTGTATTCTACAGCCCCAACCAACCCGGCAAGATATTTGTATGTTCTAAAAATCTTTGTGCGTGTATTTCACTATGTAAGAGTAAAATATATTCTTACGGTCATGTGTAAGTGAAATACTGTTAAGTAATCAGCTGTAGTAGGGAAGGTAATATTAACAGAAGCTTTGCTGTCGAAAAAGGGTGAATAAGATGAAAGGTTTCCGCTCGTAGAAAATAATTAAACGATTTTGAAATTAAATTTATTCTTCAAGAAACGGAACGTTGAATGGAGAGGTAGAATACACCGACATCCTCTCTGCAGAGCGTTAAGACCCCACCAACGAGGTCTCCTATTGACCGTGAGTGGCGACTCGTAATGCTTGAGGAAGAAGTCTTGGTTGTTGAAATTCAGTCGGCTGGGGCTGAAGAATACACCGACTGCATCTCGGCAGTGGAGTAAGACCCCTAATTAATTGTCCTCTTTATGACTCTAAACAATCTGATGGTGAGGCTCCAGGAATTCTGGAGCATTGGGGAATGCGGAGCACGCATTTATTGCCATCGTTACCAGGTTCACTCAGACCCTGACTGGCAGAAACTGAAAGAGTCCTCTCCATGGGTCAAATAGAACTTTTTTGACCTCTAAACTGAGTGCAAACAGATGACATGCTAAAATGAATCATTAGGAATAGAACAGTTTGTTCATTTATCTATGTAAAAAAAATGACATATTTAGCTGAATTGTTAATTATACAAAGCATTACTTGGAACTATTTAACTTTGACTTATGTTTACCAATCATATAGATATTTCTATAAACCAGATTTGGCATTAAATAATCTAAAATAGTTGATATGCCATAAAATTCAACCAAACCAAACTTTATGATTGAGCAGTCGTTGACCATGTAACTGAAGTAGTCACGTGACCCGCAAAACTTTAATTTGACGCATACTCGGATAGATGGAAGGTAGGAGAGGCGCGATCGGGTCAATCGGCTGGTCATAATAAGCCCTATCATCTACATGATTGTCCTGACCGTATTCTTCAAATTACTCTTAAACCAAACAAATACCAAACTCAATTTTATCTTGAATGTGCAAGACAACTGTGACTGAGGGTTTGTTGCACTGAGATAGAAATAGGTGAAACCATTAAAACTCTGTGAAAACAAATGATTAATATTAAATAGAATTATTAGTTTGAGATTGCAATACCTGAAACCCCTTAGCCGCGTACAAAAAAATAATTAATATTAAATAGAATTATTAGTATGAGATTGCAATACTTGAAACCCTTTAACTGCGTCCAAACAAATGATCAATATCAAATCCTTAGTGTTAGATAACAATACTTGAAAATATTTAACTATGTGCAAACAGAGGAATAATATTGAATAAAGTTATTAATGTTAGATAGCAATACTTGAAACCATTTATTCTCCTGCGTATTAAATTAAACTACATGGGGTGGTGAGACTCCAGTCGTGGAGTTGGGATATGTTGAGTGCTCTTTTTCTATTACTTTCCGTTCACTCTGACCCGGAATGGTAGTGCCTGTTTGACCCCAATCTATGGGTCGAATGGAGTTAATCAATCATTTACTTGGAATTACAATAATAAGTTATTAAAACCATACTGATGTGTACAAATTATTCGTATAAGATAGGAATATTAGATAAATAGAATTATTAGTGTTTGATTGCAATACTTGAAACCATTTAACCGTGTGAAAGCTATGATTAATACTAAATAGAATAATTTGTTTTAGATAACAATACAGGTGACTATGTCTTGGGTATGACACTAAACTGTATCTGATGGTAGGGCTCTAGTCTTGGAGTTTGGGGAATGTGGAGTACCCCTTCATTGCCATTATTCTTTGGTCTCATCTGAATCGACGTGGTAGTACTCGTTAGGTCCTATTTTCTGTTAAATAGAACTGTTCTCTCCTTTACAAGGGAGTATTAAAATGGTTATGAGTATTAGTTAATCTAAACAATAAAGCTGTATGCAAGTTGCTTGTATTAGATAGGAATACTTGATAAATAGAACTAAATAACAATTAAATAACAATACTTGAACTCATTTAACAGAGCAAACGAATAATCAATATTAAATAGAATTAAGTATTTGATAGCAATACTTGAAACCATTTAACTGAGTACCAACAAATGATTCATATTAAAAAAGAATTGATAGTATTGGATAACAACACTTGGTGTTTTAAACATTTGAATCGATCCAAAATTGTGCAATTTTTGGTCAATTGAAATGTTTACAGAAATATTATATCTTAATCCCAGATGGTAAACCGCTTACCGAACAGATATTTCGGGGTGGATATATCTGTGGGCAGACGATTAGCCATCCACTTCAACACGGGCAGGGTGTGACGCAATATCAATTTTTAAGTGGAGTAAATATGGTTTGAATACAGTGTTTCCTTCTCTAATATAAGTTGCCCAACAAAGGCTAAAGATCCTAGTTTGCCTTATTATCTACCCATTGCTAGAACAAGAAAAAAAATATATTTACCAACCCCTCCGCTCTAAGGTAGGATATGACACAAGGTCAATTTTTAAGCGGAGTTTAACAGGTTTGAATTCAGAGTTTTCCTTCTCCTAAACTAGTTGCCCCACCAAGGCTGAAAAACTTAGTCTGTCCAACTATTTACCCATAGCTGGAGAGAGAATAATTGAATTCATACCTTTCCCAATGGTATTAGTGCTAGAACGAGAAAATATAGGTTCATGCCTTCACCAAGGGTATTAGTACGATGAGATAAGCAAAATCGTCCGAAATTTGTAATTACATCGCCGGATACATTTCCTACTGAGATAACCGTTACACTAATCGCACCTCCAAGTTGTATAAACATCTTAGCTTAGTTTGACGCAAGCTACAAATCATGGGGCAGCAAATGTGAATCAAACTCATCATCTCGCTAACAATTATACCACACAAAGTGCCTCTCTAAATTAGAGGATCAAGCAATTTACAATCCAATTTGTAATAAAAGTCTGGAGCGTGTCTTCACGCTCAACCTGATTATAATAATTTCTCGAAGGAGATAAGAGTTCAGTGTTGATTATAGAGTACTTTCCCTTGTTTACTTGTAATTAATCATGCAGTGAGTGAATTGAATGCAAACTAACATCGATTTTAACAATCACTGGATAAAAATAAAAGTGGATGTTCTTTAATGTGTTGTATAGCCAAACAATAACCATGACCAACTATAAAAACACATAATGTTATGAAATAGTCGAGGGATTTCGGTTCATGCCTTTGAGTTTAGTTAGGCTGAGAACCTTTCGGCTCAGCACATGGGTTGGTTGGGTGTAAGATTGAAGCAGGTGTTAACGCGGGTGCGCGCGAGCGGATGGAGATGTCACTCAGATGTCATAACAGTCCGAGACGATACTGGGTGACAAGGTGCGGGTGACGTCACGCACCGAAAGCACGCGGAAGTTTGTGTGAGAATTTGAAGAAAATAAGAGTCGGGTTTTGGACGCCGAACGAGAAGGATCGATTTTTGGAGCTCGCAGGCGCGAGGCGAACGTGCGCCCGATGGGGGCCGCTCGAGTTGGGGGCCAAATTAATAAGACAGCGTAGAAGATTGTGTCTCTCCTCCTTACGTCGAAACCTTTAACTCAAAGTTTATAAAAAGGTTTCGTACCTGAACAAGAAGTCGTTACGTGTTTTCGAATATTGAGATTCCTATGTTCTTTATATGTTCTATCGTTAATGAACATTACATGTCTATTTTGCACATGGCCATATTCGTGTATATGGCTACGCAACAATAATTCATATACATCTATATATGCATGCACATCTGTATGCAGAACACAACGACACAATAATAATAAAGACGAGCAACACAGTTCTTAGAAAAATATACCTCTCACTTTATTTGAAAGGGTTGTGTGTGAGAGGGAGTTGGAGACCGAACAGAACTGCAACATATTGACCCCCACTCTATTGGCCATAATTGCGTTTCTTTTCTGTTATCCTGGGCTACTCAACCGGAGGCCTGGGGGCTCAACCTCTCTGGGACATGCTCTCATTCCTGCATCTTCTCCAAACTGGTCTATTCTCCAACTCTTCTGATCCCCAACTGCAACTGCGCAATCGGGGGCCTGAGGGTCCCCTCTGCTGGGTGCTGGCTTTCTCTACCGCATCTTGTCTCCAACTGATCTGGTCTCCAAACTAACTGACTTCCTGTCTCACCGAGTTATATAATAGTTCAACGCCCCATCCTCTTAAGGGCGTCAAAAATTGCACTCATTCAACCCATCCACGGTCAAGGTTATAATTCTGATATTCCTCGACCGGGTGCACCTGTTATTTACATAGGTGCATTTCCTATTTTGACTGCCCGGCCGGGTCGTAGGTCAATATACAACAAATGGAGTTTGGATTATACATCTTTAGATAAGAATATAAGCGGATACGTTTTAATGGTCACTGGATTATATATCTTTAGATAAGAATAAAAGCGGATACGTTTTAATGGTCACTGGATTATATATCTTTTGATAAGAATAAAAAAGGATACGTTTTAATGGTCACTGGATTATATATCTTTGGATAAGAATAAAAAAGGATACGTTTTAATGGTCACTGGATTATATATCTTTTGATAAGAATAAAAGCAGATACGTTTTAATGTTCACTGGATTATATATCTTTAGATAAGAATAAAAGCCGATACGATTTAATGGTCAGTGGATTATATATCTTTGGATAAGAATAAAAAAGGATACGTTTTAATGGTCACTGGATTATACATTTTCAGATAAAGAAAGAGAATGTATTTTATCAGATGCTATTGTAATTCAAATAACGATTGTCGACGACCAACATAGCGACTCTAAAATGCATGCAAAGCTTGCCTTTGCTAATTGCACTTAATCGTGCCGGAAAAACGATGCAATCTTTGAAGTGCAGGTAAGTCCTTTCTGATTTTTTTTCTTTGATTTAAAATCTTTTATTTCATTGTTCTGTTTGGCGTCACTGAACAAGATTTTAACATTTTTGTTTTTCCCATGTTAAAAGAAGGCGTTCTTTAAGAGTTGCCACACACACACACACACACACACGCTCGCACACACACACACACACGCTCGCACACACATATATATGTGTAATGAGAGAAAGAGGGGGGACTGAGTGAAAAGAAAAAGTAAAGATAATTTAATAAATCAAGTCATTTTAGATAAGTTCTCGGCCTGACAACTTCCCAAATTTTGAGATTGATTTTGATGGCATGCCAATTTACCAAGGGTAATTTAAAGCCAAGAGATAATGGTTGTCTTATTTTTTTCCGGATTATTTTGCATTCAGTAACATGCTATCAAGTACTCCAATCAAATAAAAAGAATTTACACAAAATTATTTGGTTTCAAGTATTTTATCTTATACTGATTATTATATAGTTTCAAGTATTTTATTTTATACTGATAATTATATGGTTTCAAGTACTTTATCTTATATTGATAATTATATGGTTTCAAGTAAAAATAACTGAAATAACTGTCATGCAGTTCACAGGTCACTCTCTTCCGGTGCATCAGTCTGTGAGTGTACCGTGGGATTTTAACCTTGTCCCACACCGTCTGCCAAGTTCGCCCACGCGAATGGAATATGTACTTCCGCCGTCTTTGGAATGGCATGATTGGCGGGATCGGAGGTCAATATACAACACTAGTTGCCGATTCTATCCTCGATTAATATAGCCATTACGCTATGAACACTTCCTCTGCTGTATATCAATATGTCGCATTAGAGATTATAATCAAATTTGAGCCTTATTTTGTTTTGTCATTGTTGCTTTAAATAATAATAATGAAAATAATAGTAACTCTGAAACAACGCCATAAGGACCAATCGTATCAAAAGACGCAACAAAACAGCAGATGTAGGTTATGTGGTTAATAGAAACAAAACGATCAATCATATTATAAGCAAATTCAGTAAACTAGCACACTAAGTGTATAAGACTAGACACGACGGGGTGGACAAGGGGATCCACTGGGAATTGTGCAAGAAATTGAAATTTGACCATACAAACAAATGATATATACACAACCTAGAATCTCTCCCGCAAAAATAAATGCACAAACTCCACTGAGATTTTGAGATACAAACGGATCATCTCATCTCGGCCAGACGACCAGACCTTGTTATAATCAACCCCCCCCCAAAAAAGAGAACCTGCCGAATTGTGGACTTTGCTGTCATGACAAAATAAATTGAAAGAAAGCAAAAAAAAAAAAAAAGATAAGTACCAGGACCTTGCTAAGGAACAGAAAAATCTATGTAACATGAATGTGACAGTGATATCAATTGGAATTGGTGCTCAAAAGGATTGGTAAAGAGAATGGAATAATTTGAAATAATGGGAGGAATGGAGACTATCCAAACTACTGCATTTTTTAGATCGGCCAGAATACTGAGGAGAGTCCTTAAGATTTGAGGTGACTTGTTCTTACTCAAACTTCTCTGAAAAACCATCGGCTAACGCTGGTGCGATAAAACTCGAAAAGGAGTAAACCAGAAAGTACTGGTTAATTAAGAAAGGATATAGACAAAGGGAAAAAATATAGACGAAACAGAACTTTCCAAAACAACAAAAGAAAATTCTGCCAACAAGTTGGGTGAGATGACATGAAAAAATACCAACAACTGGATGTAAGAGAAGCTGAACAATTTTGGAGTAATATATAGCAACTCATCATCATCATCATGTCGTACTGGTAGCACAGATATCCCTGACCCTCTTTCGCCACTTTTCTCTATCGTTCATCGCCTCCGGCAGGTCTTCTGGACTACATCCCGTCCTTCACATAGCTGCTGTATGTATGTTCGAGCTGGTCGTCCTGCTTGTCAATGCACAGAAAACTGAATATATGTGCTTTAATCAAGCAGGCGACATTTCCACACTAGACGGAACCTCTCTGAAACTGGTTGACAAATTTACCTACATAGGAAGCAGTGTCTCATCAACTGAAAAAGACATCGACACACGGCTAACGAAGGCATGGACAGCTATCGATATGGCCACTAAATGAACATAACAAAAAAAGCCGAATGAATAATCAACATGGCGGAAGAGTTAGGAATCGAAGAGGGACCGAATGCGGAAACATCAAATTGGAAAACACCAGGCCAAGAAATTCACTACCATTCATGACATACTCGAAAGACAGATGTCTACAAGAAGCCCACGTATCCAAATGGATGACCCAATGAAGGACCACATTAATCCAAAAGGACGCCCGTAAAGAAACCGCTCCAACAAACTACAGACCCATAACGTGCCTTCCGGTGATGTGGACAATACTAACGGCACAAATAAGGGAACAAATGTGTTTCTAGCTGACAAGCAACGTATTGTTTCCCGAAAGGATGCCGCAAAGGATCCAGAAGCACAAGCGAATAACTCTATATTGATCAGCATATCATCAACGAGAGCAAGATGAGACGCAAAAATCTATTTATGGCCTGGATTGACTACAAAAAGGCATATGGTATGGTCCCACAAAGCTGGATAATAAACTGTCTCAAAATGTACAAAATATCAGATGACGTCATAAACTTTATCGAGAAAACCATGAAAACCTGGAGAGTCGAACTGACAGCAGGAGGAAGAAAATTAGCTGAAGCAAAGATCCAGAGAGAGATCTTCCAAGGAGATGCTCTATCACCCTTAAAATTCATAATTGCCATGATGCCACTTAACCACATACTCAGAAAATGCACAGCCGGATACAAGCTCGGCAGATCACAGGAAAAAGTTAATCATTTTATGTACATGGACGACATCAAACCTTTTGCAAAAAAATGAAAAAGAACTGGAAACCCTAATACACAGAGTTAGAATATACAGCCGGGACATAAGAATGGAATTTGGTATAGAAAAATGTGCAATGCTTGTAATGAAAAGTTGCAAATGACATCTAACTGACGGGATAGAACTACCAAACAAGGATAAGATAAAATCACTCGCAGAAAACGAAACCTACAAATACTTGGTAATCTTGGAGGCTGACACCATCAAACAAGCAGAAATGAAAGAAAAAATCCAGAAAGAATACCTCAGGAGAACGAGAAAACTACTCGAGACAAAACTCTCCAGCAGAAACCTCATCAAAGGAATAAATACTTGGGCTGTACCTCTCGTTAGATATTCCGGGCCCTTTCTCAAGAGGACCCGAGAGGAACTTAAACAAGTGGACCAAAGGACAAGAAAACTAATGACAATGCATAAGGCATTGCATCCCAGAGACGACATTGACAGACAATATGTATCTAGAAAAGAGGGAGGAAGAGGACTTGCCAGCATTGAAGACAGCGTTGACACATCCATACATCGACTCGAAAACTATATACAAAAACACGAAGGAGGACTCATTACAGCCACCAGACACGAAACTGAGAACACGATGAACAACAGAATGACAGTAACTAGGAAACACAAATGAGAAGGAAAACAAATTTATGGGCGCTTTAAACGACTAATAAACAATATCTCACACGACAAAACTTGGACATGGCTAATGAAGGGAAACTTTAAGATAGAAACAGAATCTCTCCTAATAGCAGCACAGGACAACGCCATAAGAACCAATCATATCAAAGCGAGAATAGATAAGACGCAACAAAATAGCAAATGCAGGCTATGTGGTGACAGAGATGAAACCATCAATCATATAATAAGCGAATGCAGCAAATTAGCACAGGGGGAATATAAGGCGAGACACGACTGTGTCGGTAAGGTGATTCACTGGGAAATGTGTAAGAAATTTAGATTCGACCGAACTAACAAATGGTATATGCACAACCCAGCACCTGTCCTAGAAAATGACTCACATAAACTCCTATAGGACTTTAATATACAAACGGATAACCTAATCCCGGCCAGGAGACCAGACTTAATGATAATCAACAAAAAAAAGAGAACTTGCAAAATAGTTGACTTTGCTGTCCCGGTAGACCACAGGATAAAACAGAAAGAATGTGAAAAGAAGGATAGATACCTCGACCTTGCTAGGGAACTGAAAAAACTGTGGAACATGCAGGTGACAATTATACCAATTGTAATTGGTGCGTTTGGAACAGTAACTAAGGGATTACTAAAGGGACTAGAGGACTTGGAGGTTGGCGGACGAGTTGAGACCATCCAAACGACAGCATTGTTGAGAACTGCCAGAATACTAAGAAGAGTCCTGGAGACTTGAGGAGACTTGCTGTCACTCAGACTTCAGTGAAAAACCATCGGCTATTGCTGATGTGAAAAGCTCTAATGAGTAAACAATAATAATAATAATAATAATAATAATAATAATAATAATAATATTGCAAGAGAAGAGCAACCACCTAATGTACATGGATGACATTAAATTATTTTCAAAAAATGAAAAAGAACTGGAAACTCTCACACACGCCGTTAGAATATACAGTCAGGACGTGGGAATGGAATTTGACATAGTAAAATGTGCCATGTTCGTTATGAAAAGTGGCAAACGACATATGACTGACGGAGTGGAATTACCAAATCACGACAAAATTCGAACACTAAAAGAAAATGAAACCTACAAATACTTGGTAATCTTGGAGGCTGACACCATCAAACAAGTGCAGATGAAAGACACGATCCGAAAAGAATATCTCAGGAGAACGAGAAAACTACTCGAGACAAAACTCTCCTGCAGAAACCTCATCAAAGGAATAAATACTTGGGCTGTGCCCCTAGTCAGATATTCGGGACCCTTTCTCGAGTGGACCCGAGAGGAACTTAAACAAATGGACCAAAGGAGAAGAAAACAAATGACCATGCATAAAGCATTACACCCAGAGACGACGTTGACAGACTATATGTATCTAGAAAAGGGGGAGGAAGAGGACTTGCCAGCATCGAAGACACCGTTGACGCATCCATACAACGACTCGAAAACTACATAGAAAAACACGAACGAGGACTAATTACAATCATCAGAAACGATACCGACAACACGATAGACGAAATAATGACAACTAGGAAACAAAAATGGGAGAAAAAACAACTCTATGGCCGCTTTAAACGACTAATAAACACCATCTCACACCAGAAAATCTGGACCTGGCTAAGAAAAGGAAACCTTTCGAGAGAAACAGAATCTCTCTTAATAGCAGCACAGGACAACGCCATAAGAACCAATCATATCAAAGCGAGAATAGATAAGACGCAACAAAACAGTAAATGTAGGCTATGCGGTGACAGAGACGAAACGATCTATCACATAATAAGCGAATGCAGCAAATTAGCACCGAAGGAGTATAAGGCGAGACACGACTGGGTCGGCAAGGTAATCCACTGGGAAATGTGCAGGAAATTTCAATTCGACCATACAAACAAATGGTATATGCACAACCCAGCACCTGTCCTAGAAAATGACTCGCATAAACTCCTATGGGACTTTAATATACAAACGGATAACCTAATCCCGGCCAGAAGACCAGACTTCATAATAATCAACAAAAAAAAGAGAATCTGCAAAATTGTCGACTTTGCTGTTCCAGTGGACCACAGAATAAATCTGAAGGAAAGTGAAAAGAAGGATAAATACCTCGACCTTGCTAGAGAATTGAAAAAGCTGTGGAACATGAAAGTAACGATTGTGCCAATTGTGATTGGTGCGTTAGGCACAATAACTAAAGGATTATTAAAAGGGCTGGAAGACTTTGAAGTTGGCGGACGGGTAGAGACTATCCAAACGACAGCATTGACAAGAACGGCCAGAATCCTGAGACAAGTCCTGGAGACTTGAGGAGACTTGCTGTCACTCAAACTCCAGTGAAAAACCATTAGCTGACACAGATGTGAAAAACTCTAACGGAGTAAATAATAATAATAATAATAATAATAATAATAATAATAATAAATGTTTTTTCAATTCGCAAAATTCCAGAAGGTCCTTTTTCCGGATCCTTGTGCGCATTTTAAAACTTGGGCTGAACCATGCAAACGAAGACTGGTTGGACCGAGAGCATTGCATGTATGTATGTATAAATAAATGTGTGTACCCAATTAACCAACATAAATCTTTTTAATCCGTACAACTCTACCGGATTGGATAATCCAATCTGCAATGTTGATGGCAGAATTGTGTTAAGCCGACAAGATTAGCGTTCCATTAATGTTTGGCCGTTTTCTCGTCAAACCAAAAATCTTCTTAAGCAACAACGATTGGATGGACGCTTTCAAGTGGTGACATAACACAGATAAGAAATCGTTTGTAAAATAATTCAAAGATTCCTTAATTAAAATCTTCGCGAACGTGACGCTTTCTTTCCGACTTTCCGATTAAAATGCTTTCGGGTGTCTTGAACCAAAATGACCAAATTCTATTTAAGCTGAAAAACAATTAGAAGTAAAATTCCCGATCTCTCCTTTGCATATCAATTGTTCTTTGTATATATATATATATATATATCAAGTAAATAAGGACTGTGAGTATCCAAAGAATAAGTGCTCTAAGCACGGTTATTTAATACTAAATATACCTGCAGACCAAAATAAATAATTTTGTTTAAAAAACAAGAAATTTAGAAATTGTATTCCTTTTCCATAAAACAGTTATTTCATTTATTAAAGCTGGTCAGATGGAATTAAAATCAGACGAGCTTTAATAAGTGAAATAAATTTAAGGAAATAGAATACTATTTCTAAATTTCTTGTTTTTTATACAAAATATATACGTATACATATATATTCAATTATATGCATATATATATATATATATATATATATATATATATATATATATATATATATATAGTTTTTAGAAAATAAAGTAATTATTTGTATTTAAGACGCAACATTTAATCGTACATACTCTTGAACAATTTAAATCTTTTCGCGCTACACACTTCATTATATTCTGAACGGTTAGTTGGTTGGTTGGGTTTTATGGCATACCAACAATTATTGGTTATTTAATGCCAAGACCTGCATATATATAACTAAATATGTGATTTGAAACAAACCTTTGCAGATGAGATTTTAAACACGTCTGAATTCATTTATTTGCTCACAATTATATATTTTCAACTTCTTCTATCTAACACGATTAATTCTATTTACTATAAATCATCTTTTGCTCCGAGTTGAACGGTTTCAATTATTGCTATGTAGCAGTAACAATTTAACATCTGTCATTTGCTTGCGCACAAGTAAATAGACATACATATGATTCGTAAGTAAATAGTTTGTTGGTAATTTTATTTAAAAAAAAAGTTAGAGCCAAGCAAATAATTTAGTATTGTTATTGTTTGCACACAGTTATATGGTTACAACAATTGCTATTTAACACTAATATTTCTATTCAACTCTATTCATTCATTTGCACACAATCAAATGGTTCCAAGTATTGCGGTGTAATACCAATAATTCCATTTCACCACACAGATAAAGATGTTGGTTTTTTTTTTTTAGTTTTATGGCATATCAACAATTGCATGTTATTTAAGTCCATTTTTATACGAATAATTAGTTCTATTTCAAACAATTCAGTTTAGCATGAGTACACAGTTTAATTGTCAAAAACATTTCTATTTCAAGCTTTTCGGTTTAGTCAAACAGTTATAATTCAAACAATTCAGTTTAGTATGAGTAATTTTGTTTACACATAGTTAACAGTCAAAACGGTGCTATATTTGACGTAAGTACAGCTTCAATGTCAAAAACAGTTATATTCAAATAAATTCAGTTTTGCATAAAAAACAGTTCTAATTCAAACTATTCAGTCTAGCATAAGTATCGGTTTAAATGTAAGTACTCATTTTAATTGTCAAAAACATTTTTATTTCAAGCTTTTCAATTTAGTCAAACAGTTCTATTTCAGACAATAAAATTAAGCATACGTACACAGTTTAGTTCTATTTAACCCACAGTTAGGTCCTATCAGATGCTACCACTCCGGGCCAGAGTGGAGTTAGGAGCGATGGCAATGAAGGGGTGCTCCGCATTCCCTAAAGTTCCAGCATTACTGGAACCTCACCACCAGATTGTTTAGTGTCATATCCAGGAAACTCGTTGGTGGTTGGGGTGGGGTCATACCCCTTCTGTTGTGATGCTGGCAGTGTATTCTACAGCCCCAACCGACTGCACAATACACAGAATCAAATGTAAAAGCAGTTTTATTTCAAATAATTCAGTTTAGCGTTAGTACAGAGTTTAATTGTCAAAACAGTTCAATTTGTAGCAATTCAGTTTAGCACAAGTGCGCTCTTTGAATATCAAAACAATTCCATTTTAAACCATTCAGTTTAGCACAAATACGTTGTTTAAATGAAAAAACGGTACCTTCTCAACCAACGCAGTTTAGTTCTATTCAACCCATAGATATGACCATATCAGGTGCTACAACTCCGGCCAGAGTGAACCTGGGAGCGATGGTAATGAAGGGGCACTCCGCATTTCGCAAAGTTCTAGCATTATTGGAACCTCACCATCAATTTGTGTCATAAACAGGACACTCGTTGGGGCCGTCTTACCCCTCTGCAAAGAAGCAATCGGCTAGGCCATTGATTCACAAGTCATAACAAACACTTCAACATTAAACACTCAGTAGGCATTAGTTTAAGCCAGCATCGTAAATAATAATATATTCTAAAAAATGATAAGACATCGTAAATAATCATAAAAGAATGATAAGACATCATAAATAATCTTATATAAAAAATGATAAGACATCATAAATAATCGTATATAAAAAAAATGATGATGATGATGATCATCATCATGTCGTGCCGCCAGCACGGATATCCCTGACCCTCGCACGCCACTTCTCCCTATAATTCATCGCCTCTGGCAGGTCTTCAGGGTTACATCCTGTGTCCTCACATAACTGCTGTATGTAAGTTCAGCTGGTCGTCCTGCTTTTGCTTGGCCGTATGCGGGGGTAGCAGCCAATATCTACAATGCCCTACTACGAAACTGCATAGAACCCAAAATAGACAACATCCTTAGGAAAAACCAAAATGGCTTCCGGAGAAATAGATCCACAACCTCACAAATATTGTCCATCCGTAGAATCCTTGAAGGCGTTCGGGCAAAAAAATGATAAGGCATCATCAATAATCTTATATAAAAAATGATAAGACATCGTAAATAATCATATATAAAAAACTGATAAGACATCATAAATAATCATATAAAAAAAATAAGACCTCGTGAATAATCATATATGAAAAAAATGTTAAGACATTAGCCATTTGAAACTACCGTTATCACCTGCATAACTTTATTTGCTTTGCACAGGTAACCGTTTAAAATGTGGAAGGCGTTTTGTCGTATCCAGTATTGTGTTTTATTTGAGAAAAAAATTAACTTTTTAGAAAACAATTGTTAGAGGTATACTTACTTAGGAGCGATGTTGCATGCATATAATTATAAACACGTACGAATCCCCACTCACATCCGAGACGTAAACCTAAACAATGTTTTAAGGATACCGTAAAAATCAATCTTAGGGTGTTTCGTCTAGATCTTAAACAATAGATTTTGGAAAATTGATCAGTTTAGGATTAGAAACGTGATCAACGATTACCCTATCTTGAAACGAGCACTTCAGAAGCAAGACTGGATTAGAGCCCTGGACACTTTTCAGCCTGAATGTGTTTGAAACATCTGTTGTAAGAAGTATTTGTCCACCGCTCAACTTGCTAGACATATAAGATTTCATAGCAGCAGACAATCACTGGCTGATTTTACACAGATCCTTCGGCAGCAACCTTCAGGTAAAAGTAAAGTTGTCGGCCGTAGTCGAGGGCGACCAGAAGTCTTCCTTTTTCAATAGCTACTACACCGAAGTGTAGGGGAGGGTGCTACTCTTTTCCCTGGATTGCTCTACTTTACCCTTGATGCATTCCTTATATTGCTGAGTGTGAAGCAAGGAGGTATCAAGTACCATTTTAAAAATCTTTGGTATGACGTAACCTGACATTGAACACAGGTCTCCCGGACCATTGGCGAACTCTCTATCCACTTGGTCAATTCGCGTCAATTTTATGCCAAACAATATGGGACTCGCTACAGCAGGTCTCAGAAGATATATAAGCGTAACATAAGTACATATAAATAATGTGTCGGTGGTGTAATGGTTATCGTTGTAGGAAATGGACAGGGCGACACGAATTCAAATCCTGGACGAGACTGATTGCATTTCACATAGCACTAATACCCTTAGGAAAGGTATGATTCCAATTATTCTCCCTCCAGCTATAGGTAAATAGCTGGACAAACTGAGTTCTTCAGCCTTGATGAGGCAACTAGTCTAGGAGAAGGAAAACTCTGAATTAAATCCTGTTAAACTCTGCTTAAAAATTGACCTTGTGTCATATCCTGCTCGAGTGGAGGGGTTGGGTAAATATGATAAACAGTGTGCATACTTTTTATTTCTATAGAGATTCTATTTCTGATATTCAGCTCATCAGCCCACAAAAACTCAAAACTTTACCATAACAATTATATATATACATATATATATCTGGCAAAGGAATTAACAGCTGCTACTCACATAATGCAAAGCTCTTCGAGTGAATTGAGCACTCTGCTATCCGGTAAGGCAAAAATGTAAACAAACAAAAGCTACAATATAATGCCTTATAATTCCCATGCTGACGTGGTTCGCCTGTTGGCTGAGCGGTATGATACTAAGTCTAACGTAAAGTTTGGGCGGGGGGAGTTCGATCCTAGCTTCAAGCGTCCTACGTGTCTAGCCACACTGAAGAGTTGTGATACAACGAAACAGTCTGTCTGTTGATTACAATATATATATATATATATATATATATATATAAATAATAAATATATATTAGATATATATATATATATATATATATATATATATATATAATCCACGGAAAATAGTCTGCGACCGTGGGTTTCATGAAGTTTTTTGCAAAGCAACAGTTCTCTAGCAGTTAAGAAGATGGAATAAATTGAAAATCGAAAATACGAAAAAATACAAACAAAAAACCGTTGGGATTTCGTTTATGTGTGGTTGTAAGTGTGTGAGTGTATGTCGGTGTGTGCGTATGCATGTGTGTGTTATAGTTACGTATGGATGCGTGTTTTTATAAAGTTAAGTCAGGCTACGAACTTAGCACGTTGGCTTTAGCGGAAATTAATTCAAGTGTATATTAATAATTCGTTACATTATTTATTTAGTTGACTATAGCTATGGAACAAAACATCATCATTGCATGTCGAGGAGAATGAATAAAAATTTGAATCGTAAGCGTATTTGAACGGTTGTGTTATGGTAGGCTAGAATCACAGTGGGTTGTATTGCATTGTAATATGTTGGTGTAATATTTAGGGGGGGATTGTATTATAATAATAATAATAATAATAATAATAAATAAATGAAATATTGCGTAAATATTTTATACTATAGTTCTCTTTTGTGGTATGTGCGTAATAAAATAATAAAGGAGTTACAATTATAGTTAGTGTGATTGTGTACGATGATGATTATAACTGAGCGTTAGGGTGTTGTCATTGAAAAATTAAGGAAATTGATTAAGGAAATAGATGGCGGTTTTGGGATTGTTATTTTATAGTTTTATGGTTTTTGTTGATGTTGTGTGGTAAATACACTATTATAGAGAAGTTTAGAGTGAATTTGGTAGGTAGGGTGAATGTAGAGCGTCTGGGCCTATTTTTAATGCTCGTACAAAGTTAAAGTAACTGATAGTGGAGGCGTGTGGATAAGAATAGAGGGGTTAATAGAAAAGATGGTACATATATTGTGTGGCGGGTGTGAGGGTTGGAGGAGGAAAATGGCACTTACGGTGCTTCAGGTTTTATATATATATATATATATACTCGAGGTATTAGGTGGGTTGTGTATATGGATCGAAGTGTGAAAGGCGTTTGTTCTCGTGCCTATATTTTGAAAGGACTTAAGATTTTTTTTTATTCAGTGTGGTGTTTTGTGATGGGTAGGTGATGATGGCTAATTTTTCGTGGAGGCAAAGAAGGCATTTTTTTTAATGTTTTGTTGTAGGCAGGTGCTTGTTTTCTTATCTTCCAGGTGATTGTGGGAGAAATGTTTTTGTCCTTTAGTTGCCATGTGTACGAGGATAAGGCGGTATTGGATGCGTAGTTCCTATTTTTGAAAGAGAGATTATGGTTGTGGATTCTTTGTTTTATGATGCCCTCCATTGCACCGATGTAATGTTTGACGGAGTTCTTTGTTTTTACCGTGGCTCTGTATATGATGTTTTATACAGGCATTTATTCGGTAGGGGGAATGTGCTTTTGACCCTACAATTGCATTGGTTGGAGGGGTGTGGTGTACTGTTGTTGGATGCGATTTTTTTGCTGTTTTTTTATTATCTGTGCCATGTTGTTTGTGAAACTGTAGCTAACCTTGATGCTGTTTTTAGTAAAGATTTAGGCTAGGGAACTATTATTGGGGAAGTGTTTAGAGATTAGGTTTAAGAAGTCCCTACCTATATTGGATGATATGCATTTATTGTAAGGTGGCTTAATCTCATAAAAACACGCATCCCTACGTAACTATAACACATACACGAATACGCACACACCCACATACACTCACACATATTTATTATTATATAATAGCTCTATCCTAAATATTGAACACTCTCCATATTATATTCACTTGGTTCGACACATACCCACAAAGTGATTTAGTGACAACCAACACTCTTATAATATATATATATATATATATATATATGTGTGTGTGTGTGTGTGTGTGTGTGTGTGTGTGTGTGTTCTTACATCCAGTAAATCTGGAGTAGGGAACAATTCCGTCAGAACAAATAAATTATTCAAATTTCGAATATCTAAATATTCCTGGTAAAGAGCTCATTGTAAATAAATTCACAGAGCAAATATTATTTCAAGAAAAAAACGAAAAACAAAAAAAAAACAATAGTCGGTCATACTAGGATAATAAATTTGTTTCTCCCTCTCTTTCCTTCCTTTGACTATCCCTCCTATCTGTTGCAATTTATTTAATTTTCCTATTGGATCTGATGAAGTCCTGTTAAAAATTATTTTAGAGTCTTTGATTCATATCAAGGATAGAAATGAATTTATTATCTTAATGTAAACGAATATTGTTTTTTTCTTGTAATGATATATATATATATATATATGGAAGAAAATAATGGATAGTAATCCGAAAATTTGTGAAGAAAAATTGACAACAGGTAATCCAAATAGCAAGTGGGGATTTATAGAGAAACACAGTCAGTCGACACTATAGCGTTTCGGTTCTGCTGAACCATCATCAGGGCTGTGAAGGGTTTTATTAGTGATGTTAAGTGTAGATGGATGTATAAAAAGTGTAAAAATATATAAAAATTTGGAAAAGTTGTACAACAAGAAAAGTTGGCTGTTTATGACAAGAAAAATTGGCCGTTTGATCAGCGTTCGTTTCTTTAAAATAATGTCAGGTGACGTATTTTAAAGAAACGAACGCTGATTCATTGATGAAACGGTCAATTTTTCTCGTCATAATCAGCCAACTTTTCTTATTATACAACATATCCAAATTTTTATATATTTTTACAGTTTTTATACATACATCTACACTTAACATCACTAATAAAATCCCTCACAGGCCTGATGATGGTTCAGCAGAACCGAAACGCAATAGTGTCGACTGACTTTGTTTCTCTATAAATCCCCACTTTCTATTTGGATTACTTGTTGTCAATTTTTCTTCATATATATATATATATATATATATATATATATTGTCATCCACGGACAGACTGTTTCGTTGTATCACAACTCTTCAGTGGGGCTAGACACATTGGACGCTTGAAGCTAGGATCGAAACCCGCCCAACTTTACATTAAACTTAGTATTAAACCGCTCAGCCAACAAGCGTACCACGTCAACTAGGGAATTATTAGATATTAAGTAGTAGCGTTCGTTTGTTTACATTTTATACCTTACCGGATACCAGAGTGCTCAATTCGTTCGAAGAGCTTTGCATTATGCGAGCGGCAGGCATAAATTCATTCGCCAGAGTGCTCACCACCCCATGAGGGAACGTATATATTGTCATCCACAGACAGACTGTTTCGTTGTATCACAAATCGGGTGTTCAAGCTCGCTTACTTCGAAGCTGCAGTCCAGCACCTTAGCCACTACCCTTCAAGGATTACTCCTAAAATAAACTGTTATATATATATATATATATATATATAAGAAAAAACAAAACCGGTCACATTCGGATTAAAAATTTATTTCCATCCCGTTACGAAAAAAAATTAACAGGACTTCTTAAGATCTTATGGATAAAATAATTCAGAATAGACACAGCAAAGAAGGGTGGGAGGGGATAGAAACAGGTTGAAGAGTTTTCTCCTCATTTTTGTCCACTTCCGGGTTTTTTTTATTGCCGGTTGGAATTATAGTAAATTAATTTTTTTATTCTTATTTTTTAAAATTCTAAATACTTTTCGACATAAAACTCGAGATTTAATACTAATTTAGAAAAAATAACTTTATTTAATAACTTTACGTAAGGATAGAATAATAAAAAAAGAAAAGTTGGTGACCGTAGTCGAGGGTGACCAGAAGGCTCCATTTTCAATAGCTACTACACTGAGGTGCAGGGGGGACTCTACTCCTTTCCCTGGATTACTCCACTTTACCCTTGATACGTACCTTATATTGCTGAGTGTTAAGCAAGGAGGTATCAAGTACCATTTTAAAGTCTTTGGTATGACACGACCTGACATTGAACCCAGGTCTCCCGGACCATTGGCGAACACTCTACCCACTAAACCAGTGAGCCGGTTGATAGAGTAATACTTAAATTAAATTCAAAATTTAAAATTAAAATGAAATTTTTTTAAAATTTCAATTTTATTTACGTGCCTGTTAATTCAATCACCCTTTTATAGAATAGTACGTATATATGATATGGTTTCTTCTCATTTTTTTTATTTTATTCTATTTTAATTTTTATCCATTTACCTTAAATCTCAATTTAATCCTAGTTTTTTTTTTTTATTCAAGCATTATCTATGATAATTTTTCTAAAGTTTAAATTTAGTCCTATGTCTACATCTACATTCACATCTCTTATTTAACAATTTTTCAGGGTCTGGGTATATAATTACTTGTATTTTTAAAACATTTATATATATATAATAATTAGCAAACAATTAGACATTAAACTAGGACCGTTCACACAAGAAGAACTCGACTCGGTTCTCAGAAAAATTAAGAAAGCTGCAGGGCTGGACGAAATTCCCCCGGAAGTATGGAAGACCAGACAATTCGACGACATACTGCTCCGACACTGCAACGCAGTATACAATCAAAATCCGATAGATAGATGGATGAAGGGATGCATACTCCCCTTCCCTAAAAAGGGGGACCTCGGATTAGCCAAAAACTACCGAGGCATAACACTTACATCCATAGCTGCCAAAATCTACAATGCCCTACTAGGAAACCGAATAGAACCCAAAATCGACAACATACTTAGAAAAAACCAAAATGGCTTCCGAAGAAATAGATCCACGACCTCACAAATATTAACCATCCGCAGAATCTTTGAAGGTGTACGGGCAAAGAACCTACAAGCGACATTAATATTTGTCGACTTTACCTAGGCTTTCGACTCCATTCACAGAGGAAAGATGGAACAAATCCTACTAGCGTACGGCATACCTAAAGAAACCGTAGCGGCAATAACGATTCTCTATAGAAACACTAAAGTAAAAGTACGATCACCCGATGGAGACACAGAATACTTTGACATTGTAGCAGGAGTACTACAAGGGGACACGCTGGCCCCGTACATCTTTATCATTTGTCTAGACTACGTACTTAGAACATCGATTGACAAAATCAAAGAGAATGGCTTCGAACTGACGAAGAGAAGAAGCAGAAGATACCCCGCAACAACAATTACCGACGCCGACTACGCCGATGACATAGCGATACTGGCAAATACACCTGACCAAGCCGAAACACTTCTGCATAGTTTGGAACGAGCAGCAGCAAGCATAGGCCTCCATGTTAATGCACACAAAACGGAATATATGTGCTATAACCAAACGGGGGACATCTCCACTCTAGAAGGAACCCCACTTAAACTAGTAGACAAATTCACGTACCTAGGAAGCAGCGTCGAATCAACCGAAAAGGACATCGAAACGAGGTTAACGAAAGCATGACAGCTATCAATAGGCTATCGATTATATGGAAATCAGACCTAACCGATAAAATGAAACGCAGTTTCTTCCAGGCAGCGGTCACATCGATACTGCTATATGGATGCACTACATGGACGCTAACAAAACGGCTGGAGAAGAAACTAGATGGCAATTACACAAGAATGCTGCGTGCAATCCTGAACAAGTCCTGGCAGCAACACCCCACAAGACACCAACTGTACGGCCACCTGCCCCCTATCACGAAAACTATTCAAGTTAGACGAACCAGACATGCAGGACATTGCTGGAGAAGCAGAGATGAACTCATAAGAGATGTACTGTTATGGATCCCCACACATGGCCGCGCAAAAGCATGACGACCAGCTCGAACGTACATTCAGCAGCTATGTGAGGATACAGGTTGTTGTCCTGAAGACCTACCTAGGGCGATGAACGATAGGGAGGAGTGGCGAGAGAGGGTCAGGGATATCCGTGCTGCCAGCACGATATGATGATGATGATATATATATATTTACTTACCTACTATCTACCAGCATTCACGTTTACCAGGAAAAAAGAAAAAAAAACGCCAGGAACAAGAGATAAAAATATCTCGAATCACCACCCGGGGGGAAAAAAGAAAAAATATCATAGGACCAAATAAAAAAGAAAAGGCAAACTCCGTCACACCAGTTGAAAAAAATCAAGAGATATGCAGTCAGTTGGTCAAAAGAAAAATAAAACCCACCGTAAAATGTCGCAATGCTACAATTACAAGAGTGTTCTACACGAGTGGAGCCAATTACAAAAATTAACTTAAATCGTGAGTCGGAATTCTCCTACTAAAGTTTCACCTCAACGGATCATCAGGTGATGATCCGTTGAGGTGAAACTTTAGTAGGAGAATTCCGACTCGCGATTTAAGTTAATTATTTATATATATATATATAATATAATATTTTTGAGAAAATGCGTGTTTATCATTTTGTGTGGTTGATTAAGTTGACAGAAGAAGGTAAAAGAGAGTATATGGATTTTTAAAGATAGGATTTGATGAATGTATTTGTAAGAAATTCATTGTAACGAAGAACCGTTGACTTGATGTGTATGCTCTACTAACTTATATGTATTCATTTATTTTCTTATCCACTTGTGTCAGCTTCATAGTTAAAAGTTTCCTGTAACTGTAAATAAAAAACAAAAAAAAAAAAACATTTTCAGGTGAAACATACCTCTTTTAAATAAAAAAGATGGAAGTTTAAGTTTAGAAGGTTACACGAGCTAGTGAAACAATAGTTTATTTTAGAGGCCGTCCTCGTGGCATTGTAGCTAAGGTGCTGGACTGCAGCTTCGAAGTGAGCAAGTTGGAACACCATTCACGCAATTACTTCCATCATCATCATCTTCATGTCGTGTTGGTAGCACGGATATCCCTGACCCTCTCTCGCCACTCCTCCCTATCGTTCATCGCCCTAGGTAGGTCTTCAGGACAGCATCCCGTATCCCCACATAGCTGCTGAATGTATGTTCGTGCTGATCATCCTGCTTTTGCACGGCCATGTGTGGGGGTCCATAAGAGTACATCTCTTATGAGTTCGTCACTGCTTCTCCAGCAGTGTCCTGCATATCTGGTTCGTCTAACTTGAATAGTTTTCGTGATAGGAGACAGGTGGCCGTACAGTTGGTGTCTTGTGGGGTTTTGCCGCCAGGACTTGTTCAAGATTGCTCGCAGCATTCTTGTGTAATTGCCGTCTAGCTTCTTCTCCAGCCGTTTTGTTAGAGTCCATGTAGTACATCCATATAGCAGTATCGATGCGACCGCTGCCTGGAAGAAACTGCGTTTCATTTTATCGGTTAGGTCTGATTTCCATATGATCGATAGCCTATTGATAGCTGTCATGCTTTCGTTAACCTCGGGTCGATGTCCTTTTCGGTTATTGCGACGCTGCTTCCTAGGTAAGTGAATTTGTCTACTAGTTTAAGAGGGATTCCGTCTAGAGTGGAGATGTCACCCGTTTGATTACAGCACATATATTCCGTTTTGAGTGCATTGACATAGAGGCCTATGCCTGCAGCTGCTCGTTCCATTGTCGGACAAATACCCAAGGGAAAGTTATCAAACTCCTTAATTGACCCTGTCCTGTGTTAAATAGTATCACTGATGTTCTTATACAAGGATAGCTCTGGCATTTAATAACCCAGGAAGGTTGATATACCGTTAAAAAAAGAAACCAAACTTCTTTTATATTTTATCCTGCTCTACAGACAAATATTTAAGCAATCTATTAATCAAAAAAAGGTTTAAAAACAATTTCTTCCTTCCTTACACACACACACACACGCGCATATATATATATATATATATATATATATATATATATATTGAAGAGTGTATATTTGGGCAGCAAGTTTTGTTAAAGACGATGGAACTGTGTTTATCATTTTTAATTTTATTTTTTCAAGTCTCCTTGTTATTTTTCTTGTGTCGTGATCTAGACGGCGAAGGAATTGTCCCATATCTTCTGCCTAAGCGTTTCAAAACTACACTGAATCTGATAATAACCAAAAGTATGGTCGAAAGCGCTTGGACAGAAGATATAGGATAATTCTTTTACCATCAAGATCCCAACACAAGAAAAAATTAAGAGCTGAAGAAATAAGATTGAAAATGACAAACATACAGTGTTCCATCGTCTTTACAAAACCTGCCTGAATATATATATATATATATATATATCAGTGGCGACTCTAGCCTATTTTTGCTACTCGTGCCCCACCACCCTCTGTCAACTTCAGTTCCCAACCCGTGGTCCGTAGACCCAAAGTAAGTCATCATAGTTGCTATTGCGTGATTCTCCATTGTATAGCACAGATTGACAAACGTACCTTGCATGGTGTTTTTGTTGTAAACAATCAAGATACTATATAATTTGTAGTCTTGTTAATACAGTAGATAAGATAATTTTTTTCCTTTCAAAAGTATAGAAGAAAAGAGAAGATGTTCATTACTATGACGAGAAAAATATGTTTATTAGAATAAAGAAATTGATGACAATATACACAGACACAGCTAGTAGTTTCAATTTCGCTTAAAATAAAGATTATTTGTTGAAAATGTATTCAAATAAACAAATTTTAGTTACAGAATGTAATATATGCAACATTTATTAAAGAAATAAAGATCTGTTAGTGAAAAAACGAATTAAAACACGCCATTTAACCAACATTTATCATAGCGATGATGATGACGTCGGCGACGGCTATAATCTGCTATACTCTCTCTCTCTCTCCCTCCCTCTCCCTCTTCCCAAGACAGTTGTCAGCAGTCAGATTGTGCTAATTTTTTTGAGCACGGTATTCTGGCTTGCTTTTTCTATTGGTTACAGCCAAAAGCGAGATTTCGCTGACATTACTGTTATTATAAGGGTCTAGTGCCAGGCACGGATTACGCGTGTTCAACATTATAGCCGATTTTATGACCATCCGTTCAAAACAGCATCGTTGCATTATTCCCAGATATATTTATGAACTTTTGGCTACTTAGTTATCGAAACTTGAATAGATACGTAATTTAATTGAGATCAGACTAAGTATGTTTGCTTGAAATTAATGGATGATTTTTAATCCATTTTGAATAACATTGACCGAGTTATTGGTCGTGCCGGGCACGAGTAGCACTAGTCCCATCTCCGCCCCTGATATATATATATATATATATATTGAAGTATATTTAGGCAACAAGTTATTATTCAAGCAAGTTTTGTTAAAGACGATGAAACACTATTTGTTTTTTGTTTTAATTTTATTTTTTCAAGACTCCTTGTTATTTTTCTAAAGTTCCAGATCTAGATGGTAAAAGATATGAGACAATTCCTTTATCATCTAGATTCCGACGCTAGAAAAATAATACAGAGTCTTGAAAAAAAATTTCAAATAATGAACAAACTGTTCCATCGTCTTTAACAATATATATATATATATATATATATATGTGTGTGTGTGTGTGTGTGTGTGTGTGTGTGATTATGATTTTAATCTGTAAAACCTTTTATAGTACTCAAAGCACAAAAACGCAGAGCAATATCATTATATATTTAAAGAATAAAATTATATGAAACCCGTAATTCAAAATTTAACATTTTCTATGTTTAGGTAACCTTGTGTTTACACATATCAGACGTTTTATATACTAGCTCACTACGGATCGAAAGCAGCAAACTCTTTATCATAAGATTTTATACTTTATATATATATATATATATATAATTGGAGCAAGAGAATAACCTTTGACACTAAGATTTTATTATCGCAAATTGTGCTTCCAAAATAGACGGTACATGAATAGCACGAATCCATTTAGATATTGATGGTAATTAAAAGGTTTGAGTGAAATAGAATCTAAATGCGAAGAGAATATCATAAATCGAATGTACCAATGGAACGAAGAGCCAACATCGTACAGATTGTGTTTAGGGAAGAAATTGCGCATGTCTCCTTTCAAACGTTAAATGTGACGAGTTTCGATAACACATGCTAGATATTTCAAAGAATTCCAGAATAAGAATAAAAAGTTAGATCACATGACAAGCGTTTTAAAATATACTTGTCACATGACTGTTTACATCAGTCATTTTAAAACTATTTGGAGCTGAGACACCTTTCTATATCAGAGTCTATTGTAGCAGAAAGAAACTTGAATTTTTATTTGGCGCATAATTTAACTTGACAGTTAGAATTGCCGAACATTTTCACCCAATCAGAATGACTTGTCCGATGCAGCCCGAACCATATTTCCCTGCAGCACCAAAAATTGAAGAAAGCCCGCGAATCTCTCTCTCGCTGAGAAATCCTCAACGAGAACGGACGTCTTAACGTCTGTTCCTGAATAGCAGCAGCATCATCATACCCTATGAGAAGAGCCATCTAGTCTCTGGACCCCTTGAGCCTATTCTTCTAGACCAAGGGATCCTAGTTAAAAGCAAATTAGAAGATACACTCTGACAACTTCCTACCTTCTTTCCTTACAACGAGCCTCGCTGCATACCAGCGTAAACCCCTTTACTTCATGCTGCCATTAAAACCTTGGAACAAGGAACCTAACACCGTCTCCGTTCTTCTTCACCACCTTTATATTCCATCTACATTTAGCGAGGGGATAACAACCAACGAAATACCAACGCTACCAACGAAATACCAACGCCCCCAAAGTAATACCAACGTAACCAACGCAGAAACGCAACTTAAACTTAAAAACCCAATAATAATAATAATAATATCCCCATCGCTATAATCTCTCGTAGACCCCTATGAAAAAATGAAAAGTCATCAATCCCCATATAAATAAAAATGAAATCTCGTCGACCCCAAAATATATAAAAATGAAATCTCGTCAACACCCATATAGATAAAAATAAATAACTGAAATATCGTCGAACCCCATATAAATAAAAAGGAAATCTCTTCGGTCCCAAAATAAATAAAAATGAAATCTTGTCGACCTCAAAATAAATAGAAACGATATTTATCAAGAATAATTAATGAAAATCAATCTATTATTTTCACTGACTAATCGCATTTACTGCAATGATTTAAAAACTTTTTGGTGCAGAGACTCCTTTCGATTTCAGAGTTTTTCTCATTGACCTCCCGAATAGATAAAAATGAAATATCGTCGACACCGATATTAATTCAAATGAAATCTCATGGACCGTGACATGAAATTTATCAAACATTTCAAAATCAATCCCATCCAATATCTACCTTGAGTTATGACATTTAGAAAAAAAAAGTGCTTGCATTTCTTGGCAAAAATTCTCAATTCTTGTTGATATTTTCGTTTTTTAAAAAAAGATACATTCAGTTCTTTTTGTACAACAAGTATACATCTGTATTTGGTCATCATATTTGTAAGTGCAGATAATGGAGTTTTGCATGAATATTTTGTTGCAAAGGTTAGCAGCATTTTGACCACCTTTTGAGACGACAATAGAGATTCTGAAGCTATGCTAAGCCAACATGAGAGGTTTCTGATTTAACTGAATTTTCAAAGGTAAGTAAGTACAAAAACTAATCTGTAGTCCTATGGCTTATCGGATAATATACATTTTCAGGACGTCATTGAAGCGTCTGCCGACTCCTACTGTTGACTGGATCCCAGTTATAAAGCTATTATTTTAAATGACGATACAAACAGCCAAGTATTTCAAAGAAAATATTTAAACGATAATTCTTATTTTTTTACTGCCGATATTGATATTCATGAAACTTTTTTTTATATCAATAAAAAAGATCAATATAGGTTTTATCTGAAAGATTTTAATTGATAAATTTCTGTAAATGACCAGTAAGAGGAATAAAATGGTTATGAATAATAAAGATTTAATTCCCGTTTTGTTTTTGGAAAAATATGAAAATAATAGACTCTGTAACTGTTGAATTTCTTTCTTTATATGTACAATGAATGTAGCATAGTTAAGTGTAAATACAGTTTTAATGTTGAAAAACAGTTCTATTTCAAATAATTCAGTTAAGCATAAGCACGCAGTTTAAATGTAAGTACGGTTTAATTGTCAAAAACATTTCTATTTCAAGCTATTCAGTTTACTCAAACAATTCATTTTAGCATAAGTATGCTGTTAGTTATATGTAACCCATAGATAGGGCCCTACCAGGTGCTACCACTCCGGGTCAGAGTGGACCTGGGAGCAATGGCAATGAAGAGGTACTCCGCATTTCCTAAAGCTCCAGCATTGCTGGAACCTCACCATCAGATTGTTCAGTGTCATATCTAGGACACTAGTTGGTGGGGGTCTTACCCCTCTGCACAGAAGCAGTCGGTGTATTCTACAGCCCCAGCCGACTGGGCAAAGGAAGTAAATAGTAGTCGCTTTTATTCTTGGGGATTACAGCGGACTGTCGTAAAAAAAAGTTTGTTCAATAGCCTTCTTCCTCACCTTCTCTTTTTTTTTGTCGCAATCAAAAGTCTCCTTTCCCTCCACTTCAGCCTAGCGTACGTAGAAAGGTTCACCCTCCTCTTCCTGGCGATGACGGCGGCGTTGTTATCGTTGGTCTGTTGATACTTTCATATCAGTAGAATAGCTGACAGGCTGGGTATGACATGGGTCGGGGCGTCGTGGACCTCTGTTGAACCTCTTTGGAAACCTGTCTTGAACTGCCAAAATCTCGCTACTTGGTCACCTTATATAGCGATTTGATGGATCAATTCGAAGGTTCCCGAAGGTTCGATGATCACCAGTGAGAACAGTAGTGCAACACGTGAAAGCTCACGTGTGATTATTTTAAAATCACGCCTGAACTCTACAGGTCACTCTGCCTGCACGATCGAGGTTCGTGACATTTTTGATCGTCAGACCAATGTACCCAATGACTGATGACAGTCTCCAACCTTGAGCCCGCTGCAATTCAATGACGGGGCCCGTCCATAATATTACATAAACAGTTTCTTGTTTAAATATTTTTTGAAATTTGATTTTGCATTCTGGCTTGACTGGCTTCTTTGTTCATTCTCAGTATTTTCTTTTTATTTGAATTTTGAATTATGTATTTCGCTTTTTTGACAAAAAAGACGTAATGATGTATAAAAAAGTATCTTAAAGATGTGTGTTACCAATGCAAAGTTTAGAAAACTGTTCTCAGTAGTTATTTCAAATTGTGTCCGTCTGAGTGTCACATTGAGACTAATCTGGAGGCAAAAATACTTTTCAGAAATAAATATTAGATTTGACATAATAAAAACTGTTCCCACCGCCAAGAAAAATCGAACTTTGCCAAGATATTGCAAAAAATTCGATTCAATAATCTTTAAAAAAAATTAAATTCTTTGTGAAGTTATTTTTAAATAAAGGATACGTACGAATTTCTTTCTTTCTAAGGGACTAAATAATATTTTTTGTTGTTTTACAGCCAAACTAATCCTAAATTTTTTTAAAAGTATTTAAAAAAAAGTTTCCCAAAAATCTTTTTCACAAAACTTTTCTCCTGATGATGATTAAGGTTGAAAGTAGTGGAGAGCTATAAAAAATGAATAGGGCAAATGAAATATTCCTGTCAAATCAATTCTGTTCATTATATATATATATATATATATATATATATATATATAAAATCATCAAATGGCAAAGTAGCCTACAGAATAGAGTGGAAGTTTAATGACCAATCATGATTGCACGTATTCCTTTATCTCTCTCTCGCCATCCTTCCCTATCGGCCATCGCTCTCGGTAAATTCACTGAACTGCCTAGCATGTCTTTGCAGAACGCATGAATGTAAGTCCTTGCTGGTTGACCAATACTGGTGTGTCCATGTGTGAGAGTCCACTGGAAAACGTTGTTTATTTGTTTGTTCCGCGCTTCTCCAGCAATGACCAGCATGTATCATTCTCTTTTAAAATGCGCCGACACCCCTAACTTGCTTAGCTACCTCTTAATACTATTATAAATGCACTCATACACGCACCTACGCATATATGTGTTACGTCACAGCTTATAAGCATGCATAGTCACAAGACCCTGTATGTATATACATACGTTTACTCTTTCCCTTTTACGAATACTCATTCATATTGAGCCCTGTCGGCTTGGGCTGCAGAATACACCAACTGCATCTCTGCAGAGGGGTAAAATCCCTGCAATTAGTGTGCCGGATATGACATTAAAAAATCTGATGGCGAGGCTTCGGCCTTAGAGATTTGAGAAATGTGGTGTACATTGCCATTGAACCAAAGTCCACTCTGACCCGGAGTAGCACTTGATAGTTTCCTATCTATGGGTCAAATATAACTTTTAAAATGTGAGTGAACACTTGATATGTGTTGAATTGACTTGTTTGAAATAGAACTGTTTCATCATTTAACTGTGTGCAAACAAATGACTGATGTTTAATTTAATTGTTAGTGTTAAATAGGAAAACTTGAAAACATTTATATGCGTACAAAAATGAGCTCAGTCTCGTTTAAAAATGTTATCTATAAAATGGGTTTAGAAATCATATATTTAATATATATGTATAAAGTGAATTTGGCATCAAATAACTTTCAATGGTTGATATGCCCTAAAACCAAACCAAACCAAAACTTATATATGTCTAAAGATGATTTGACATTAAATAACCAACAAGGCTTGATATGCCATAAAACCAAACCAAACTAAACTAAATCATTCGTGTCGATACGTCAGAACCTAAACGCATTAGAATTCAGGAGGAAGTCCTCCGGACATTGTGTCTAACGAGCTGAATTGCGACATCGGAGTAACCGGGTTCGAACATCAGTTGCGCTATCACGTTCGGTTTCAGACAAATAACCTTGGGAAAGGCATGAACATCCTTATCTCTTCAGGTATCGCTTAAATAGTAACAGTATTGTTTTTCAACAAGAATGGCTTTAGCATTGAATAACCCACGAAGGTTGATGTGCCATTAAATGAAAACCAACAAAAAACAAACATAAGACTATTGTTTCTGAAGAAGAAAAATAGACATTTGATTTCCATATTATAAATGTTGAGAAATCCTTTTCTTTTAATTCTAAACTCTCTCTCTCTCTCTCTCACTCTCTCTCTCTCTCTCTCACTCTCTTAATCTCTCTTTCTTTCTTTCTTTCTCTCTCTCTCTCTCTATATATATATATATATAGGTCAACATTTATAACATGGAAATGAAATGATTATTTTTCATGTCAAAAACTCGTCTTTCGTTTGTTCTCATATACATACACACACACACACACATATATATATATATATAAAGAGAGGGAGTGGGAGTGAGAGAGAGAGAGAGAGATTGATAGTTAGATTGGTAGGTAGAGAGAGAAACATTAAAAGAGAGAGACATTGGCAGATAAATAGTATAAGATAGGTAAGTAGGTAGGTAGGTAGATAGATAGATAGATAGATAGATAGAGAGAGAGAGAGAGAGAGAGAGAGAGATCTTTATAATGATGATGAAAAATGGTACGGCAATTATGATTAGATTACCAAAGTCAGAGAAGTGATTTTACCTCGAAAACCAAACAATGTTTTGCCCGAGGCGTTAATCATTTGCCTATACGATTGAAATACACACTAAAGAATCATAGAAAACTATTACCTTAATTTAATTTAGAATTAATCATTGAATATAAGACAATTATATGTATCAACAAAAATGAAATGGGACTTTCTTTCCTACCGAATACAGACATAAACAACAAGCAATATATAGCAAGAACGACATCTACTGTTTTGCAAGAGATACATCTATCAGGTTCAAAATTGATTGTTTTATTGATCGGTTGATATTAACTACATTTCAACCTGTCTCGGGTTATTTCATGCCTTGAGGTGAAGGAATCCTGTTCATTGTACTTCATATTTATAGCTTTTGTGTAATTGTTTCGAGAGAAGTTTTGTTATTGCACATATGAAGTACAATGATTTAAATAATTTGCACAGAGCAATATGGTTTGTGACAAATTAAAGGGCCTGGAAGATTTGGAAGTTGGCGGCCGAGTGGAGACCATCTAAGCAGCAGCATTATTGAAAACGGCCATGATACTGAGAAGAGTCCTGGAGACTTGAGGAGACTTACTGCCACTCAATCTCCAGTGAAAGACCATCAGCTTACGCTGATGTGAAAAGCTTTAATGAGTAAATAATAATAATAACAATAATAATAATAATAATAATAATAATAGGTTCAAAGGACTAGTTTAAATACAAATGATCAATTTTGTGGTATTCAGTATTCCTATCTAATACTAATCTTTTAAGTTTGGTTTAATTTCTTTAATGGCATATTCACCCTATGGGTCATTCAATGCCAAAACCCTGCTTGTTGAAGAACAGTGGTATTATCTAACCCATATCTGGGAGACAGGAGGGCTCATGCCTTTCCAAAGGGTATTTGTTCGAAAGTGAATGTAATAGCGCGACTGGAGTTTGAACTGGCTTACTCCTATGTTGAAGTCCAGCACGTTAAAAATTACATCACAAAGACACCCACCAAATCTTGTTGAAATAGTTTTCTTTGACCCATAGATGGGACCACCCGGTACTACCACTCGGGTGTTATAGAACCTTAGAGTAATAGCAATGAGGTAATTCATACTCTCCAGAACCCCAGAACTGAAACCTCACCATTAAATACAATTTAATTTTATACCCATGACACTAATTTTTGTTATGTTGTAGATCTTATCCTGCCACAGAGGTGCAGCCAGTGTATTGGAAGCCCCAAACGACATGGTGCCTGTGAGGTCCATACATGAATAATTATTTAAATTAGTTTTGGATACTTCATTCAGGCGAGCTAAACATCACTGTCAGGAATAACAAAAAATGAAAATAATATGGGAAATCAATTGACATCTATCACAAAAAAAAAAGTGTTAATTTTCCAGTAAAAAAGGAGGCTTTTAGAAGCTTTAACATCTGGACCGATATTTTTGCGTTTCTTGGCCAATCAGCGTCTCTGTTTGAGGTACTCGTCGTTCTTTCAGTTTGCAGACGATAATATATGATTTACCTGAGAAACTTATTTAAAAAAACGTAAAATAAATCCAAGAAATTTGGGTTTTTTTTTCCAAGATTATTAAAAATAAATGTTTAACTAATTAGAATCAGAGAGAAATTAATCTACTCTTGATCTTTCTTGAAGCCGATTTAAATCTTATAAATAAAATACACTAGTTTTTGTATGCAATAGAGATATCTCGATTGCTGCTCATTATTTATTTTGTGTGAATTTTACTGACTTTCCAATATGGAATCCATTCCGAATCTTTTTAATTTAAGCATCGTTTAATTAATTTTGCAAAAATATATCTTACTTCTTGTAAATCTTTACGATGGATCTGTTTGTAGAGATATAACATACCTTAAAGCTGATTAATTTCAGTATTACAATTACAAATTAAGCGTATTAATATACTTTGTCTCTGCATAGTGACATACTAACACAAAGATACACACACATAATATATATTTTAGTTTTAATACAACGCAAGCTGCTATGAACTACATTTGTTTTTGTTAATACCATATTGGGGCATATTAACGCTTTGACTAATGTTACTTCTTTTCATGAAGAAAAGAAACTGTAAATTGTGAGGTTTAAAAAAAAACTTTTCACAAGTTAACGAAATAATATTTAAAAAATTTTTAAAACTGTGTTTTATCCTATTTACCAACCCCTCCGCTCGTGCAGGATATGACACAAAGTCAATTTTTTAGCGGAGTTTAACAGGTTTGAATTCAGAGTTTTCCGTCTCTTAAACTAGTTGCCTCACTGTGTCAGTTATCAGCTGATGTAAATTAGTCTTTGCTGGTTGGCCAACACTTCCCATTCATATGCCGGAATCCAGTCGAAAACGTCCCTAAGGAGTTCGTCTTTTCTTCTCCAGCAAAGCCCCACATGTCTCATTCGTCTTACTTTAATAGTTTGAGAGATGAGAGGCAGGTGCCAGTTCAGATGCTATTTTGTGAGGTGTTGCTTCCAGAATTTGTTCAAGAGAGCACATAGCATTGTTCCTCTCTAGCTTTTTCTCTATGCAGTTTGTTTACGTCTATGAAGTGCATCCATATAGTAGTATGGACACTGTTTCAGCTTGGAAGAAATCCTATTTTACTTTAAAGGACAGCTCAGTATTACATATGATAACTTGTTAATAGCATTCTACACCTTTATTAAGAGTGTGTTCCCATCATTTTCAGTAAATGAAATGTTACTGCTGAGGTATCTGAACTGGTCTATTAAACTGGTCTTTAAAGTGCAGATGGCTCCCATTTTTAACGTATGTAATCTGTGTCATTTGCATTCACACAGAAGCTAATACTTTTGCTGTATGTTCCAGACTATGCGGTAGGGATTCTGCTTGGGCTGGTGTATTTGTGAGAAGTGCTAAGTCATCTGCATAGTTTCAGCTGGATATTGTCTCTTTCTAACCTTTTTAACGTGAAACAATTTTCTATTATTAGATCTATGGATGCCCGAAATACCTAGTCTCGACACAGCATAAACAAATATGGCGGTAATGTATCTCTTTGCCCGATTCATGTGATTATGTCGAAAAAGTCGGTGTCTCCAAATGAGCGAACCACTTGCTTTCGTGTTTTTGTAAAGGATCATTATAGCCGTCACATTTACTTTAAGAAGACTATATACAAGTAGAATTTGTTCTATCTTGTCTTTGTGTATGGAATCAAATGTCTTGGAGAAATCAACGAACAGTTGTATTGCCTCGAGATTCTTCGATGATTCGTCGAATTGTCAGCATATATAAGATTGCGGATCGAGTTTTTCCAAAACAGTTCTGATTATTCCTGAGAATTTTCTCGATTTCGGATGGAAAATAATTTTTTTTAAATACTATATCAAGTTCTTCCTCCTTCGCAAATGGTCGTAGTTTACTGGCTAATGACTCATTAATTATTTTTAATTTAATTTAATTAATTATAGGTTTTTTAGTGACTTTTTAGTTAATTTAATTTAATTAATTATAGGTTTGTCAGTGACTTTTTAGTTAATTGAATTTAATTAATTATAGATTTGTCAGTGACTTTTTAGTTAATCTAATTTAATTAATTATAGGTTTGTCAGTGACTTTTTAGTTAATCTAATTTAATTAATTATAGGTTTGTTTGTGACTTTTTAGTTAATTTAATTTAATTAATTATAGGTTTGTTAGTGACTTTTGTCAGGACATTTTCCGAGTAGATTCTGAAAATGTTATATCCACTTCTGAAATCTTTCTTCTTGGTTGGCAACTTTTAGTGTTGCTCTCGGGGTTATCTTCCTTTTGCTCAAATCATTTACCGTCTGCCATGCTATTCATGATTGTCTATCTTGTGAATTTCTAATGGAGGTGCCCGTGGTGTAGTCGTTATTGTTAGGAAATGGACACGGAGACACGAGTTCAAATCCTGGACGAGACTGATTGCATTTCACATAGCACTAATACCCTTGGGGAAGGTATGAATCCAATTATTCTCCCTCAAGCTATGGGTAAATAGTAGGACAGACTAGGTTCTTCAGCCTTGGTTAGGCAACTAGTCTAGGAGAAGGAAAACTCTGAATTCAAACCTGTTAAACTCCACTTAAAAATTGGCCTTGTGTCATATCCTGCCCGAGCGGAGGGGTTGGTAAATAGTATCTTCTTGTGAATTTCTTATTTTATTTAGTCCAGAATGTATTCTAATTGTTCTTTTTGGTAAGTGTTGGTTGGTTCTCTCTAGTCCTCTTTAAATTTCTGTGCGTTGGGTTTCTTTTATTGAGTAAGGATGCGTTTTTAATTATTTCTTTTTTTAACTACTAGTGATTCCCATGGAAATCTACGGGTAGCTGTTGGTTTGGTTGGTATGTACTCTGTTTCAGCTTCTATATTGACAATGACAAAATTTTCATATTCGTCATTCAGAGAATGTCTTTCAGATATCTCTTGAAGAGTATCATTTTTTTTACATGTATTATTTATATCTCTATTGGTAAGTGAAAACCAGTCATAACAGGGTTTGAGCGTTTGTTTCTGATTTCTTCAGAGACTCAAGCATATCTTTGTCAAGATAATTCTGTGATCGGATGATACTCCTTTAAATGAGAAGTATGCCTCAGTGCGAAGCAATATTTATCCTCTACTTATTTATAAGTCTATCATCCAGCAGTGTTTTAAACTGCGTAGTTTTTTTTGTCTTTCTTGGAATATAGAGTTTAGCCATGATGAATGTTTCCGAGTGAAAAATCCGATAGATATTTGCCATTTCTATTTGACAAGCTGTGGAAGTAAAATCTATAATATTATTTTTTTACCTATTTGTGTAGTCATGTCTTCACCAATTAGAACCTTATATATAGGAAGGTGTCAGATAAAGGAATACAGCCCGTTGTAGAAGGCGGTGATATCCGTTTTATAACCGGCATTGTTGGGACTGTTGCAAGAGATGATCGTTGTTTTTGGAAAGCTATTAAAAGTGACACACTTAATTCTTAGTTTAGTTTTCTCTAAGCTATTTTGTCATTTTGAGACTCGAGGACAGAAAAGCACCTTTACACCTCCATTTGGCGGCATTAAGGGAATTTTTCAATGCAGATGCCGAGACAAATGTCTACCCATTACCATTATCATGGTATTTTAATTCTAGTTCACAATGGTTGTATCTGTGTTCTTTCACGCTTATAATGTCTATGTTTTGGTCGGCCGCAGATGCTCTAAGCTTACGTAGCTGGTTTATTGTGTTTATAATATATATATATATATATATATATATATATATATATATATATTGTGAGAGAGAGAAAGAGAGAGAGAGAGAGAGAGAGAGAGAGAGAGAGAGAGAGAGAGGCTAATTAGATATCTTCACGTCTCTTATTGTTTATACATTATTTCTTTAGATTTTAGTTGCATAAACCACATTTGTTGGTAAGTTGGAAATAATCACATCCTAACAAATAAAACTCTCTTTTTTGTCTGAACACTGATGACATCTACCCATTCTAGATTTATCTTGGTCACAACTAATTTTAGAGTAAATAAAAAATGATGAACGTTATTCATCAAGCTCACTGAATATCATAAGCCGTTTGAATGGTTTCCCTCCTCCCCCTTCTCCTCCTGACACTTGTTCTCCCCTTCTTCCTGTCTCTGAGTCAAATATGGGCATGTTTTTTTTATTTTTTCATTTTTAAATTTCCCGATCTTTAATCGTGTGTCTGGATGGGATAAATGAGTTTCAAGCCCAGAGAGCATTAAGTCGATAGATTTCCAAGGAGAAAAACTCTCAGAGGAAAAAGATCCAGCGAAAAAAAAAAAAAAATTGTGGGAAGAAGTTCAAACGGATAAAGGATTATTTTAGGAATGCTTTTTAGAAATAACAAAAACGCACTTTCTGTTTGTTTGTTTGTTTGTCTCTCCTATTTCCATTGACTGTATCGTTTTAGTTTATTTTACAACTTTCTTTTTATTGCTACTTCTTCCTTTCTTCTTTTACTGTTTCTTCATTTTTTTCTGAAGGAAAGAGGGTAAGAACATCTTTTTGGGTTTGTTTGCTTGTTTGTTTCGTTCTTTTTTCTTTTTTTCTTTATTTTATTGCAGGTTCTTTCTTTCATTCTTTCTTTCTCTCTTTCTTTCTTTCTTTCTTTCTTTCTTTCTTTTATTACAGGTTCTTTCTTTTTTCCTCTCTTTTATTACGGGTTCTTTCTTTCTTTCTTTCTTTTTTTACAAGTTCTTTCTTTCTTTCTTTCTTTCTTTCTTTCTTTCTTTCTTTTAAGACTTCCAAATTAAATTAGACTAAAAGTGCAAAGTATATGAATTGATGTCTCGATTCAATTTAAATTGACTCCAAGATAAAATAACGAGCTTTTGTCTATCAATTAACCAATCAAGCAATATACATCCATACATATATATATATATATATATATATATATATATATATATATATATATATATATATATATATAAATTACATGACATTACAATAACAGACACATCTTTTGGGTGGTTCGAAAATTCGATACCGTTTAAGAGGTACTGAGTGTTTTAGGAAAAGGGATATCATATCATTTTGACATCTGATAACTGAACCAATTCTCATCCAAATCATCTCAAATTTTAACAGCATATAAAGAAATAGCTCAAAATTCATGGTTTTCATTTCAATGATGACACTTATTTATTAGATATTGTCACTGGAGTTTTACAAGGTGATAAATTGTCGCCATTTCTATTCATCATTTGACTACATTACTTACTACGAACATCAGTAGATCTAGCGAAAGAAAATGGTCTCGCACTAAAAAAAAAAAAAAAAAAAAAAAAAAAAAACAAACAAAAAAAGCTAGAAGCTAAAGATATCGAACAAGAATTATTATTGATTCAGACACTGTAGATGATCTTGCAATTCTTGCAAATTCACTCGCTCAATCTGAATATCTGCTGTTTTAACCCGGAAAAAACAGCA
>OY757939.1:57703100-57865600 GCA_963585895.1 Sepioteuthis lessoniana
GGCAACTAGTCTAGGAGAAAGAAGACACTGAATTCAAACCTGTTAAACTCCGTTTAAAAAATTAACCTTGTGTCATATCCTACCCGAGCTGAGGGGTTGGTAAATAAATAAATAAATAAATATATATATATATATATATATATACTATATATATATAAAGGCTTGGTGAGGCAACTAGTCTAGGAGAAAGAAGACACTGAATTCAAACCTGTTAAACTCCGTTTAAAAATTAACCTTGTGTCATATCCTACCCGAGCTGAGGGGTTGGTAAATAAATAAATAAATAAATAAATATATATATATATATATATATATATATATATATAAAGGCTTGGTGAGGCAACTAGTCTAGGAGAAAGAAGACACTGAATTCAAACCTGTTAAACTCCGTTTAAAAATTAACCTTGTGTCATATCCTACCCGAGCTGAGGGGTTGGTAAATAAATAAATAAATAAATATATATATATATATATATATATATATATATATATATATATAAAGGCTTGGTGAGGCAACTAGTCTAGGAGAAAGAAGACACTGAATTCAAACCTGTTAAACTCCGTTTAAAAATTAACCTTGTGTCATATCCTACCCGAGCTGAGGGGTTGGTAAATAAATAAATAAATAAATATATATATATATATATATATATATATATATATATATAAAGGCTTGGTGAGGCAACTAGTCTAGGAGAAAGAAGACACTGAATTCAAACCTGTTAAACTCCGTTTAAAAATTAACCTTGTGTCATATCCTACCCGAGCTGAGGGGTTGGTAAATAAATAAATAAATAAATATATATATATATATATATATATATATATATAAAGGCTTGGTGAGGCAACTAGTCTAGGAGAAAGAAGACACTGAATTCAAACCTGTTAAACTCCGTTTAAAAATTAACCTTGTGTCATATCCGTTTAAAAATTAACCTTGTGTCATATCCTACCCGAGCTGAGGGGTTGGTAAATAAATAAATAAATAAATAAATATATATATATATATATATATATATATATAAAGGCTTGGTGAGGCAACTAGTCTAGGAGAAAGAGGACACTGAATTCAAACCTGTTAAACTCCGTTTAAAAATTAACCTTGTGTCATATCCTACCCGAGCTGAGGGGTTGGTAAATAAATAAATAAATAAATATATATATATATATATATATATATATATATATATATATATATATATATATAAAGGCTTGGTGAGGCAACTAGTCTAGGAGAAAGAAGACACTGAATTCAAACCTGTTAAACTCCGTTTAAAAATTAACCTTGTGTCATATCCGTTTAAAAATTAACCTTGTGTCATATCCTACCCGAGCTGAGGGATTGGTAAATAAATAAATAAATAAATAAATATATATATATATATATATATATATATATATATATATATAAAGGCTTGGTGAGGCAACTAGTCTAGGAGAAAGAAGACACTGAATTCAAACCTGTTAAACTCCGTTTAAAAATTAACCTTGTGTCATATCCTACCCGAGCTGAGGGGTTGGTAAATAAATAAATAAATATATATATATATATATATATATATATATATATATATATATATAAAGGCTTGGTGAGGCAACTAGTCTAGGAGAAAGAAGACACTGAATTCAAACCTGTTAAACTCCGTTTAAAAATTAACCTTGTGTCATATCCTACCCGAGCTGAGGGGTTGGTAAATAAATAAATAAATAAATATATATATATATATATATATATATATATATATAAAGGCTTGGTGAGGCAACTAGTCTAGGAGAAAGAAGACACTGAATTCAAACCTGTTAAACTCCGTTTAAAAATTAACCTTGTGTCATATCCTACCCGAGCTGAGGGGTTGGTAAATAAATAAATAAATAAATATATATATATATATATATATATATATATAAAGGCTTGGTGAGGCAACTAGTCTAGGAGAAAGAAGACACTGAATTCAAACCTGTTAAACTCCGTTTAAAAATTAACCTTGTGTCATATCCTACCCGAGCTGAGGGGTTGGTAAATAAATAAATAAATAAATATATATATATATATATATATATATATATAAAGGCTTGGTGAGGCAACTAGTCTAGGAGAAAGAAGACACTGAATTCAAACCTGTTAAACTCCGTTTAAAAATTAACCTTGTGTCATATCCTACCCGAGCTGAGGGGTTGGTAAATAAATAAATAAATAAATATATATATATATATATATATATATATATATATATAAAGGCTTGGTGAGGCAACTAGTCTAGGAGAAAGAAGACACTGAATTCAAACCTGTTAAACTCCGTTTAAAAATTAACCTTGTGTCATATCCGTTTAAAAATTAACCTTGTGTCATATCCTACCCGAGCTGAGGGGTTGGTAAATAAATAAATAAATAAATATATATATATATATATATATATATATAAAGGCTTGGTGAGGCAACTAGTCTAGGAGAAAGAAGACACTGAATTCAAACCTGTTAAACTCCGTTTAAAAATTAACCTTGTGTCATATCCTACCCGAGCTGAGGGGTTGGTAAATAAATAAATAAATAAATATATATATATATATATATATATATATATATATATATATAAAGGCTTGGTGAGGCAACTAGTCTAGGAGAAAGAAGACACTGAATTCAAACCTGTTAAACTCCGTTTAAAAATTAACCTTGTGTCATATCCGTTTAAAAATTAACCTTGTGTCATATCCTACCCGAGCTGAGGGGTTGGTAAATAAATAAATAAATAAATATATATATATATATATATATATATATATATATATATATATATATAAAGGCTTGGTGAGGCAACTAGTCTAGGAGAAAGAGGACACTGAATTCAAACCTGTTAAAATCCGTTTAAAAATTAACCTTGTGTCATATCCTACCCGAGCTGAGGGGTTGGTAAATAAATAAATAAATAAATATATATATATATATATATATATATATATATATATATATAAAGGCTTGGTGAGGCAACTAGTCTAGGAGAAAGAAGACACTGAATTCAAACCTGTTAAACTCCGTTTAAAAATTAACCTTGTGTCATATCCTACCCGAGCTGAGGGGTTGGTAAATAAATATATATATATATATATATATATATATATATATATACATATATATATATATATATATATACCTATGGACAAAAATTTAATACCACCCTTAAAGATGAAGAAAAATATATTTTTTGTCATCTTTAAATTATGAAGATCAGATGCATGAAAAATAAGGCATAAAAACAATAAAATTTAAAACATGAAAAAATTTCGATTCATTTTTTAGCATTTATGCTAAATTTTAAAATTTTCTTTTGACATGAATATAAATAAGACTAATGAGCGGAACTATAGAATATAAAGGCAAATTTTTTATTTATTATTTTGTACATCCGCCGTTAGCTTTGATAACCTAAAAAATTCGGCTGGGCATTCTTTCAACTAGTTTCTGAAGTTGAATCGAAGGGATTTTTTCCCATGCGTCTAAGATTTCGTTTTTGAGATCTAAAATTGCTGAGTACTATCGACCTCCTTTATAATAATAATTTGCAATAATCCATCCCCACGAATTTTCTATAGGACTGAGGTCTGTAGAGTATGCTGGGTGGTCAAGAAGCCTTATCTTTTTGTTCAAGCAAGTACATCTTTGTTATTGATACATTGTGGATAGCAGCATTATTTTGCTGAAAAATCCATTCTTCTCCACATAGCCGACACCCTTCTTTTGCGAGAGATAAATCATTTAGCATCTTCACTTAATCTGTTGCTTTTGTCGACCGCTGACAAACTGAAGTTTAAACTTTCTTGAAGATGAGAAGCCCCCTTCCCCCGCCCGATCTTAAGAGATCCCCCCTCCACTATGCCTCGTTGAGTTATTCTTTTCTGGAAATTGTTTAGCGTGCCAGAATTTCTGAAAGCCATCTGGATCGTCTAAACTGAATTTCTTTTCGTCCGAGAAAAAAACTTTTTGCTATTCATTAGCATTCATGGTTGATATTGACACGCATATTCCAGTCATTTCTCTTTGTGCTTCATTGTTAACCTTGGATGGTGAATTCTTTTCTTATGCTCAGTTTTTTCGTTGTTTAAATGCCTTCTAATTGTTCTTGTACTGCAAGGACTATCCACTAAAGATTTTAATATTTTTGATGTCAGCGAAGTTTACTTTTTTACTTCGCTAACAATTCTTCTCTTGAATTGTGGAGATAATTTTTACTCGCCTGCCCACCGGTTTTCTTGTTCCATATTAATTTGGACTTTTCAAGTAATTGAAGATAACGGTTTTACTACGTCCAAAGGCCTTCGAAATTTTCTCACTGAGATTTTCCACTCTTTTCAGAGATGTACTCTCGCCTTTCTAAAATTCTGCTGATTCAGTTCTTTTAGCCATTTATATTTGAGCATTTCAATTATTACAGTTTTAATAACTTTTATATTTTGTGGAGTATTGCCTCCGGGACTTGTTCAATACAATTCGCAACATTCTTGTGTAATTGCCGTCAAGCTTTTTCTCTAGCCGTTTAGTTAGCGTCCATGTAGTGGAGCCATATAGCAGTATCGATACGACCACCGCTTAGGAAAAACTGCGTTTTATTTTATCGGTCAGGTCTGACTTCCATATGACCGATAGTCTACCGATAGCTGTCCACGCCTTTGCTCGTCGCGTGTTGACGTCTTTCTTGGTTGATGAGACACTGCTTCCTAGGTAGGTGAACTAGTTTCAGAGAGGTACCATTTAGTGTGGAGAGGTCACCTCTTTGATTAAAGGACATATATCCTGTCTTGTGTGCGTTGTCATGGAGGCTTATGCTTGCAGCTGCTCGTTCCAGACCATGCAGCAGGTATTCGGCATGGGCGGGTGTATTTGCCAGAAGCGCTACGTCATCAACGTAGTCCGCGTCCGTAAATGTTTGCGCAGGCTATCACCTGCTTCTTTCCTTTAGTAGCCTGAAACCGTTATCTTTTATTATATCTATTGACGTTCTCAGCATGTAGTCTAGTCGGATGATAAACAGGTATGGGGGTTATGTGTCTCCATGCAGCACAACTGCTACAATGCCGAATTATTCTGTGTCTACATTCGGGAAGCGGACTTTTACTTTCGTGTTTTTATATAGCATCAAAATGGCTGCGAAGTTTTCTTGGAGTAAGCCGTAGGCGAGTAGGATTTGTTCCATCTTTCCTCTGTGTATGGAGTCAAAAGCTTTGGAGAAGTCAACAAATAAAATTGTTTCTTCAAGGTGTTTTAGAATTCGACGAATATTCAAAATTCGTGATGTCGTGGATCTATTTCTCCGAAAGCCATTTTGGTTCTTCCTAAATATCTTTACAATTTTGGGTTCTATGTGGTTGCGTAGTAGAGCGTTGTATCCGAATTAGATCAACCAGACATGCAGGACACTGCTGGAGAAGTAAGGACGAACTCATAAGCGACATACTCCTGAGGACCCCATCACATAGATGAGCAAAGGCAGGACGACCAGCTGGAGCCTGTATACAACAGCTCTGTGCCGATACAAGATGTAGCCTTGAAGACCGTCCCGGACGATAGAGACGGGTGGCGAGAGAGGGTCTGGGACACCCCTGTTGGCAGCGCGACATGATGACGCTGATACTATTTACCAACCCCTCCGCTCGAGCAGGATATGACACAAGGTCAATTTTTAAGCGGAGTTTAACAGGTTTGAATTCAGAGTTTTCCTTCTCCTAGACTAGTTGCCTAACCAAGGCTGAAGAACCTAGTCTGCCCTACTATTTACCCATAGCTGGAGGGAGAATAATTGGATTCATACCTTTCCCAAGGGTATTAGTGCTATGTGAAATGCAATCAGTCTCGTCCAGGATTTGAACTCGTGTCGCCGTGTCCATTTCCTACGACGATAACGACTACACCACGGGCACCTCCATGATGACGATGAGGATGATCTTTTATATTACGTAGACTGTATATAATGATTTGTTCAATAAAATTAAGTATTTTTTCTTTAGTTTTATTGGTGGCTTTATATTTATGTAAAAAAAAATTAATTTAGCAAAAATGCTAAAATACATGTAAGAATGAATTGAAAGTTTTTCTAATTTTAAACTTGAATGTATGTTAACCTTATCTTTCATATATCTGATTTTCGTAATTCAAAAATTGTAAACAATATGTTTTTCTTCATTTTTTAGGTTGGTCTTACATTTTTGTCCAGGGCTATATATATATATATATATATATATGTAAGTAGTATACAGAATTTAATCTGTATATATTAATATATATAATTATGAAATCCCAACTCCTGATCACACACACACACACACACACACACATATGCAGGGCTTTGAATTTTATAAATTATATACATATAAATATATGTAAATGAAATCCTATCCACAACTTATATATATATATATATATAGTTAGCGACCGTAGTCGAGGGTGACCCGAAGGCTCCCTTTTCGATAGCAATTACACCAAGGTGTAGGGAAGGACTCTACTCCTTTCCATGGATTGCTCCACTTTACCCTTGATCCTTACCTTATAATGCTGAGTGTTAAGCAAGGTGGTATCAAGCACCATTTTTAGAGTCTTTGGTATGACTCGACCCGGTGATTGAACCCAGGTCTCCCGGGCCACTGGCGAACACTCTAACCATTATACCAATAAGAAATTAATATCTCACCCTTGTACTATTGTGTTAGATCAATAAGTTCTATGCTTTCGCACGAATAGAAGACACTATCATCGGATAAAAAATCATTTATAAAGCAAAGTTTCATTTGCTTATTGTGTTTGTTATTCAAAAGGAGACTAATGAAATTTTTAGTCATGAAATGATTGTGACAATGTGAGATCTAAAATAGTTTTAGTTTTGTACTGCTCTTCTGACCAGCATTCGAGCACTTTTTGATATATCAAATACTTATTAAACGGTTGCTCATTCTTATCTCTTTACTAATTTCATTTCTAATACCTACATTGGCAATACAACAACCACGCTTTACCGTCGTCTTACATACCACCTCTCTGGTACCAGCGCCATCAAATAACATAAAATTACAACATATAGAAATAACACAGATGAATTCGTTTACATTGAAACGCGAAAAATCCTCACTAATAACTTTAAAATCATTCATAAGAATAACAACCAAAAACTTACAAATACTCCAAGAATTCGGTATTAAAAAAAATCAACATGAATGAAATTGCATTCAACACTCCTAATAACATACCAAACATCCTCAGCAACAAAAATACTTACCCCCACTAATAATAAACCCTTCCAACAAAATGAATATCGCACCCACACTAACTTAAACAACTAATATCCATAACCCCCCTGATATAATCGAATGCGCTTTGGAGCAAATCTGAGTGCAATTTCTTTGTCAGTTCTACCTTGCTACAAAGATACTAACAAGAAAGTTAAAAACGAAAAATATAAGATCATAAAAAAAGTTCCGGGGTCTTTAACCCGAATAATATATATATATAAACTTCCATATGAACTAAAAAAGAAAACAAAAAATAACCAAAACAATGGAGCAAAGGAAAGATCTTTAATCTCCAAATACATCTGACAGTTCTGTCGGGGTAAAAAATATCGAATTTCCAGTTCGAAGGCCAAGCAAAAGTAGGGCAGTTTTACAATCATAGCGGAAAAGAAATTTCCTACCTCCTCTGTAGACATGCGCATAAGGAAAAAATATTCCAGCATTCTTAGAGTTTTAGAATTTAGTCAAAAGTGCGCAGATGTACAATTTTCTTTATTTTATTAATAGAATTTATATTATACTAGAAAAAGAATAACTTGGTAAATAGATGTATTTGATGACTAATTGTAGCAATCATGTCTCGCAGATTGATTCTAATATATAGGGAGTTCGATCCTCATTGGAAACCTTGTAATAGACTTGACCAAATTTATCAAATAACTATATTTGCTTTCCTGTCTCTAAAGAACAAACTTTAACCCTCGTTTACCGGTCCATTAGGATAATGGTTAGTGTCCGCCAACGACTTTGTGTAATATATTAACGTGACCTGTGGGTGTGAATACGGAGGATGTTGTTGACAGATAGATTAATAAGACCCGTGTGATCACCGAAATGTCATCATGTCCACCGGTGCTGTGTATCAGAGGATGTTGACAGGACTACACCTGCTCAAGGATAATATCAACAAGGTGATTGCCGAAATGTCACCATATCCACAATTGTTATGTTGAAAACAGGTGCATCCGGTCGAAATAATCGGAAAATCACCTGAACGGTGGACGTGATAGTGGCAGATGCGTACGCCCACAGAACCGGGCTTGGGCAAGTAGCCAATGGGAAGCAGACAACATAACCAATCGAAAGCAAAGAAGTGAGATGTGGGCATAACCATGGTTAACGAAAAAGAGGAATTGCTGCAGGTCACGTGAGAGTTGTAGACTATGTAAGTTCCCGAATTTCGGCTAAAGTCAGTTGTTCACTGGCTCTTCCGTCTCCCGACAGCTCCTCCGTGTGCGCGAACTCTCTGCGATTGCTTTTTGCTCCACACAAGTATCATCGCCGAAAATAAAAATATAATCTTATATTTTTATATACATACGTGTTCCTCGTAGTTAATAACGTCACAGTGTACTATACAACATTTGGAGACAGAGTTTCACACCTAGGTCGAGTCATATCGAAGACTCTAAAATTGTATTTGCTGTCTCTTTACTTAATACTCAGCATTATGAGGTACGGATATAGAGTAAAGCGGAACAATCCCGGGAAAGAAGTGGAGCCTTTCCCTATACCTCGGTGTAGTAGCTTGTAGAGAAGAGAAAAAATTCGTATTTTGGTTTGGCGCGCAATTTAATTCGACACTTAATTTCACCCAATCAGGATGACTTATTCTATTCACCCCGGGCCTTCATTTCCGGCCACCAAATCGGGTGAGCTGCCAAACACACCCTCTTTGGATGGAGAACGCCGACCAGTGCAGACGTTACATTGGCCGTTCTTCAATAGCGATGCTTTTGAGCTGGTCAACGCCGCCCAGTGCAGACATATCCCTGCGGCTCTAAAATAGCAGCAGCAGCAGCATGGATACACGAGGGAACCCGTCTAATTCATGGATATCCCAGTTGAATATAAATTAGATGCATTCAACATGCCTCGCACAGGCACAACTTTATGTCACCCCAAAATTGGCTATGTCGATCTGAGCGTAATCCCGCTCTCGACACGCATGGGGATAACGCCTACTCTCCCCAAATACCAGACACGAAACTCACGGTGACATCCAAAGTTCAATTCCTACAACCGCAACAAATCTTTCGTCAAAAATGCAAAAAAACACAACCCCTCACACGTCCAACGACACACGCTGCCATTCTCAACTTCTCATAACTCAATTTCGTCTCAATAAGCATAACCACTCCACGAGTCTTTCAGCACCAAAAGCAAACCCAATATTCCATGCTGCAAATAAAACCCTTATTCCAAAAACACCTTTCGACTATCGCCATCTTACTTCTTCTTCATCATCCTCCTTAAATACCTAACTACAATTAGCGAGGGCCTTACACACTTAGCGAGGAAACAACTCAACGTAAACACACATACGTTACAACCATCTTCCTCGCGAACAACAACCACTTTCCCTCGCTACTAACAAACCAATTTCTCCAGCTAAAATCATCCTACACTAAACCTAGTACAAGCTATTGAAAAGTGAGCCATCGGGTCGATTTCGACAACGGTCGGCCATCCATTTGTATACAGGATGCCGTTGCTTGTGAAAATATGTGTTGTGTCGCCATCTTTCTTTTTCAGACAATTGTCGCTTCTCATTATTTCACTGTTCATTATGGCCCCAGGCTGTTCCACGTTCTTACTGGTGGCATGAATAACGAAGACACTACGTTTGCTGCAAACATAACCTTATTTATTTTCCAACCATACGCCCATTATACGGTTAACGATTCAGGAAAGACTGTTGGACAAGAGATGGAAATTGGATAACCACTCACTCTGCGTTTTCTCCGCTAACTAATTCATGGTTATAATCTAACTTCTAAAGTTCTAGAATTTTAGTCACTTGACTTTAACTCGTCCAATGAAAGCCGAGTTTTCAACTGACAGTAAACAGTCAATCATACATATTTCACATTAATGGTTAAAATACTTTTAAATAATAGATACAGCTAAGCTATTATCTAACACTTAAAATTTTGACAAGTTTAGGTTGGGGTGGTTTTTATGGTATATCAACCATTGTGGGTTATTTAATGCCAAATTCTTTTTATACATATATACCAAGTTTATAGGATTCGGTTTGGTTTGGTTTTATGGATCATCAACCAATGTTGGTTATTTAATGGCAAATCCTCATCATTCTTTTGTATTAAATATATATGACTTGGTTCAATAGGGTTTTATGGCATATCAACCATTGTGGGTTATTTAATGCCAAATCCTCCTTATTCTTATGTATTAAATATATATGATTTGGTCCAAATGGGTTTTATGGCATATCAACCATTGTGGGTTATTTAATGCCAAATTCTTTTTATGCATTTTTATCATTAAGGGTTTTCGGACTACTGCCTTCATCTTTATAGCTTTTTCCACAACGTTTCGGCCGATATGTCCTCCGGCCATCTTCAGGTGTTTGTTGTCTAAATTTCTGACACGAAGCTTGTTGATTTTTATCATTAAGGGTTTTCGGAATACTGTCTTCATCTTTATTGTTCTTTCCACAGCGTTTTGGCCGGTATGTCCAGGGGCTTTCTTCAGGTGTTTTTAGAACTCGGGAACCTACACGGAACTTCGAACTACGTCCTTTAATGAATCCACGGGGTCGCCTGTTCTGATTCCGTTAACTGGGTACAACTTTTAAGTATTCCTGTATTGTTACTCGCTTGCAGTCAGGATTGAACCTACAGCCTCCAGATGATTGTTTCCTCAGAAGCTGAGGGAACTGACGCATATAACCGTTACGCTATGTGTCCTGGACATATTGGCCGAAACGTTGAGGAAATAACATTAAAGATGAAGACAATAGTCCGAAAACCCTTAATGATAAAAATCAAGTTTCGTCTCAGAAATTTAGACCACAAACTCCTGAAGAAGGCCGGAGGACATATCGGTCGAAACGTTGTGGAAATATCAATAAAGATAAAGGCAACAGTCCGAAAACCCTTAATGATATAAATCATCAAGTTTCGTCTCAGAAATTTAGACAACAAATACCTGACGAAGGCCGGAGGACATATCGGCCGAAACGTTGAGGAAATAACAATAAAGATGAAGTCAATAGTCCAAAAAGCCTTAATGATAAAAATCATCACGTTTCTTCTCCGAAATTTAGACAACAAACACCCGAAGAAGGTCGGAGGACATATCAGCCGAAACGTTGTGGAAATAACGATAAAAGCAAAAGTCCAAAAACCCTTAATGATAAAAATCATCACGTTTCGTCTCAGAAATTTAGACAACAAACACCTGAAGAAGGCCGGAGGACATATCGGCCGAAACGTTGTGGAAATATTAATAAAGATAAAGACAATAGTCCGAAAACCCTTAATGATAAAAATCATCACGTTTCTTCACCGAAATTTAGACAACAAACACCTGAAGAAGGCCGGAGGATATATCAGACGAAACGTTGTGGAAATAACAATAAAGATAAAGTCAATAGTCCGAATAACCTTAATGATAAAAATCATCAAGTTTCGTCTCAGAAATTTAGACCTCTTTATGCATATATATGGGATATATGATTTGTAAACAAATTTTGTTTATAATATTTTTAAATGAGTCTAAGCTCATTTTTTTGCACACAGTTAATTGGTTTCAAGTATTTCAAACACTAATAATTCTATTTACAATTAATCCTTTGTTTAAACAAAGTTAAATGGTTTAAAGTATTACTCTATAGAAGTCAAATTCAACATCAGTCATTTGCTTGTACAGTTTGTAGGTAATTTCATTTTTAAATGAGTTAGAACTAATTTGTTTGCACACTTGAATTGCTATTGTTTCTATACAATTAAATGGTTTCTCTTATTGCTACCTAACACTAATATTTCTATTTAACATTAATTATTTGCTTACATACAATAAAGTGGTTACAAGTATTGCTATTTAACACTAATTATTCTATTCAACACCACATTCCCCAGAGTTCCCGAACTGGAGCCTTATCATCAGATTGTTTATTGCCATATCTATGACGCTTGTGGTATTGGGTGGGGGGATCTTACCTCTCTGCAGAGATGCAGTCCGTGTATTCTACAGTCCCAGCCGACTGGTCTGATATTAGTTTAATGAGTTCGATATTCATTTGGGACTCAACTATTGGGGTCTTTTTAGCAGAACTGGCTTAACTTTTTAAATTATTATATGTTAAGTCTGGATGAGTCAGTTTCACTACGTGCCTATGCCCTTGGTAAAGATAAGAATCCAGCTGTGCTCCCTCCAGGTTTTAAATAGTAGGGCCAACTTAGTTCTTTATATTTGATTTTGCAATCTAAGGGAAGCGAATCTCTGAACTTTAACCAGCTTTACTCCGTTTTAAAATTGACCGTGCGTCACACTCAGCTTGAGACAGAGGGGTTGGTTTGGTCTCGTTTGGTTTTATGGCAGATCAACTATTTTAGGCTATTTAATGCCAAATACGTTTTATACATATATATTAGATATATATGATTTGTAAACATAAGTCAACAAAGTTGAATGGTTCGAAATATGATAGGTACCGTTAACCATTCAATTAAACATCAGATATTTGTTTATCCAAAGTGAAATAATCAAACAGTCCTATTTCTAACGGTTCAATTTAGCATAAGTTAACAAAGTTAAATCCAGCAAATTGTTGGAAAAAGAGTATAAGACTATACCCAACTGGATGAGAAAAGTAATCGACAGAGAAACTTAATTCTGACTGTATGAACACGTACTAGATGCAAAACTCAGAATCTGTCCTAGAGATTGAGACGCACAATCTTTTCTAAAATACAAGTAGATCACTTAATCTCGGCCAGATGAACAGATCTAGTGATAATGAAAAAATAAATTAAATAGAATAAAATAGAATAAAATAAAAGAGGACCTGCCATATAGTGGACTTTTCTGTCCCGGCAGACTACCGAACAAAAGAAATTGAAAAGAGAGATAAATATCGAGACCCAAGAAGCGAACTAAAACAACTATGGAAGGGTGAAGGTGATGGTAATTGTAGTTGGTGTACTTAGAACAATTCCCAAATGACTGGCAAAAAGATCGTAAGACTTGGAAATAAGAGGACAAGTTTAGATCATACTGACTACAGCATTATAAACATAGGCCAGAATACTGACAAGGGTCCTATTGACTTGAGAAGACTTTCTGTCTCTTAAACTCTAGTGAGAAACCATTAGCAAGTCCTGGCGGGGAAAACTCTCAAGCGAACAATAATAATAACAAAAATAATTATTTCTGGTAGACAAAGATCAAAGCAACAAAGAATCTGAAAGACATTAACTTGAGAAGACGACAAAAAGTTATCCAGAGCCATTTTAAAAGCAATCCTGCGCAAAGAGTATATGGAAACGGATGATTGAGATTTGGACAGTATACGTAAGATTTTATACAAGTCAAAGACTTGCCGGCCAAGACAGATTGACTTAAAAGAAATTCTAGTTTTCTGACTTTGAGCAACTAGAAACATATAGTCAGGTAATTCGTGAAGAACATACCCAAAGAGAGTTCCCTAAACAACTTAAGACGGAAAATATTAAAAACCAAATCATCCTTGAACCTTGAAATAAATCAATGTTAACGCAAGAAGAAGGGAGAAATGTAGGATTCATTTAAACAATCATGAATAAACTTAAGACTACTTTACCGTCCCTTGTGACACGACGTGCGGTTGAGTACTTAATTAATATATAAAGATTAGAATTTCAGAAATATATTTTAATCGATATATAATAATATTTTAATCGATATATAATAATATATATATATATATATATATATCAAAAAACAAAAAAGATCCTTAAAATAAGTATCTTTTTATTCAAGGATTATATTGACCTAAAAAGCTGGTTGATCGTTCCTAAAGGTCAGTTAAGTGCGAGACAATCGTTTCTGATATTAAAGGTCAATTAAGTGAGAGACAATTGTCTTTGATTTTGAAGATTAGCAAATTTATTCAATTTTTCGGTTGTCAACTAACTTCATCAATCACAATGATGAAACGGGTTATTTCGTAAAACATATTTTTCTAGTCCTTATCTTGAAGGTCAATGTCAAAAGAGAGATTTGATTTTGCTTCACGCTAAATAAAGGTGAGTTGGGCATGGCTCATCCTGGTGTGGCTGAGAATTTTTTTACGACCCCATTGCTCTAAACTTGTTCCCATTGGTCAAAGCCTCTAAAAAGGAGAGTGAACAAAGACGAATCAGCAACAGGAGGCAAAAAAAAAAAAAAAAAACAATTTTAGAGTAAAATATGGAAACGGAAAGAACATAATAGAAACGCTGAATGGATAAATAACTTGAAAAAAGAATGAGAAATTCAAGAAGACCTCGAGGTGAATATAAATCTGGATTCATTCAGAGCAACACTCAATAAAATACTAACCTGGATAACATGAAGCGTAATGGCAAGTATGAATTCTGGTTTTAAAGATTCCCGCCATTCCATAAGCACCTTAGCAAATGCCTACAAGAATCAAGCATACTCAAATGGCTAACGAAAGGGAAAACTACTCAGATCCAAAAGAACTACCCCAGAAAAAGGGATCGTCTCAGCAACCATAGACCTTTTTATGCTTTTTTCTTTGGCTTTATCTATAATTCTTTTCAAGAAAAGATAATTTATTCGCTATAGTGTTAAAAAAAACAGTTTTCACTTATTATAACTTAATTCTGAATTGAATTATCAAGACCAGAAAATCCGGCAAGGGACCTCTGGACAGCTTTTTCGACTTTATTAGGTCTAATCAGCAGTGTATACCCTGGTTTCGTATGTCGAACACAGTATTTGCCGGATTTTCTAGTTATGGTAATTCAATTTATAACATACAATTTCTATATTGAAAAACATGTTAAAAAATGTATATCTATAACTTAATTATATATGCGTCTAATATTTCTGTTATGAATTCTAAATAACAAACGAAGTTATTTAAAAAAAAAATTCGAATTCATATAAGTGACGTCAGTTCAGTCTGAAATGAAACGAGATCACCGAGTGATTAGCACAAAATAAGTTTTCAATTTTCTTTTTCAGTTTATTTTTTCATTTGAAAATTGTTCTTTCAAAGGAAACATGTATTTCCGATGAAACAATAATTATACCACCCCACTAAAGATCACTCTATAGATCTCAACATTGAAAAAATTCATATAAAGAATACACAATTTGAATATATATATATATATATATATATATATATATATATATATATATGCACGTGTGTGTGGTTGTGTCAACTGTAGCGTATTGAAGAACCACCTGGATTTTAACGAAAACTATTGAGAAAAATATGTAAGAATGCTACGTTGGTTGGTTGGTTGGTTGGTTGGGTTTTATGGCATATCAACCTTTGTAGGTTATTTCATGCCAAATCCATTTTTATGTAAATAATCTATTCTATTTAAAACAATTCAGTTTAGCATAAGTACACAGTTTAATTGTCAAAAACATTTCTATTTCAAACTGTTCAAGCAGTTATATGTAACAATTCAGTTAAGTGTAAATACAGTTTTAATGTCGAAAAACAGTTCTATTTCAAATAATTCAGTTAAGCATAAACATGCAGTTTAAATGTAAGTGCGGTTTAAGTGTCAAAAACATTTCTATTTCAAGCTATTCAGTTTACTTAAACAATTCAGTTTAGCATAAGAATGCTGTAAGTTCTATTTAACATATAGATAGGGCCCTATCAGGTGCTAACACTCCGGGCCAGAGTAGACCTGGGAGCGATAGCAATGAATGGGGTGCTCCGCACTCCCCAAAGCTCCAGCATTGCTGGAACCTCACCATCAGATTGTTTAGTCTCATATCCCGGACACTCGTTAGCGGGGGTCTTACCCTCTGCAGAGAAGCAGTCAGTGTATTCTACAGCCCCAGGCGAATGGGAAATACACAGAGTTAAATGTCAAACAGTTTTATTTCAGATAATTCAGTTCAGCGTAAGTACACAGTTTAGTTCTATTTAACCTATAGATAAGACCCTATCAGATGCTACCGTTCCGGGCCTGTGTGGACCAGGGAGCAATAGCAATGAAGGGGTGCTCTGCATTCTCCAAAGGCCTAGAGCCACAGCAACCTCAGCATCAGATTGTTTAATCTCATATCCAGGGCACTCATTGGGGGAGGGGTCTTCTGCAGATGTGCAGTCGATGTATTCTACAGCCCCAACTGACTGGGCAACGGAACGCTACGTGGTATTTTTAACAAATCCTGCAAGCAGTACCCAACAAAATAGCAGCTAAACGACTGCCTGCTACACTTCTCGGGTTCGGCTGGCCATCAAGGACTTATATTAATCTGTTCGGTATGGACACTGGATGACGTCTAGAGGACTGTTGGGAGAGAATGGCAATGGAAATGGATAGTGAATGAGAGTCGGGGAGCTCTCAGAATGCTTTGATAATCATAAGTAGGTTGCACGCCCCGACGAAATACATTATTAAGTATGGAAGACCAGAATATTTGATGTCATACTTTTTCAATCATGCAACACCGAGTATAAATGAGAAATGAACAATGCATCGTCCCCTTCCGCAAGTAAGGTGACTCTGAATCGCTACAAAATCGCCCTGCTTCATAATCATCAGAGATTGTGAAATCGAGAAAATTCTGAAGAAAAATCAGAATGATTTTCGGTAAAATCGATCTATCACATCACAGATTCTGACTATCCGTCAAATCCTTGAAGGAGTATGTATAAGCATCTTGAGGCAATATTATTGTTCACAAATTTCTCCACGGCTGTTGATTCCATGCACAGAGAAAAGATGGAGCAGATACAACAAGCATATGGTCTCTCTCAAAGACTGCTATTATGATTCTCTACAAGAAGAAAGCAATGGTTCGCTCTCCCGACTTCGACATTGTCGCTGGTGTACTGCAAGGGGATACATTTGCACCATACATGTTTATAACTAGATATAATAAAAGGAAAAGATTTTACTTTAAAACGACACGAAGCAGACGATATCCCGCAGAAAAAATGACACTCTGACGACACAGAGGATCTAGTGCTTCTGTAAATGCACCTGCCCAAGCCTAATCCCTACTACGTAGCCTAGAGCAAATAGCGGGAGGCATTAAATTAACGTTCACATCTTAGTCAAAATCAAAGAGAGTTCATATGTTTTAAACAGGAAGAACCCACCTTTTCTTTAAGCTGTAAGCCACTGAAATTTGTAGACCAGTTCACATAAATCGGTAGCAATATCTCATCAACTGAAAGCAATGTCAACCTATGCATAGCAAAGATATTGATAGCTATGGATAGGTTATCGATTATATGGAAATCTGATCCCTTTGATAAAATATAAATGGATTTTTTCCAAGCTATGTCTGTGTCAGTACTACAGTACGGATGTACCAGCTGAACGCTAACGATACGAATGGAGAAAAAGCTAAATGAGAACTGCACAAGAACGCCATTTGCTGTTTTGAACTTCTGCAAGCAACCCTTCCCACACACACACAAAAAGTAGTAGCTGTACTGCCACTTACTTCCCATCTCACAAACTATCCGAGTGAGATGAACAAGACTTGCTGAGCACTGCCAGAGAAGGAAGGACGAACTCATAAGTGACTTTGTTTAATAGATTCCTACATATGAACTCGCCAGTGTTGGCCCGGTAGCAAGGACTTATATACATTAGATCTTTCCGGACTCTGGGTGCCGTCTCGGTGCCCTGATAGAAAGGAAAAAATTCATACAAATGGCGAAAGAGAATCAGGGAACTAGACTTGATGATGATGATGATGATGATAATAATGATATGTATATAATAGGATTTTTTTTTTGACTAAACAAAATTAAATCCCTGAAATTGTGTGAAAATACCGAGGGCACTTTTTTGGCTGAGAACGATAAACCTTCTATGAAGATGAAATTATGTACGTATATGATGTGTGTATGTGATCTGTGGGTGTGCATATGTATGCATGTATGAGTATGTATGTATGTATGTGTGTCATGTGTGTATGTGTTATCGCGCGCGTCGATGAGTGTGTAGTTGGTGGGGATGATTAGAAACACCTGCCAATTATCGTTCACGTCTTTGTCAATTAAGTCAATTTCTTAATCCAACAAGAAAGTAAATTAAATTTAATTCGTCTCACCGATTCGCGATTCATAAAACGAAATTCATTTTCTTGTTATTTTCTTCTGAATAACGAACAACAATCAACGACCTAATCTTAATAGTTGCTCAGTTTTCGGATGTTTTGTTTTCGATGAAAACTAGCCTTGCTTCACTGGATCAACTCAATTAATAGACACCGCTTAAGAAAAGAAAAAAAAGAACTTTCCCGATAAGAGTCTCCTTCAGACAAATGACTACAGGAGGAAACTCTCAAGACAAGATCAAAATCTCTGTATAAACCCTTTGAGGAGGTGCCTGTGGTGTAATGGTTATCGCCGTAGGAAATGGACACGGCGACACCAGTTCAAATCCGAGACGAGACTGATTGCATTTCACATAGCACTTGGGAAAGGTATGAATCCAATTATCCTCCCTCCAGCTATGGGTAAATAGTAGAGCAGACTGGGTTCTTCAGCCTTGGTGAGGCAACTAGTCTAGGAGAAGGAAAACTCTGAATTCAAACCTGTTAAACTCTGCTTAAAAATTGACCTTGTGTCATATCCTGCCCGAACGGAGGGGTTGGGTAAATATGGATAAACCTTTTGAATATCTGTCTATATTTCTGAGATTAGGTGTTGTTATTATTATTCTCAACGCAGCACAGATTGCTATACCCCTGGCATGATAGCTAAAATGCTAGCCGGCAGTCTCAAGATAAGCGAGTTCGAACTCCAATCGTATTTATGAGTTTACTTTTGGGTTAATATTTTTTGGGAAAGGTATGAAGTCCCTTATCCTCCCCAGATATAGGGTAAATAATATCTCAGCTGTCTTTCGACAAGGATGGCTTTCGTATTAAATGACCCACGAAGGTTGATGTACAATTAAGGTAAAATATCAAACCTATACTCATCTTGCTTACTTTACTGACAGCACTTTGAGTTCAATCCCTTGTCCCGGTTATAACTTTAAAATGGCAAAAATTATAATATATCTGCCGAGGGATTTCGTTTTATATATCTTGCCTTTGGGTTTAGTAAGGCTGAGAACCTTTCAGCTCAGCACATGGGTTAGTTAGGTGTAAACTTGAGCGCAAGTGTTAACGCGCACGCGGGGAGGATGTGTCGTTCACAGATGTCAAAAGAAAATCCCAGGACCAGGGGATGTGAATAGCGTCATGCACCGGAAGCGTGCGCGGAGGATTTTGAAAAAATGAGAACTAGACTCCGAACGGGAAGGGTCGACTTTCGGGGTTCGCTGAGGCCAAATGAATTTGTGCGCTACGGGCATCGCACAGGATGTTGGGGGGGGGGGGAGGTGGAAAAGTCATCATAGAAAGATTGTGCCTGTTTCTTCCTTATGTCAAAACCTTTTATTCAAGAAGTCGTTACGTGTTTTCCTATGTTCTATGTATATATGTTATGAACATTCTATGTACGTTTCACGCATATCCGGATATCTGGCTATGGTACAAAATGACAGACAGGAAATATCCCCTGGGTAAGGATGACGGAAAGACAACAATCTACCCCACCGAGATTCAAATAAAGTGCCTTGTATCGAAATCATGGAGTACAACGAAAGGCACTTAAAGAAGGCCGCAGAATACAGCGTCCAAAACGATATGAGTATAACAGTCTTCAGTGTGTTGTTTGAACTCTAGCTCAGAGCCACAGTAGTGGAACACCGAGTGAATGTCCCAGTTTCTGTACCACCCTTGGCACTCTTCATGGGGGACATGTCGAACGTTTGCAGACCATCGAGATATTTCTGGAGGTGCCCGTGGTATAGTCGTTATCGTCGTAGGAAATGAACACGGCGACACGAGTTCAAATCCTGGACGGGACTGATTGCATTTCACATAGCACTAATACCCTTGGGAAAGGTATGAATCCAATTATTCTCCCTCCAGCTATGGGTAAATAGTAGGACAGACTAGGTTCTTCAGCCTTGGTTAGGCAACTAGTCTAGGAGAAGGAAAACTCTGAATTCAAACCTGTTAAACTCCGCTTAAAAATTGACCTTGTGTCATATCCTACCCGAGCGGAGGGGTTGGTAAATAGTATCGAGATATTTCTGGATGTTGATCAAAATCTACTCAAGATCTTTGTTTTCCCATTATTTATTTTTAGCCGCTAAACAACAATGTATGACACAAGCGTCAAAAGAAATTGTAAATTTTTTTTTTGTTTTACACTTTCTATTTTATGTGAAATCTTAATATCCGTGAGTTTTTTTTTTTATCCTTGAAGTATTGAGAATGAAATGAAACATTAATTTTCTTCAAAATCCGAAGTGTGTTCAAAAAGTATCAAGAGTGAAGCTGTATTTACCAAGACAGAAAGGAACAATGAATAACACGTTAATTTTCTTCAAAATAGTCCCTTCGGCATTCCGCAAAATTATTCATGCGAGTTTTCTCTTTGTCTAAGTACCTTTGAAATCCCTTGAGGAGTTTCTACGTCGTTTTTCTTATGTCCTCTATGTCCTCAAGAGTTGAGATGAATTTCCAGTTTCAGAGAGAAAGAATATCCACAAGGATCTAGATCTGGTGAGTAGTGAGGGGTTTGCACTTGTAAATGGAATAGTACTACCAGTTTCATTTTGTTTGGTTTGGTTTGGTTTTGTTGTTGGTTATTGTTGGGTATCACCCACCCTTTTCCACACAATGAACTAGTCCTTCTGCCATATATAGCAGTAGCTACTAATACCAGGGCGGAGTAGAAGATGAAGAGCAGTTTCTTATAGGAATAGTATTAGAGCGTTGGGAACTGGAGATCGCACTAGATCACCTTACTTGCTACCGTAATAACGGAAGCCAATACTATCGTTGGACTATATCTTTATTTTGTATTCACTAATCCTATGTTCTTGTCTACTAATATTCTCTCTATTGTATATACTTTTTCCTGAGAATATAACTCTATTTCCTCACATATCGTGGTTTGTTCTTTATTTAATATTATAAGCGTTCACTAACCAGAACGCAACAGTTATTTAATGTCAAATCCTGTTTTTAAATATAAATCAAATATAGGATTTGTAAACACATTTTGTGGATACACTCTGTAAAATAATCAAACAGTTCTATTTCAAACAATTCAGTTTTGCATAAGTCAACAAAAATTGGTACCTAGTATTGCTATGTATCACAAACAATTCAATTAAACTTCAGCCATTTGTTTACATACAGTTAAATGATTTTACTGTTTTATTTCAAGCAGTTCAATTAATCATAGATTATTTGTTTGCACACAGTTTAAATTTCAAACTAAGAGAGAGGACCCTTTCAGGTGCTACCATTCCGGGCTTGAGTGGACCTGGGATCGATGACAGTAAAGGGCTACTCCGCATTTCCAAGAGTTCCAGCATTACTGGCCTCGCCATCGGATTGTTTAATGCCATATCCAGGACACTCGTTAGTAGGTGGCCTTACCCCTCTGCAAAGATGCAGTTGGTGTATTCTACAGTTCCAGCTGACTGAGCTACATTAGTTTAGGTCCCATCTAGGGTTGAATAGATCTGCTTGAAAGTTATTCCTATTTGATTGGACCATGTTAAAAAAACGCCATTAATTAATAACTACACAAAAATGTGAATACGAACATATAGTGAGCGCGATTCCCAAACCTCTTGGCATGAAATTACTGAAGATGGAGTGACATGTTGTTAAAATCAGTCTCCAGTCACCCTTCTTACACTTGAACAATCTTATGGTTCACTAAAAGTTGCAGGTCAAAAAGTATTGACAATTGACACTAATTCATCTAAACATCAGTCTAGATGTCTAGATTTCTATCAAGACGTCTAGACATTATGATTTTATTGTATAAGTTTCTCAGTTGTGCAAACTTTTTTTTAAAAAAAAAAGAAATAAAAAAACGAAATAAAATAAAATTAAAGCACCAGTATCAATAATTTCAAAGTGAGTTCCCGTGGTGCAGTAGCGAACAGACTAGACTGCAACATCGTTGTAAGCAAGTTCAAAATTTCGGTTCTTTTATTAAGATGGATTTGGCATTAAATAGCCCAAGAAGGTTGATATGCCATCAAACAAAGAAATTAAAGCAAACCAACGATCTTAAGATTTTTTTGGACTGCAACATTGTAGGTAGTGACTTCGAACTTCAGTTAAGCTTTTATAGGGTATATCAAAATAGATACCACTCATTAATATGATAATGATTAATTACTGAGAGAAGAAACTCCCATGTCAGTTGGTGTGAGTTTATGTTTTTGATTTAGAGTCTGTGTGAGTACAGCTGAAGATCCTTCTTTAAGATTCTTTGCAACGAGGCACTTGAACGACCAAGTTCTAGGGAACTTCTTCGGAGGGACTTTTTTGGACTCCTTCCGACAGAATCTCTCACTGCATCTATATTGTCGGGACATCTAGCAGTCAACTTCCTTCCAGATCTGGGGTTTTATGCTTTCTTGTTGAATTTGTTTACTTACCCTGTGGCATGAAATTTGTGTACCCTAAGATAAATTTGGCTTTTCTGGGGATAATTGTTAAATTTCCCGTGAAATTTTGTTTGCACAGTTTTGAATGATTTTGTCTGCAAATAAGTAATGACGCAAAATATTTTTCCTCTCTTGTCCAAGGCATTGTGATCGAAGATTAATAATCGTTATAGTATACTATTTTCAATCTGAAACAAAAAAGAACACGTTATTACTAGTATAATTATTTGCTGTTACATGAGGCCCATGTATATTGAGACACCCTATATATTCATTTTCGGACTAATACCCTTGGAAAAAGTATGACTCCCTCTCCCTATAACTATCGATTAGATTGGCCTACTACTTTCCTTTACAACGATAGATTAATCATGAAATAATCCATAAAAGTTGATATGCCAAAAAACAGTGAACCCATGATCTTCAGATATTAAATAAAGTGTTTTATTTTCCTTTTCCTAGGTAGGTTGACTGAGTAAGTAATTGTTTTACAATTTACCCATAGTTTCAGGTGAGAAGTGACGGATTTACCCATATTCAACTGGAATTTGCGCCAAGTGAAATACAAAGAGCTTACTTCAGGAATTGAACTGCGTACGTCCAGTTTAGTCAGATAGTTGGTTTGTTTGGTTTTATGGCATATCAACCTTTGTAGGTTCTTTAATGCCAAATCCTTTTTTATAGAAATAATCAAACTATTTCAAACAATTCAGTTTAGCATAAGTACACAGTTTAATTGTCAAAAACATTTCTATTTCAAGCTATTCAGTTTAGTCAAACAGTTCTAATTAAAACGCTTCGGTTCCGTATAAGTATAGTTTTTGTCCACTCACGGTCAAATGTCAAAAGAGTTTTATTTCTAGTAATTCAGTTTAGCATAAATACGCATTCTAGTTCTATTTGATCCATTGGTAGGACCCTATCAGGTGCTACCATTCCGGACCAGAGTGGACCTAGAACCGATGTTAATGAAGGGGTACTCGGCATTCCTCAAAGCTCCAGCATCACTGGAAACTCAGCATCAAATTGTTTCGAGTCATATCAGGACCCTCATTGGGCGGGAGTGTTATCTCTCTGAAGGAATGCAGTCGGTGTATTCTACAGCCTCAGGCGACAGGCCAATCGTTTATGTCACGAACGTCCTCCTAACTTTTAATTAAAAAAAGAATTGGATTTTTAAATTACCGATTGAAAAGGCTTCCACTCAACTTGAGACCAGCTACGCGGAAGAAAATACTGTTTATACTGGTTTGTTTTCTAAAGCCATATCAACCTTCAACTAATAGCTGCGTTGAGAAGGGGTTTTACATCTTTCCTAAGGGCAATAGCCGCAAATTGAAAATAACAGCGCAACTAGATTTCGAACTCGTCTACTTCGAGGCCCCTTACGGTGCAGTGGCTACTGTAGTAGGAAATGGACTGGGCGACCGGAGTTCAAAACCTGAATAAAGCTATTTGCAGTTCATATAGAGTTAATGCCCTTGGAAAAGCTATGAATCAAATTATTATCCTTCCAGCTGGTGATAAATAGTATGGCAGACTGTGTTCTTTTCAAAGCTATTAAACTCCACCCATAAATTGACCTTGTGTCGCATCCTGCTTACGGGGAGAGGTTGATAGATGGGTTCTTATCATATTTACCAATATCATATTTACCAACCCTCCGCTCGGGCAGGATATGACACAAGGTCAATTTTTAAGCGGAGTTTAACAGGTTTGAATTCAGAGTTTTCCTTCTCCTAGACTAGTTGCCTCACCAAGGCTGAAGAACCTAATCTGTCCTACTATTTACCCATAAATGTGCTGTTTAAAATTAGGAAAAAATAATATAAAACAAACCTGGAAAATAGGGTGAAATATTGCTCTTTCAGTAAATTTTTTAGCCCAAAATTCCGACTTACATTTTTGGTCTGCGGTCAGTCAGAAGAAATCAGACTATTCATCATATTTTATTTCTCTTTAGAGATTTATTTTATTTAACTGAAAATACTTTTATACTTTCACTTGCTGCAGCTGACTGAGTTCTAGCGATAAAAAAAATCTGACAATGATATGTTGAAAAATATACACCAGATTGATAGTTTTTATAATTGTATTTTACTTAGCTCTTTATTGGATATTATCTTTGTTTGTGAATGAATGCAAGTGTTATAATTATACCCCTTGTGTCGCCTTAGGCTTGTGTGGAGGGGTTGGGTAAATACATACTTCAAGGCTGCAGTTCAGCATTTTAGCCTTTTAGACTTTGGAGACTCCAGCGACTAAATTATAAAGAGTTAAAAAAATTATTCACTCTTCAAGCTGCTTGAGTAAATTTTTTAGCTTGTTTTGAAAAAAGAAGATAAAAAAAAGAAATTAGGTCGAAAATTATCCACCACCAAAAAAAAACCCGTAGATTGGACAAAAATAGCAGGAGAGAGAGAGAGAGAGAGAGAGAGAGAAAATCCATGCCGTCAACGTGACTTGATGATGATGATGATGATGATGATTTTAAAAAAATTCTATTTTATCCAAATGCCTGCAGCAGAATCTCACTTTGTCGACGAGGTTTATACACTCTCCCCTGCTGAGGGGTGAAACCCCTGCCAAAAGGAGTATCTTGATTACGATACGAAACTACATCTGATGTTTAGACTCCGGCTGCAATGCACTTGTGTTACGCTTACAAAAACTTCTGCAAGGCCCCATGGAAGTCCTCTTGTGTGAGCGTGTCAATGACCTTCGTCACAGCCTCTTTCATCTCCTCAATTGTCTCATAACGACGACAGACCCTGAGCTTAGGGAATAACCAAAAGACCCAGGGAGCAAGGTCTGGACTATATGCGCATCTTGGTCAAATAGTCTGTGACAAGGATGGAGTTGTGGACTGGTGCATTGTCCTGGTGGAAATGCCACTGACCCGATCTGAAGAGTGCTGGCCTCTTCCCAAGGAATCTCTTCTTGAACTCCCTAAAAACCTCAACATAGTAACCCTAACCCTAACCCTTTGGCCTATCAGCTGTGGTGTATTGACTTCCTTACTCCTCGCACAACTCTCATCATCCCTCACCGATTATCTGTCTTCCTTGAATCTCTTATGCCACTCAAAAACTAATGGTCGATTCATGCACAATAGTCGAAATGCAGTCTGAAGCATTCCATACATTTCTGTGGCATCATTTTTTCCAAGTTTAAAACAGAAATTTATTGCATATCGTTCTTCTATAGTGACATATTGCATTTTTGGAAATCACCAGCTGTCACAATCAGGTTTTAGCAGGGTGTATTCCAATTCCTGCTGTAGCTGTTCATTTGAACCTGAAATCATAAAAATTAGTTAGTCATCTCATAAGAACTAAGGTTCATTTGAAAATGTTATCTGCAAAATGTGTTTATAAATCATACACATATTTGAAGCTATTCAGTTTAGTCAAACAGTTCTAACTAAAGCACCTCGGTTCAGTATAAGTATATTTTTTGTCCACACATAGTCAAATGTCAAAACAGTTCTTTTTCAAGTAATTCAGTTTAGCATAAATACGCATTTTAGTTCTATTTGATACATTGATAGGAGCCTATCAGGTACTACCACTCCGGGCCAGAGTGGACCTGGAAGCGATGGCAATGAATGGGTACTCGGCATTCCTCAAAGCTCCAGCATCACTGGAACCTCAGCATCAGATTGTTTAGTATAAATGTGATTAAAAATTATCCACATATTCAATGTATTCATATTTACCAACCCCTCTGCTCGGAGTTTAACTGGTTTGAATTCAGAGTTTTCCTTCTCCGAGACAAGTTGCCTCACCAAGGCTGAAGAGCCTAGTCTGCCCTACTATTTTACCCATAAATGGAGGGAGAATAATTGGATTCATACCTTTCACAAGGGTATTAGTGCTATATGAACCAATCAGTCTCGTCCAGGATTTGAACTCATGTCGCCGTGTCCATTTCCTACGACGATAACCATTACACCACGGGCACCTCCTACATATTTAATGTATATGTATAAAGAGAAATAAGGCTTTAAATAACCTACAATGGTTGATACGCCGTAAAACTCAATCAACCAAACCAAAATGAAGCAAATTTATCAGCAGCAGTTGAAGAGTTGATTGAAATTCAACAGTTATCTGTAAAAATTCTAGTTTAATAAACTGTATAATTTTGGTTTTATTTCTAAAGATCACGAGTAAGGAAAAGATTATAAAAAGATAAATCAACACGTAAGCCCTTATAATGACCGGAGAATATCGAGCGAGGTTTCATATATCTGTCTCGGCTTTTCAACTCGTTTATTCATTGGAGCCAGCTTTTTATGTCACTCAGTCACGTGATTTACTGCCTTTTAGTTTGAGTTGATGGTGTATGGGGGGGGGTCAAGATTGGCTAGTTCAATCATTCAATGTCGTCTGGTCTTAGCTTAGTCCGGCTTAGAGGAGCGAGTCAACAAGATTAAGGTCAATCCATTGCTTGCAGCTGACTCATACGGACCGTAACTTGAAATCTGTACCGTAGGGCAGTTTGTAAAAACGTGTATTCTAGATGCGAACTCTGGACATACAAACAATCAGTTTTGAGTTATAAAGAATCCAAGAAGTATTTTCATTTAAAAAGCCTGAACTGACTGAAAATGTTCTTTCTTACGTCTGAAATCAGCTGATAACTTGAAGAATTTTTTTTATATCTGTTTACTCAGAAGAACGAGAGTACGTGTGTTATAATGAAGATAGTGCCATCTCCTCAATAAATGGCCAGTCTCTGAAATTCGAGTACCTCAGAGGCAGTTTCTCATCTTGTGATAGTAATACCCAGATATGCATAGGTAAACTTTTATCGTTAATAAGTAAAAGTTGGCGACTGTAGTCGAGGGTGAACCAAGGGTTCCCTTTTCAATAGCTGCTACACCGAGGTGTAGGGGAGGGCGCTACTCCAAATCCTGGATTGCTCCACTTTACCTTTGATTTCTACCTTATATTGCTGAGTGTTAAGCAAGGCGATATCAAGTACCATTTTTTAAAAGTCTTTGGTATGACTCAACCTGAGATTGAACCCTGGTCTACCGGACCATTGGCAAACACTCTACTCATTAGGCCACTTTATCGTTAATGCCTTAACGATAAACCTTTGTAGTAGTAAACGACTGGATAAAAACGATTGAAAATATCAAACTTCTAATCTCAGTCCAGAAACGTTTCAGCTTCAAGGACAAAATATCCTCCAAATTAATTTTTAAATAAGACTATACAAAAAAACAAAAACAAAAAAAAAACAAAAAACAATATAACTCGTAAGAATTAACCAAAACCCTAAATATATTTTATTGTGTAGAAAATATAAATATTAAAAAAGACAACATCATTTCAAACCTCAATTTAATATATATATTCAAAAAACGTTTGTCCAGTCGGCTGGGGCTGTAGAATATACAGACTGCACCTCTGCAGCGGGGTAAGACCCCCCTCCCCAATGAGTGTCCTGGATATGACACTAAACAGTCTGATGGTGGGGTCCCATCAATGCTGGAGTTTTGGGGAATGCGGAGTACCCCTTCATTGCCTGTGCTCCCATGTCCACTTTTGCCCGGCGTGGTAACTCTTGATAGGGCCATATCTATGGGTTAAATACAACTAACGGCATATGCTAAACTGAATTGTTTGATTAAACTGAATAGCTTGAAATAGAAATGTTTTTGACAATTAAACCGCACTTAGATTTAAATTGTGTTCTTATGCTTAACTGGATTATTTGAAATAGAACTGTTTTCGACATAAAAACTGTATTTACACTTAACTGAATTGTTACATATAACTGCTTGAATAGTTTGAAATAGAAATGTTTTTGACAATTAAACTGTGTACTTATACTAAACTGAATTGTTTTAAATAGAACAGATTATTTTTATAAAAATGGATTTTTCGTGAAATAACCTACAAATGTTGATACGCCGTAAAACCCAACAAACCAAACTAACCCAAAATAATCGCACTTTCTGCCCGACTATGGGCCATCATCGGTAGAGGTGTATATTGCAAAAGCGATGTGACCTTTGCATGCACATTACTACTTTGTAAGTGTTGAGCATTTATTATTTATACTGGTGTGCTGTATATATATATATATATATATATATATATATATATATATATATATATACACTAATTTGACTTTTGAAATTGTGTTGTCAGCTTCAGTATCCATATTTTCTACGTTTTTTGGTGTATTTAACGCTTTGGTTTAATTTTTTTTATCCTTTGGAGTTACATTAGTTTTTTTTAATTGTATCATCTTGTTATATATTGACCCTCAAACGAGCCGTCAATCAAGAGATGCACCTGTGTAAATAAGTGGAAGAACAGCGGAAACAGGTGGACGTTAGAAAATAATATAATCAGGTGCCCGGACGGTTTGAGTCCGTTGGAAACAGGATGCCGAAGTGAGAACCAGCTGCTTTGGGCCCTTAGTGACCCTCGGTTGAGCAACCCAAGCCAAGATGTGAAAGAAGTGCTGCTATCGTCGAGTGAAGAACTTTGGTCAATATAGTAGTCTCCACTCCATTTCTCACACACTAGAAACATGACCTTTTCGAAAATAAAGTGTGAGAGATTTATATAAAGAAGTGTATTCGTTCGTTTGTTGAAGTCGTCATTATCAGTTGATAATGTTCCCGTGTATATTTGTAAACGCATGCTATACTATATAACAATCTTCTTTGATGTTTGCTTTCTAATTAGGTTTTTTTTTTTTAGTGAATTTGTTCCTGATGTTGCGGTGTATCTGTGTTGAGATGAGAATTTTGATATTTTCTGTTGTTTTTATTCAATTTTTGGTTGGGTATGCTTAATTTTGGATTGGAACGATGGTTCAAGACTGTGTTTTGCTCTGGAAATCGGTTCTGGATTTATTTTGGAAATTGGATGGTGGTGGATCGGTGATTTCTGTGGTTTTTCACTAAGGGTAATTATTTTAGATGGAGATTTAAACTTTTCTGTAGATTTTTTGCTGAGGAGGAAGAGCAGTATAATTGGTATTGTGTTTTTTGGTTTTGATTGCTTTCTGCTGAGAGTAGTTTTTTTTTTACCTGTTCTTAAAATTTGGGCCATTTATTTTTATCCAAGTTGCACTAGTTTTCGATGAGAGTTCTGTATTAAGCTGGTTTAAAGTTGTTACTGCTGATTAGACTCGTTCTCTGTGTTACATAGCCATACATGAATATGTGAAATAGACATAGAATATTTATAACGCACATAGGAATCCCGAAACACAAAAAAACTTTACGAAATTGGTTCAGGTACGAAACTTTATTACCTTTTTGAGTTTAAAGATCTGGAGAGAGAAGCACAATCTTTCTATGCTGACTTTTCCATCTGCCCCAAACCACGTGCGGCCCCCGCCACAAACTACTGGCCTGGCTTCGGTGAGCAAGCGAAAGTCAACCTTCTTCCGACGCTAAAACTTTTTTCAAATTCCCCAAATCCTCCACGCACGCTACCGGTGCATGACGTCATTCACATCTCCCGGTCACAATTTCCATCTGTGATTTTTATTTTGACATCTGTGAATGACACATCCTAACCGCGCGCGCGTGAACACCTGCGCTCATGTTGCACCTTACTGACCTATCCGCTAAGTGAAAGGTTCTCAGCCTAACTAAACCGAAAGGCAAGATATATAAAACGAAATCCCTCGGCCATTATATTACATCTGAGCAACATTAGCGTCGTTGTTAACGTTCATATAGGACTCCACTATTTTATTTGCTTCTAGAAATGTTATATTTCTTCAATACTTTCCCATCATGGTTTCCTTCTCTTTTTTGTATATATTGCAAATTTTTGAAAAGATGTTTCTCTTTTTGGATGCACTTTCAAAATGTCAGAAGTCCACTGCAGCTCTCCTTGTGCTGTTCATATTCTTTTTACATTTAAAGCCCCTTGCGGGTGCGGGTTGTATTATTCTATCTTTTCGGAGCCATATCCAATTTTCACTTTGTTGGTGGTTATGTATTTTTCAATGTCAAAATGAATGTGCGGGTTGGTATTTCTTCACTACACTTTCCAATGGTTATCCATTTCTAGTCCGTGACTCCTTGCTAAGGAGCTTACCTGACACGTTCCTAAGGCTTTTTTTAAAAAATGTCCTCTAGTGCAGCTAAGTATATCTTGGTTCTGATAACTCCCTTTGCAGTGTAAAGCTTTTTATACGAGTAACCTTTGTATTTCATGTTGCAGAAGTTTTCCTTTTGATGAGATTTTCTGCAAGTTTTTTGTTATCTATTTCTACAAGTTACTAGATTACCCTTCTAATTTTCTTCACAGTTCAAAGATTTGTTCAGGTGGAAATTATTTTTCAATCCAGAAAGTGGGACATTAGGGCTAAGTGAGTTTCTTCTGGGGGTTCGATTACAATAATTCTTTGGAATTCTTTTTCTTAATCGGATTCGGAGTGGTTTGTTTGTGTTTTTTTTTTTTTGTATTTGACATACGAGGTGCATACGATAAGTTTCCAGACTTTTTTCGTATGGGCACTTTTATTGATAATACACATATGAAATTCTAGTCCCTTTCAAAGTAATCTCCTCCAGCTGCAATTCACTTGTTGTACGGTTCCAACAACTTCTTCAATGCCCCATGAAAGTCCTCTTATGTGAGCATGTCAATGACCTTGGTCAAAGCCTCTTTCATCTCCTCCATTTTTTCATAACGACAACCTCTGAGCTTAGGGAATAACTAAAAGTCACAGGGAGTAAACTCTGGACTATAGGGAGGATGAGAAACTTTCTTGATGCCCATCTTGGTCAAATAGTCTGTGACCAGGATGGAGTTGTGGACTGGTGTATTGTCCTGGTGGAAATCCCACTGACCTTATTTGAAGAGTGCTGGCCTCTTCCGACCGAATCTCTTGCTGAACTCCCTTAAAACCTCTACATAGTAACCCTAACCCTTTGGCCAATCAACTCTGGTCTATTGACTTCCTTACTCCTCCCAAAGCTTTCATCATCCCTCACAGACTCCCTGGCTTCCTTGAATCTCTTATGCTACCCAAAAACTGATGTTTGATTCATGTAAGATGCTTAAAAAGCAGTCTGAAGCATTCCATACGTTTCTGTGGCATTTTTTCCGAGTATAAAAAAGAATTTTATTGTATATCGATCTTCTAAAGTGTCAGATTGCATTTTGAAATTCACCAGCTGTGACAATCAGGTTTTAGTAGGGTGTATTCCAAATGCTGCAGTAGCTGTTTTTTTAAACCTGAAATCATAAAAATTGGTCTGTAATCTCATAAGATGTATAGCAATAACATACTGAATCTTCAAGACTCTACGACAATTTTAAATGCCCATACGAAAAAAGTCTGTAAACTTATCGTATGCACATCGTATGTTTTATTTCATTTATGTACTGGTCCTGTTTTCCAGCACCCACCAAGGAGTCCATCTTCTGTTGGTAATTTACTAAGGTTGATACCAATTCATCTCGGTTGAGACGGAGCTACATCGGCCAGTATACTCGTGTCAGTTAAACGGTGGTCAGAGTCTTGTTTATCTCGACAGGGTTAACCCTCAGCCACTACCTTCAAGCACCTATATGATAAAAAGGGTTGGGTGTTTATTTGTGATTTGAGTGATTTGCAGAATACGAACTTAATTATATATGTGCTGGGGCTTGATATAACTAGCCGATTGATCGGATAAGGGCCGAAATTGAGTGCTGTTGGTCATGTGAGCACTTTGTACTTGGGTCACGGAATCTGATTGTGTGTATGAATATATGCGTAAAAATTCCCTCTTTGAAGCAGAGATGGTGATAGCTGGGGGGGGGGTAAAATGTCCGCCTGACATACAGCCAGTTGTGGTTCGATTCCAGCTTTAAGCATATTGAGTGTCTAGCCACACTGAAGAGTTATGATACAACGACACAGTCAGTTTATAGATGACAATATAAAGGTTTTAACTCTCTTTGATTTTATCTTTTCACTATTTTATTATGGAGCAGTTTGTTATTTAGGAAGATTCATGATTTTGTAATTTTGGATGAATTATTTGGAACAATTACGCTTCACCAGAAGATGCAAGTTTTATATTGTCATCTGCTGATTCATGCAGAAATATACATATATATGCTGGATACATACTGACGCAATGATAAACAGACACAGTAATAAAGACTTCTTTAACAATATTTACCTCTCACTTTATTGCAAGGGTTCGAAAAGGTTGTGTGGGGTTTTCATGTGAGAGGGAGCTGGAGACCGAACATAAACTGTAATATTTTGACCCCACTGTTATGACCGTCACGTTGTGTCTTTCTTGTTCTCTAGGGCTGCTTGACCGGAGGCCTAGGGCCCACTCTGCTGGATGCTGGCTTTCTTTACTGCATCTTATCAGCATCTTCTCTGGACTCCAAACTCCATCGGGGTTCCTGAGGGCCCCCTCGGTCGGGTGTGGCTTTCCCTACCACATCTCCTCTCCAACTGTCTGGAACTCTACTGGCAACTCCACTCATCTGGCTCGTCGAACTCAACTGAGTTATATAATGGTTCAACGCCCACTCGATCTTTGAAATCGCATGTTTGATCGTCATCAAGTGGAAATAACTGTCATGCAGTTCAGAGGTCACTCCCTTCCGGTGCATCAGTCTATGAATGTACCATGGGAATTTTTTTAGCTCGTCCCATTTCATCAGCGAATTTCCGCCCACGCGATTTCCTCTCCTAACTGCCATTGGAATGTGTCACTTCCTTCCGGTGCATCACCTTGAATGGCATTTTGGGCCGGGTCAAAAGGTCAAAATATAACACAAGGTCATCTTTTCTGGATAGTTTGCAAAATGGAAAGTAAATGGCAGAACAGTTTTGTGGGGTGCTGCTTCCAGGATTTGTTCAAAACAGCACCCAGCATCCTTGAATATTTATCATATAGCTTTTTCTATTTGCAATTGTAGTGCAAGCATACAGTAGTAATGACACTGCCTATGCTTGGAAGAATTCTCGCTTTATTTTATTAAGGTGATCAGGTTTTCATATGGTCGATAAACTGTCAATTGCAGTCCATATTTAACGTTGTTACTCATTAATATATGAAGATTTTTTACAAGTTCGTATTTATTGATCAATGAAAATAACTTTAGGGAAAAAAGTTTTCGCAGGTGTTTATCGTTGGTTTGTAATTATTATCGAAGTTCCGACCAATACAAGCAGAATTATTTACATAAGGATTGGAATTTAATGTCGCCTTCTTCTTCTTCTGCTGCTGCTGCTGCTGCTACTCTGCCATTTCTTTTGTTTTCCTTGCAATTTCTTCTCCTCCTATTCCTCCTCTTTTTCTTGGGTCCGTTTTCCTCCAATCTTGTTGCTGTCGTTGTTGTTGTTGAACTTCGTCTTCTTCTTGATTTCTCAAAATTATTTCCCCGATTTTACTAACTGAATGAAGAAAATAAAACAACAGAACGTCCTACATCCTATTCTTGAGACTAGTCCACAGGGAAATTGGCGATAAAGTGATTTTTTCTGTGACCACGTGTCTGAAATTTGCTTTTCTGATATAAACAACCCAATCTCATTGTCATCCATTCATCTCCTCCAATATTTGTTTCAAGACGACTGCAACACTTCTTGTCATTTGATTAATTTATTTAAAAAAAAACCCCTTATTTTTATTGCAAGTTTCTACCAAGAGAAATGTCAATCCATTGTTATATATTATTTACTCCTTTAGAGTTTTTCACATCAGCGCTAGCTGATGGTTTTTCACTGGAATTTGAGTGACAGCAAGTCTTCTCAAGTCTCCAGGATTCGTCTCAGAATTCTGGCCGTTCTCAGCAATGCTGTCATTTGGATAGTCTCTACCCGTCCGCCAACTTCCAAGTCCTCCAGGCCTTTTAATAATCCTTTAGTTATTGTGCCAAAAGCACTAACCACAATTGGTACAATCGTCACTTTCATGTTCCACAGATTTTTCAATTTCCTAGTTATTGTCATTCTGTTGTCCAACGTGTTATCAGTATCATTTCTGATGGCTGTAATGAGTCTTCCATCGTGTTTTTGTATATAGTCTTCGAGTCGTTGTATCGATGCGTCAACGCTGTCTTCAATGCTGGCAATTCCTCTTCCTCCCTTTTTTCATGAAACATAAGCATCGTTTTTATACCAGGATTCTACTAGTAGTGATGTCAGTTTTTAGCTATCTTTTCTATTTTCATAAGCATCACTATTATACCAAGATTCCACCTGTATTGTTCCCTTTATTTATATGTTTTAGAAGCATCCTTTTTATACCAGGGTTCTGCCGGGTCGGATTTTAATCTAGGGTAAAAAGAGAGGGATTTTATTTATTTATTTATTTATTTTGACAAAACGTGAAAAAATTTTATTAAAAAAGAATGACGAATCTAGAGAACAGATGAATTCTTCAGTCAATGGAATTTGTGTAAAACACATTTTCTCTGGCCCAGTCGGCTGAGGCTGTAGAATACACCGACTGTTTCTTTGCAAGGGGTAAGACACCCCCACCGACGAGTGTCTTGGATATGAAACTAAATAATCTGATATTGAGGTTCTAGTAATTCTGGTGCTTTGGGGAGTGCGGAGTACCCCTTCATTGCCATCGCTCCCAGGTCCACCCTGGCACGGAGTGGAAGCACTTGATAAGGTCCTATCAATGGGTCAAATAGAACTAAACTGCGTACTAACACTAAATTGAATTGATTGAAATAGAACTGTTTTGACATTTAAATTGCGAACGTATACTCAACGGAATTGCTTGAAATAGAACTGTTTTGACATCTAAACTGAGTACTTATGCTAAATGGAATTATTTAAAAAATTAAAGAAAATTAACGTTTCATTTATTGTTCATGTCTGTCTCGTTAAATATCGCTTCAATCTCCATACTTTTTGAACACACCTCGTATTTTGAAGAAAATTAATGTTTAATTCATTGTTTATGTCTTTCTTGTTAAATACGGCTTCGGTCGTGATACTTTTTAAGCTCCCCTTGTATTTTGAAGAAAATTAACGTTTAATTCATTGTTTATGTCTTTCTTGTTAAATACGGCTTCGGTCGTGATGCTTTTTGAGCTCTCCTCGTATTTTGAAGAAAATTAACGTTTAATTCATTGTTTAAGTTTGTCTTGTTAAATACCGCTTCAATCTCCATACTTTTTAACATACCTCGTATTTTGAAGAAAATTAACGTTTATTGGACGCTAACTAAACGGCTGAAGAAGAAGCTAGACGGCAATTACACAAGAATGCTGCGAGCAATATTGAACAAGTCCTGGCGGCAACACCCCACAAGGCACCGACTATACGGCCACCTGCCTCCCATCACGAAAACTATCCAAGTTAGATGAACCAGACATGCATGACACTGCTGGAGAAGCAGGGACGAGCTCATAAGTGATGTACTCCTATGGACCCCCTCATATGGCCGGGCAAAAACAGGACGACCAGCTCGAACATACATTCAGCAGCTATGTGAGGATACGGGATGTAGGCCTGAAGACCTGCCTGAGGCGATGAACGATAGGGAGAAGTGGCGAGAGAGGGTCATGGATATTCGTGCAAGCGACACGGCATGGTGATGATGATGTTAAATACAGCTTCGGTCCATCGTATTTTAGATAAAATTTGCGTTTCATTCATTGTTCATTTCTGTCTTGGCAAATATGTATTTATTAACGCCTCCAGTTGAACAGGATACGATACAAAGTCAAATTTTAAGCGGAGTCTAACAGGTAAGAATTCAGCATTGTTCTTCTCCTACACCGGTTGCCATGCCATGCTTAAAGAATCCAGTCGAACCTACGATTTACACATACCTGGACAGAACATATTTAGAATCAACACTTTCCCGATGTGTAATATAATAGCCGAGGGTTTTCGGTTCATGCCTTTGGGTTTAGTTAGGTGCAACCTTGATGCTGGTGTTAACGCGCACACAGAGCGGACATCTCACTCAGAGATGTCACAATAGCCTGAGATGATGAAACGGGTGACGAAATGCGGGTGACGTCATGCACCGGAAGTGAGCGGAGGATTTGGGGGAAATTTGAAGAAAGTTAGAGACTTGAAGCTGGACGCCGAACGAGGAGGTTCGACTTTTGGGGCTCGCTGAGGCGAGACGAATTTGCGCGCCATGAGTGCCGCACGAGATAAGGGCCAGATGAAGAAACCAGCATAAAAAGATTGTGTCTCTCCTCTTTATGTTGAAACCTTTAACTCAAAAGTAATAAAAAGGTTTCGTACCCGAACGAAGAAGTCGTTACGTGTTTTCGAATTTCGAGATTCCTATGTTCTGTATGTATATATGTTACCAACATTCCATCTCCATTTCGCACATGGCCGTATCTGGCTATGTAACAGATGTGCATCAGCGTAATGTGAAATGCAAACAGCTGCGTTAAGGCTTTGAACTCGGATCACCGATTCCATTTCCTACGACAATAACAGCCACACCAAAAATGTCTTGGTAAATACATTGTCAGTCTCTATACTTTTTTTTTTAAATATGCTTCGTATTTCACTATATGCTATTTTGTTCGTATTTCTATCCCAGAAAGGTGGAGGAACCTGATCTATTTTTTCCTGAATATTGATTTGACCCAGGGCTCAAACACTGACTCTACGAGGACGACCTCTAAGATCATTTGATGTCACTGGGATGATCAGATATCAATACACGCCACTTCAGCCCAAACGGTGTGAAGTAGACATTTTACAACGAAGTAAAAAATGTTTTTGACCTCATACAGGGTGTAACATAGGAGATCAAATCAATGTTTTTTTTTTACATGGTCACCTATATGTTGCACAGCTTCAGTAAGTTATAAAAAAAAATAACATGATGTATTTTTAAAAAGGTGGAAAGATAAAGTACTGAAATAAAATAGATTCTCCAAAATTAAACATAATTTTCTTTATGTTTAAAAAGATTTTTCTAAGTGAGATTGTAATGGTCATTATTCTTTGCCCAAAAACCCTTGTTAAAATAGGCAGAAAAATCATTTCCCTGAAAAAAAAAAGGTTCTCTGTCTTATCTTTGTCCTACGCATCTCCAAACACGATGACTGTTTTTTATGTTTACATATTTACCCAACCCCTCCGCTCGGGCAGGATATGACACAAGGTCAATTTTTAAGCGGAGTTTTACAGGTTTGAATTCAGAGTTTTCCTTCTCCTAGACTAGTTACCTCACCAAGGCCGAAGAACCTAGTCTGTCCTACTATTTACCCATAGCTGGAGGGAGAATAATTGGATTCATACCTTTCCCAAGGGTATTAGTGCTATGTGAAATGCAATCAGTCAGGTCCTGGATTTGAACTCGTGTCGCCGTGTCCATATCCTGCGACGATAACCATTACACCACGGGCACCTCCATATGTTTATAACATAAAAACAGGTGTCCCTGTGCAAATTTTCTTAACCAAGAAAATATCTTATTGCTACTTTACTTTCAGGTTTTTTGCGCAATATATATATATATATATATATATTGTAGGAAATGGACACGGTGACACGTGTTCAAATCCTGGACGAAACATTGCATTTCCCAAAGCACTTATACTCTTGGGAAAAGTATGAATCCAATTACAATTATTCTCTCTCCAAATATGGGCAGATAGTAGGACAGACTGGGTTCTCTAGCTTTGATTAGGCAACCAGTCTAGGAGAAGAAAAACTCTGAATTCAAACATGTTAAACTCCACTTAAAAACTGAGCTTGTGTCACATCCTACCCGAGCGGGGAAGTTGGTAGATACACACACACACACACACACACACACACATATATATATATATATATATATATATATATATGTGTGTGTGTGTATGTGTGTAAAGTTAAGATAGCCAAAACACAGACCAATCCTTTCCTACGTGTTGTATATCGCTTTAAATAGTGTTGTGTAGAGAGGGTCAGAAGGCCGATCTAATCTATGGGGCAATTTTGTGAAGGATGACCTCCTTTATCATATTTATCAACCCCTGCGCTTGGGTAGGATATGACACAAGGTCAATACAATTTGCCATAATGATTCCTGGCATACGTTTAATGCCTTGGCCGCGAAGCACAGTTATTTCTACTGGTTTGGGAAAACTTTCCACACCACAAAGTAGTCTAAACCCCGAAAATAAACTTTCATTTTAACAATATCCCCGTTTCCTTCCTTTCAGTAATTCATTCCTTAGCATAGGGGTGAGCAAACTTTTTGGTGGGAGGGCCACATCACTGTGTTATGAATTACCAAACGGCCGCATCTTTTAAAATCAAAAGAATATTGCCTGCATTTCTGAAAAATTCAGTCTCGATTCATTTGCAGGAGTTTATTTTTTAGGCCACCGCGGGCTGCAGAGAACAGTGCAACGTACTGCATGTGGTTCGCGTGCCTTAGTTTTCCCACCTCTGCCTTAGAAGTTTCATCGAACAAAAAGAAGATAAGAAGTGATGAGGATAAGAAGAAAAGTCATTTAGCAACGGCATAATTTCTGAACAGCATTCGACCATCAATCCCAACAGGTATTCCTTTATATAAAAGGTGCATACGATACGTTTTCAGACTTTTTTCGTGTAGGCACTTTTATTGACAGTACAGACATGAAACTCTAGTTCGCTTCGAAGTAATCTCCTCCGGCTGCAATGCTCTTGTTGTACCGTTCCAACAACTTCAGGAAGGCCCCATGAAAGTCCTCTTGTGTGAGCGTGTCAATGACCTTCGTCACAGCCTCTTTCATCTCCTCCATTGTCTCATAACGATGACAGCCTGTGAGCTTAGGGAAAAATCAAAAGTCACTGGGAGCAAGGTCAGGACTATAGGGTGGGTGACGAACTGTCTTGATGCCCATCTTGGTCTAATTGTCTGTGACAAGGGTGGAGTTGTGGACTGGTGTATTATCCTGGTAGAAATGCCACTGAGCCGATTTGAAGAGTGCTGGCCTCTTCCGACCGAATCTCTTGCTGAAATCCCTTAAAACCTCAACATAGTAACCCTAACCCTAACCCTTTGGTCAATCAACTCTAGTCTATTGACTACCTTACTGATCCCACACCTCTCATCATCTCTTACGCCCTCCCTGCTTTCCTTGAATCTCTTATGCCACTCAAAGACTGTTGTTCGTTTCATGCAAGATGCTCAAAAAGCAGTCTGAAGCATTCCATGCGTTTCTGTGGCATCATTTTTTCCAAGTTTAAAACAGAATTTTATTGCATATCGTTCTTCTAAAGTGTCAGATTGCATTTTTGAAACTCACCAGCTGTGACAATCAGGCTTTAGTAAGGTGTATTCCAATTGCTGCTGTACCTGTTCATTTGAACCTGAAATCATAAAAATTGGCCAGTCATCTCATAAGATGTGTAACAATAAAATACTGAATTGTCAAGAGTCTACGACAATTTTAAATGCCCATACCAAAAAAATCTGGAAACTTATCGTATGCACCTCGTATATATATATATATGTATATATATATATATATATATATATATATATATATATATATATATATATATAAGCATGTTTCATTAAATAATAAAGACAAATTTTGTCTGTATAATTTACTTAAGTTCCTTTCAAGTTTCCTGATAAATGTCATACTTTCAGGTTGAAATTGGTAGATGAATTTCCCAAAATTGTCCCGAACGCTTTCGGCCCCTTCATAGGCCATTATCAGAGGTTGTTTGCTTGTGTAAGGTGTGTTGTTTTTAAATGGATCAGTTACCCTGTTTTTATCCAACTCTGTGTTCGCATATTTTTGTTATGTTATAAATAACTTTCAAAAACTTTGAAAATTCATTTTAAAAACAACACACCTTACACAAGCAAGCAATCCCTGATGATGGTCTATGAAGGGTCCGAAAGTGGTCGGGACATTTTAGAGAAATTCATCTACCAATTCCAACCTGAATCAAACTAGGACACTTATCAGAAATCTTGAACGGACCCTAAATAAATTATACAGACAAAATTTGTCTTTATTATTTAATGAAACATGCTTAAATGAACAATAATTACTCGTTTAAAAATGTTTTCTACGAAATGTTTACAAATCATATATATGTATAAACTGAATTTGGTATTAAATAACTGACAATGGTTGCTAAGCCTTAAAACCCAACGAAACAAAATCATATATATAGTCATCCACAGAATGATCTGTTACGTTCTATCAGAAATCGTCAGTGTGGCTAGACATACTAGCTTCCGGTAGCTGGGAGCGAAACCCAGTTGACTCAAAAGCCAATCCGAGTCTCTACCCCTCAGTCACGAAGGAACCAGTAGCAGCGAAGTAAATTTTAAACGGTTATGAATCACAATTACTATTGTTTACATATATCCGCTTAACGGCTACCGAGACCTCAAGTCATATTTGAAGAGCCTTGCATGAACGCTAATGGCAACACGATTACTTCATTCGCTAGAGAGCTCAACCCTACGGGAATAGGGGAGTATATATATATATATATATATATATATATATATATATATATAAAGGATTTGGCTTCAAATAACCTACACATAAAACATAACCTATGACATAAAACCCAACCAAACAAAATTATATATATTTGATATATATGCATAAAAATGGATTTGGCATTAAATAACCTACAATGGTTAATATGACATAAACCCCAACCAAACCAAACCAATGCGATGGCTTAATATATTGTCATAAAATAACCCTAGACGGTTTGACATGCCATTAAAATCTACCAACTGAATATCACCATTTGCTATTTTTTCTGAAATGCTGCGATATTGGTGATGATTTCAAGCTGAAATAAATTACAACAACGGTCAGCTCGAAAATATCAATCAGAATTGTATGAAAAGGAATTTCTTTTTTTTTTATCACATGAACATAAAAGGATGTAGCATTGCTGAAAGAAAGCAGAGAAAGATTACATTTTTTTTTGTCAAAAGAAGTATTTATCCCCAACCCAACCCCCAAAGAGAGAGGGGGAGGGAGAGAAAGAGAGAGAGAGAGAGAGAGAGACGTTATTTACACCTCCTGGTGTATAGGAGAAAGATTTACTATCAATTTTGTTAAGTGCCTTATCTCCAAACGTCAGGGTCTTCCTACTGATTTTCCCAATCACCTCACTGATTCTTTCAAAGTCTGTCGCACCCCCTGAGGTTTATACCTCTGTCCCACATTTTTTTCTGATTTAAGAGAGATGGATGATCGCACGCACACACACACAAACACACAGAGGACCATTGTGCAAAACACTCATTTTCTTAAATAAATCTAGATATTTTAATATTTTAATGCAAGATTACACGCATAAACACACACACACACACACACACACAGACATAAACAAACACACACATATAAGCACACACACACACACACACACACTCCCTCCCCCTCTCTCTCTATATATATATATATACGTACACACAAACTAGTATGTACACATGTTCATATTTTTTCTTAGATATGTTGAAATATGTACATTTATTTCACACACACACACACACACACACACACACACACACACACACACACACACACTCTCTCTCTCTCTCTCTCTATATATATATATATATATATATCGGATAGGTCTGACTTCCATATGACCGATAGCCTATCGACAGCTGTCTATGCCTTCACAAGTTGCGTATTGATGTCATTTTCCGTTGATGAGACGCGGCTTCTGAGGTAGGTGAATTTGTCCAAAAGTTTCAGACACCTACCATTTCCACTCCGATAAATTAAAACGCAGGTTTTTTTTCCAAATCAACAGTCGCATCAATACTGCTGTATGGATGCACCACATGGACCTTGACTAAGCGTATGGAGAAAAAGCTTGACAGCAATTGCACAAGAATGTTACGTGCTATATTGAACAAATCCTGGAAGCAGCATCACACAAAACAGCAGCTGTATGTCACCCACCCCTATCTCAAAAACCATCCAAATTAGACGAACACTACATGCAGGACGCTACTGGAGAAGAAAGGAGCAACTCATAAGTGACGTTCTCCTGTGGACCCCTTCATATGGACGAGCAAAGGTTGGGCGACCAGCTAGAACCTATCTACAACATCTCTGTACTGATACTGGATGTAGCTTGGAAGACCTGCCGGGAAAGATGGACGATAGCGTGGAGGACGTGATAAGGTCAGGGAAATCGGTACAAGTAGCAAGATATGATATATATATATATATATATATATATATATATATTTCTTTAAGAAAAAAACAAAAACCGGTCACATTAGGATTATAGATCTATTACCAGGAAAATTTAAATGTTCTCTGTTGAATGGTTTTTCTGTCTTGATGGAATTACTCCCAACTCCGGTTTAACTGGACCGAATAATACTATATATATAGAGATATATATATAACTCATAATGTTGCCTGCAAACAAACGCTTATGAAAACAGAAACAAGAGAGAGAGAGACACACACACACACATACACACACACAAATGAAAAATGTAGAACTTAATGTGTGTATGTCTCTCACTTGAATGAATTTATGCCATTAACATTAACATCATGATCATAAATATAATCAAATCGCGCAAACAACACAGAGCTGACGTAAGTCTTTGCTAGTTGATCAATACTGGCACGTCTAGGTGTAGGAGTCTAATGAGTTCGTCCTTGCTTCCCCAGTAATGCTCTGCAGGTTTTGCTTGTCTTACTTGGATGATTTGGAAGATGGGAGGTTGGTGTCCGTCCACCTCCTAAATTTGTTCAATAGAGCACGCATCTTTCTTGTGTAGTTCCCATCTTGCTTTTCTCTGAGTATTTTGTTAAAGTTCATGTGTTTTAAAGAAAAAGGGGCTATCTTCATTCTAGGCGGTAAGTTTCTAAAATTAATAGAAAAGTTCACATACTTTGACAGTAGTATCTCATCTACTAAAAGTGATGTCAACATACGCCAAGTGGAGGCATGGAATGCTATCGACAGGTTATCATTCATCAGGAAGTCTGATCTATCCGATTTAATAAAATAGCATTTCTTCGAAGCTGTAAGTGTATCCGTACTACGATATGGATGCACGACATGAAAAGGTCAACTATATAGGGTATACACACATACACACACACACACAGAAAACAGAAATGAAAAGTATGTTTTCTTTCATTAAATCAATAGACGTTCTAAACACGAAGTCTAGGCAGATGGTAGACAGGTATGTGGCTAATGTGTCTCCTTGTAGCACACCTGCTACAATGTCGAAGTAGTCTGCATCTGAGCAGACTTTTCCTTTGGTGTTTTTATAGAGCTTCATTATGGCTGCTTGCCCAGTCGGCTGGGGCTGTCGAATACACCGACGTCATCTCTGCAGAGGGGTAAGACCCCCCTTTAACGAATGTCCTGGATATGATACAAAACAATCTGATGGTGAGGTTCCAGCAGTTCTGGAGCTTTGGGGAATGCGGAGTATCCCTTCATTGCCATTGCTCCCAGCTCCACTCTGTCCCGGAGTGGTAGCACCTGATAGGGCCCTATCTATGGGTTAAATACTAGTAACAGCATACTTATGCTAAACTGAATTGTTTGAGTAAACTGAATAGCTTGAAATAGAAATGTTTTTTGACAATTAAACCGTACTTCCATTTAAACTGTGTTCTTATGCTTAACTGAATTATTTGAAATTAGAACTGCTTTTCGACATAAAAACTGTATTTACACTTAACTGAATTGTTACATATAACTGCTTGAATAGTTTGAAATAGAAATGTTTTTGACAATTAAACTGTGTACTTATGCTAAACTGAATTGTTTAAAATAGAACAGATTATTTACATAAAAATGCATTTGGCGTTAAATAACCTACAAATGTTGATATGCCATAAAATCCAACAAACTAAACCAAACCATCATTACGGCTGCGACGGTTTCTTTGGGTAGGCCACAGTCGAGAAGTATATCAAATAAAAAAGTGCTTTACACTACAAAAAAAAAAAAAAGCAAGAACCACTCAATATCATGTAGAAACTATAATAGACGCTGACTAAACCGAGGATCTAGCGCTTTTTGCAAATACTCCTGCCCAAGACGAATCCTTATTGTATAGCTAAGAGCAAGCAGCAGAAGGTATGGGTCTCCACATTTATGCATTCTAAGCGAGAAGGTGCCGCATCCACTTTTAATGGGAAGGCTCTAAAATTAATAAACAAGTATACCTCGATAGCAGCATTTCATGTACTGAAACTGATGTCAAAATCCGTTTAGCAAAGTTTTAGAATGCTATCGACAAGTTATCGATCATATAGAAGTTTGATCCATCCGATTAAATAAAACAGGATTTTTCCAAGCTGTGGCTGTATCAATACTGTTGTGTGGATGCACCACATGACTCTCTCCAAAAGAAAAAATGCATGAAGGAAAATCTGGGAGGGCTTCAGAATAATTCTACGTGCTGTTTTAGTAGATAGACCATGCCAGAGAACTAAAAAAGCAATGGAACATGAACATGACGGTGATAACAGTCATAATCAGTAGGCTCGTTACGATCCCGAAAGTTCTGATAAGAGAGCTTGAATAGTTAAAAATCAGAGGTCAACACGAAACCATCCAAACTAAACCTTTATTGAGATCGGCCAGTATACTGAGAAGAGTCCCGGAAACTGGAAAATTGTTCTAGTCAATCAGACCCCGGCAAAAGCTAACACTGATATGAAAAACTTGCAAGGGACAATAATTATGTTAATTCCCTGTATCTTTGGTTTTAAAGAAAATTAGCTTTAAAAAAAGTATTAGATGAGAGAATTTATATATATATATATATATATGTGTGTGTGTGTGTGTGTGTGTGTGTGTGTGTGTGTGTGTGTGTGTGTGTATTTGGCGCTGCCTCCCACCAGACAGGACTTGACACAAGGTCAAAAGCCTGAAGGCCGATTAAGGTGGGGATAAAGGGGAGGGAAAGGTCAGGAACAAGCCGAGACTCGAACCCTGCTGGTCATTGACCCACTAAGAGCAATGTTGGTCTAATGGGTGCGGACACGTATGCCAGGTTATGGCTTGAACTAGACAGCAAGGTTTAGTGCCATACATAGGGGACAAAGTTTGCAGCTCGCCCACCCGAAGGTGACCCAGCCAAAGTTGGAGGTCTTTCGGCCTCGAATCTGCCATTGATCGAGACCCCATCCGGCACGAATGCCAGACGGCCCAGCCAAAAGGCCGGGGAAGCGATAAATCTGTGTGTGTGTGTATGTGTATGTGCATGAATATTGTGTAAACCACATGAAACTTAAAGTAACTGTGTCTAAGTGTTCATGATTTTAATATTTTGCTGGTTTGATACCAACCTGTCAAAATAGAATCAATTAGGTTTTTATCCAAAAACTTTTCTTCATTGCATTATGTCATCATCATCATGTCGTGCAGCTAGAACGGATATCCCTGACCCTCTCTCGCCTCTTCTCCCAATCGTTCATCGCCTCTGGCAGGTCTTCAGGGCTACATCCCGTATCCTCACATAGCTGCTCTATGTATGTTCGAGTTGGTCGTCCTGCTTTTGCTTGGCCATATGCGGGAGTCCATAGGAGTACATCACCTATGAGCTCATCTTTGCTTCTCCAGCAGTGCCCTGCATGTCTGGTTCGTCTAGCTTGAATAGTTTTCCTGATGGGAGGCAGGTATATATATACATATAGGGTGAGTTAAAAGTAGCTATACAGTTGTTTACTAACAAATGTATTTCATTTTTATAGGAATTTTCAATAATCAAAAATACCTTGAATTAAGAACTAAGAAAGAGGATTTCAAAGCAACAGTGGGAGATTGGAAATAGCGAATTTTCAGTATTCTTGTACTATATGCCTCACCTCCACCTCTACAGCTGACAATTTAGAATTTGACCCACTATATATATATATATATATATGTATATATATATGATGAGAAATATATATGATATATTATAATTGAGGAAAAGTGATTACAAACTTTTATGATCTTTTCCCAACCTATTTTGAATTCATTAATTTCATCTTGAAAACGACTTCACGATTTAATTAATTTTTTTTTTTTCATTTTATTTAGGAAGCTAGAGACTTTTGATTGTCATTTGTAATTGCGCTCAGAATGCGACGTTTCCAGAAAAGTTGAAATAAATAACTCACAATTTTTATTTTAAATAATGGATTCATTTGATAAAAAAAAAACCCAACAAAAACAAAAATAATAAGCCAAACAAAAACAAAACAAAAAGTAAAAACAAGTCAAAGTTCATTTAATATTCAAAATATTCTTTGAATTCTCATTGTGCCAACGAATTTAATTTTTGGGAAAATATAAATTCAAACGAAGTAACTATATATATATATATATATATATATATATATATATATATATAGTTACTTCATTAAATTCACATATATATTTAAATACATATAAGATAAAATATTTGTTTTTTTACCTTTTTTAGTTCATCCATAAGAGTTGTTAAAAATAATAATTTTTCAACATTTGTTCGTAAACTTTATATAAGTAATTATTGCTACTCAAAAAAAACTCCGTCTGAGGATTATATATACATATATGTATATATATAAGTAGTAAAGTTAGCGACCGTTGTAGAGGGTGACCAGAAAGCTCCCTTTTCAATAGCTATTATACCGAGGTGTAGGGGCGGACGCTACTCCTTTTCAAGGATTGTTCCTCTTTACCCTTGATACGTACCTTTTATAACTGCAAGGAGGTATCAAGTACCATTTTTAAAGTCTTTTGTATGTCGTGACTTGGGATTGAACCCCGGTCACCCGGACCATTCGCGAATACTCTACCCTCTAGGCCAATATATATATATATATATATATATATATATATATATATGTAGTCATCCACAGACAGATCTGTTTTGTTCTCTCAGAACTCATCAGTATGGCTAGACATTAGCTGGGATCGAAACCCGGTTGACTCAAACGCCAAAGCAAGTTTCTAACCATTCAGCCACGAGGAGCCATTAGCTGCTAAGTAAATTTTAAACGGTTATGAATCACAATTACTATTGTTTACATACATCCGTTCAACGGCTACCGAGACCTCAATTCATATATGAAGAGGCTTGCAATAAACGCTAATGGCAACACGATTACTTGTTCAACCTTACTGGGGTAGGGGAGTATATATCTCTATAGTCATCCACAGACAGATTTATTTCGTTCTATCAGAACTCATCAGTGTGGCTTGACATTAGCTTCCCGTAGCTGGGATCAAAACCCGGTTGACTCAAACGCCAAGGCAAGTCTCTAACCCTTATATATATATATATATATATATATATATATATATATATATATATATATATATATATCCGAGAGATATAGAGTGACAGGTATTACTAGTGTTTATTAGAAATGCTAAGAGTCCCATTTATGGTAGATGAGCAATCAAAACATCGACTTCTTGACTTCCCCGCGTCGCCTCCACAGAGCCGTTCATCTACTGAAACCGAATCAGTCCGACTAATTCATTGTCTGACTCCTAGCAACTACCCTGACTAATTCCGACCGCAAAATCTTCTTTTCATACTTTCTTCGAATATTTCTCTTAATTACTACTTACATAATTACTAAAACCTTTCCATAAATACGTCACCGCCGTCATGGCACTCAATATATATATATATATATATATATATATATATATATATTTGGTCCAATGAAAGAAAAGTAAATATTTCAAAAATAAATAAGTCCGCTAATGAATTTGAAAGTAGTACTTTGGGTTTTTGTTTCATATAATTATGCTTCACGCGTGTTTCAAGCTTCTTGGTCCACTTCAAGAGACGCACAATGTATTTGTTTTGATTGGGATATGATTCATTTTAATCTCATTTTTTAGTACACACACACACACACACACACACACATATATATATATATATATATGTGACTGCTAATAAAGCTATAACATAAACGGAGAAGCTGTTTTTCCCTTAGGTTGGAATGTGTCTGGCTTAAATCGATATCTTATCAAAAAATAAATTCGTTGACAAAATAAGAATTCATGAAGACGGTTTTAAATATCTAATAATAACTGCAGTCTTTTATCATATTTTGGCAATGGAGTCGTAACGCACAGGTAGACGTTGAAAATATTCTTTTGATAGCTATAAATCTACTTAATTTATTGTGATTGTTGAATTAAAAACAAATAAAAGAAAATCTTTTTCTCGATCGTGAATCAATTTCTAAAAAAATATTCTTTTTTTTTCTTCAGAAATTATAGGTTTTATATAATTTTGCACTGAGCAAATTTGAATTCATTCGGAAAAAGTGAAAGGGATTTTTTAAAATTTATTTTTGTGCGCTGATTTTTTTTTTTATGATATCGTCTACACTGATTAACAAATATCTTCCACCTGTAGTCTTTATTGTCAGTTGAGTTCGAGATAATTTTAGACACATTTATTTTATTTTATTTTATTTATTAAAAAAGGTTAACGTATTTGCAGTAGGTGAGAAAAATTCTACAGGAAATACGTAAACATTTTCTAGAAAGAAGTGAATAAAAATAAAATAAAATATAACCATTTTCGAAGACTAATTACGTCACACACATTTTGAAACAGAATACTATTAACGCTATTTTTACGCAAAGGATTTTTTAAAAACAATTGTTTTTTTTTTTTCATTTGAAAAATTCTTTTATTCGGATGAGACAATATAACATAACAATATTGCCCTAAGGATGGTTTAAATAACAGAACCGCTGGCTTATTATTCATATATAAATAAACACATCCTCTGATCATCTTAATTCTTTATATTTTCATGTTTACATACAATTCACACACACAAAGACTTGCTCAGTCGGCTTGGGCTGTAGAACGGTAGCACCTGATAGGGTCCTATCTCTGCGTCAAATAGAACTAAACTTACACTTTAACTGAATTGCTTTAAATAGAACTGTTTTGGAATTTAAACTGCGCAATTATGCTCAGCTGAATTGTTTGAAATAGAACTGTTTGACAAAACAGAATAGCTTGAAATAGAAATATTTTTGACAATTAAACAATGTACTAATGGTAAACTGAATTGTTTGAAATAGAACTGTTTGACAAAACAGAATAGCTTGAAATAGAAATGTTTTTGACAATTAAACAATGTACAAATGGTAAACTGAATTGTTTGAAATAGAACTGTTTGACAAAACAGAATAGCTTGAAATAGAAATGTTTTTGACAATTAAATTATGTAATTATGCTAAATTGAATTGTTTGAAATAGAACTGTTTGACTGCTAAACTGAATTGTTTGAAGTAGAACTGTTTGACTGCTATTTTGAATTGTGTGAAATATAAATATTCATTTGAATAAAAAATGTATTTGGCATTAAATAACCTACAATGGTTGATAAGCAATAAAACAAACAAACAAACAAACACAGATGTTATCACCCATAAATAAGTCTTGTCTTGTCTTATCTATTTATGCTGCTTCTTATATAATTAATCGTTTTGTCTCCTATCACCTTATAACCTACACTTAATATTCTGTTGTCTCCTACCTATGCGTACCAATTTTTATCAAAAGTTATTTTTCATCTAAGACGAAGACAGCAGAGTTTCAATATTTTTAGTTGAACATTTTACAAGCAAAACGAACAATACTGAGAATTGTTTATTGCTAAACTCAACAGTAAGTTGAATAAAACCATTATCATCATCATCATCATCATCATCATCCTGTCGTACTGCTAGAACCGGTATCCCTGACCCTCTCTCGCCACTTCTCCCTATCATTCATCGCCTCTGGCTGGTCTTCAGGACTACATCCCGTATCCTCACATACCTGCTGTATGTATGTTCAAGCTGGTCGTCCTGCTTTTGCTTGGCCATATGCGGGGGTCCATAGGAGTACATCACCTATGAGCTTGTCCTTGCTTCTCCAGCAATGTCCTGCATGTCTGGTTCGACTAGCTTGGATAGTTTTCTTGATGAAAGGCAGGTGGCCGTATAGTTGGTTCCTTGTACGGAACACTTATGCGGAACGAGATGGGAACGTGCTTAAATCTAAATTTGTTTTTGAAGTGTGTGTATTTAGTTGAAGGATACATTTGCTTTTAAATTTTCGATTTTTAAAAAAAATTAATTTAACTAGAAAAATGCATTAATGTTGCTTAGTTTGTTTGAAGCTAAATTAAACGAAGTTATATTCACTGTAAATTAGTAAATTAGTCGACCGGTTGTGGAGGGCGACCCGAAAGCTCCCTTTTCATTAGATAATACACCGAGGTGTAGGGAGGGTGCTACTCCTTTCCCTGATTTGCTCCTCTTACCCTTATCCGTACCTTATAATGCGGAGTGTTAGGCAAGGAGGTATCAAGTACCATTTTTTAGTCTTTATTATGACTTGACCTAAGATTGAACCCCGGGCTCCCAGGCTATTCTTCACTGGACCTGATATTGAAAAGTATGAACGTAAACTGCATCTGATCCTATTTACCAACCCCTCCGCTCGGGCAGGATATGACACAAGGTCAATTTTTAAGCGGAGTTTAACAGGTTTGAATTCAGAGTTTTCCTTTTCCTAGACTAGTTGCCTCACCAAGGCTGAAGAACCCAGCCTGCCATACTATTTACCCAAAGCTGGAGGGAGAATAATTGGATTCATACCTTTCCGATGGGTATTAGTGCTATGTGAAATGCAGTCAGTCTCGTCCAGGATTTGAACTCGTGTCACCGTGTCCATTTCCTACGACGATAAACATTACACCACGGGCACCTGTAAACTGCATCTGATGGTGAGGCTTCTGATCAAGAGAGTGTGAAATATCCCTAAATTGCCATTATTCCTAGGTCCTTTTGGACCTGGATTGTTCGGATCTGTTAGAGTCCCAGGAAGGAGTCAAAGTTGGTGACCTTTAGTCGAGGGTGACCCGAAGGCTCTCTTTTCAATAGCTACTACACCGAGGTGGAGGGGAGGGCGCTACTCCTTTCCCTGGATTACTGTACTTTACTCTTGATATGTACCTTTTATTGCAGAGTGTTAAGCAAGTAGGTATCAAGTACCATTTTTAAGTCTTTGGTAGGACGCGACCTGGGATTGAGCCCAGGTCTCCTGAACCAGTGATTAACACTCTCCCCACTAGGCCAATGAGCCAGTTAAACACATAAATGTGTGTAAACAATTGACTATTATAAAATAGAAGTACTTACTCGAAACACCATATATCTCAGTATTAGAAATACGTGAGGAAAATTGTCTGAGTAATATATATATATATATATATATAATGCAAAGCTCTTCTAACTAATTGGACACTCCAGTATCCGATAGCGCAAAATAAAAACAAACGAAAATTAATACATATGCGATAAAATTCCCTTGTTGGCGTTAGGTCGCTGAAAAGTGAGTAGTATGTTATCGGTCTAACGTAAAGTTAGGAGGGTTTCGATCCCAGCTTGAAGTGTCAAGCCACACTGAAGACTTGTGATAAAACGAAACAATCAGTCTATGGATGACAATATATATAATTTTATTTTTATAACTTGTATAACCCTGGCGGTGTGTAAAAAGGATAATATAATTTGTAAATACAAAAATATATTTCAAACAGATATGAAGAAAAAAATTGTACCAAAACGACTAAAATATCCGTTCGACTTGAAAGTAATCAATTAGTACCGCAATGCCTAGCTAAAAGTAAAAAAGAAAAAAAAAAAAAACACCGACAGAATTACCTAACAAATACGTAAATGTGCTCAATACACTATTTGCAGCAAAACTAGAATAGATAAAAAAAAAAAAAAAAAAAAGTCAGAAGCTATTAACCCAGGATTCACCAAACGGATCTTCATAATCATTCAACCAGTATGATCCAGAAGATCCATTCGGTCAAAACTGGGTAAGTAGTTTCTGGCTCTTTTGGTTATTATATATACACTTTCAAGAAAGAAAAAAAAATTCGGTCACATTAGGATTATAAATTTATTTCCATCCTGCCAAGAGCATTGATATGAATCAACAACTTCCAAAAGAAATTTTTACGGGACTTCTTCAGATCCAACATGGAAATAAATGAATACAGCCAAATAATGTGGATGGTCACAGAGGGAATGGGAGGAAGCCTTCTTCTATTAAAGATTACTTCCGGTCTCCCCTATATATATATATATATATACGAGGTGCATACGATACGTTTCCAGATTTTTTCGTATGGGCATTTAAAATTGTCGTAGACTCTTGAAAATTCAGTTATTCATTGCTATACATCTAATGAGATGACTGACCAATTTTTATAATTTCAGCTTCAAATGAACAGCTACAACAGCAATTGGAATACATCCTACTTTAGCCTGATTGTCACAGCTGGTGAGTTTCAAAAATGCAATCTGACACTTTAGAAGAACTATATGCAATAAAATTCCATTTTAAATTCGGAAAATGTAACAGAAACGTATGGAATGCTTCAGACTGCTTTTGGACCATCTCGCATGAATCGAGCATCAGTTTTTGAGTGGCATAAGAGATTCAAAGAAGGCAGGGATTCCTGAGGGATGATGAGAGGTGTGGGAGGAGTAAGGAAGTCAGTAGACCAGAGTTTATTGGCCAAAGGTTTAGGGTTAGGGTTACTATGTCGAGGTTTAAAGGGAGTTCAAGAAGAGATTCCCAGGGAAGAGGCCAGCACTCTTCAAATCGGGTCTGTGGCATTTCCACCAGGACAATGAACCAGTCTACAACTCCATCGTTGTCACAGACTATTTGACCAAGATGGGAATCAAGAAAGTTCCTCACCGTCCCTATAGTCCAGATATTGCTCCCTGTGACTTTTGGTTATTCCCTAAGCTCAGAGGCTGTCGTCGATATGAGACAATTGAGAAGATGGAAGAGGCTGTGATGAAGATCATTGACACGCTGACACAAGAGGACTTCCAGAAGTTGTTGGAACGGTACGGCAAGTGCATTGTAGCCGGAGGCGATTACTTTGAAGGGGACTGGAGGTTCATATGTGTACTATCAATAAAAATGCCCAAACGAAAAAAGTCTGGAAACTTATCGTATGCACCTCGTATATATCATTGATGATGGCGTACAAGTCGATCTTGAATATAAGTCGACCTTCAAATTTTATAGCTCAAAATTCTAGGTTAAACCTATACTTGCTGTATAGGTTGACCTCAAATCATTCAATTAGCTACTGGTAGGCCAAAACGAACCTAGTAGGGCTAAATAAGTAGAGGCAAGGATAACCTAAGTCAAAAGAAGATAAATTCTTTGGAATTCAACATCAGAGTTTCGTATGAGTAAACACTTTTGAAATTCCAGTCTGATACCTTAGAATAAAATTTTAAATCCTCAATGTTGCGTTCTGGTTAGTGAACGCTTGTAATATTAAATAAAGGACAAACCACAATATGTGAGGAAATAGAGTTGTATTCTCAGGAAAAAGTATATACAATAGAGAGACTATTAGTTGACAAGAACATAGGATTAGTGAATACAAAATAAAGATATAGTCCAACGATAGTATTGGCTTCCGTTATTACGGTAGCAAGTAAGGTGATCTAGTGCGATCTCCAGTTTCCAACGCTCTAATACTATTCCTATCATAAGCTGCTCTTCACCTTCTAATCTGCTCCGGTATTAGTAGCTACTGCTATATATGGCAGAAGGACTAGTTCATTGTGTGGAAAAAGGTGGTTGATACTCAACAATTACAATACCTTGGACAAGAAAGGAAAATATTTTGCACACTACTTATTTGGAGACAAAATCATTCAAAACAGCAAGTTTAACAATTGTTGCGTTCTGATTAGTGAACACTTGTAATATTAATTAAAGGACAAACCACGATATAAGAGGAAATAGAGATATATTCCCAGGAAAAAGTATATACAATAGAGAGACTATTAGTAGACAAGAACATAGGATTAGTGAACGCTTGTAATATTAAATAAAGGACAAGCCACGATATGTGAGGAAATAGAGATATATTCTTAGGAAAAAGTATATAGAATAGAGAGACTATTAGTTGACAAGAACATAGGATTAGTGAACGCTTGTAATAATAAATAAAGGACAAACCACGATATGAGAGGAAATAGAGATATATTCTTAGGAAAAAGTACATATAATAGAGAGACTATTAGTAGACAAGAATATAGGGTTAGGGAATACAGAATAAAGATATAGTCCAACGATAGTATTGGCTTCCGTTATAAGGAACGGCTCTTCACCTTCTTGTCTGCCTTGAATTAGTAGCTACTGCTATATATGGCAGATGGACTAGTTCATTGTGTGGAAAAGGTGGGTGATACACAACACTCAATAAGATAAACCTTCAAGTAATCTGTTGTGTCATAAATATAGTAATAATTCCAAAATGTGTATATTCAATGAATAACCATCATGTCCGATTAAACAGTCATTTCTTCAGCAGTGTATGGTGTTCGTAATTTTCCTCTAAAAATCAGCCATATATGAAACATGAAAACCTTTCATTTTAGAGCTTCTGTTCGTATAAGTTTACAATCTATTGTGCTATCATAATATTTCGCTGATAAACAATATGCTGTACTTGTTTGATTGGCTACCCTGGTGCTGTGACGTTTCAGTATGTGTTTACAGTAAGTGTATCAGTTATTGGAAACCGAATGTAATATAGTGTTAATAGAATACTTGATTTATTTTATAGTTTTATTACTTCATATTAGTTAATTTGTTAAATTTGTTCGCCAAACACGAATTTAAGTTGGAAAAATTTGTGGCAATTGGCCTAATGAGTAGAGTGTTTGCAAATGGTCCGGAAGACCGGGGTTCAATCCCAGGTCAAGTCATACCAAAGACTCATAAAATGGTCCTTGATGCCGCTTTGCTTAACACTCAGTATTATAAGCTAAGGAACAAGTGTAAAGTGAAACAATCCAGGGAATCGACTAGCGTCGTCTCCTACACCTTGTTTAGTAGATATTAAAAAGGGAACCTTGGGTCGTTCTCGACTAAGTTTGCCAACTTTACTTAACAACCTAAGGTAAGGGGTATACATCGATTGTTAGGTGTACTGCTCCATTAGCTGACCACTCAGTGGTAAAGGTTTGGATTTTAGCCCTGCTGTATAAGTCGACCCCTAGTTTTGTTGAGATTTATTCAGCTATAAAACGTCAACTTTGAATTTTATTATTTTCTATATTTTTCTTTTTTCTTTTTGGATTTATGTAGAAACGTAACATAATGGAAATATAATGAGTTACTTGATTTTTGTGCTAACAAATGCCAAAACCAATCAATATTCATATTTGAAATTTTAATGAGAACAATTATTAAAAACAAAAATTATAACATAAAACTTTCAAGATTTCTATAAACTTTGCATTCATATTCCATTGCAAATAACGTCCAAATGTCTCAAGCAAAAAAAGTCTCTAAAAAGAAAACAGTTTTAATTAAATCCGGAAGCCTGTTTCAAAACTGAATTAATAAAACAAAACAAAAAATAAAAGACTGGGGAAAGTTTGTAAAAAGTCTAAAATCTTTTTCATTGATTATATTTAATTATCATATATTTATATATAATATATAAAAATCATATACTTATTTCAAAATATCTGATTTTTCTCTCTATATGTAACAATCTCTCTCTCTCTCTCTCTCTCTCTCACACACACACACACATATATATATATATATATATATATATATTTCTTTAAGAAAAAACAAAAACCGGTCACATTAGGATCATAAATTTATTTCCATCCTGTTATGGGTTTTGATATAAATCAAAAACAATAAAAATAACAGGACTTCTTCAGATCTAACGGATAAAATAATTCCGAGTAGACGCAGGAAAGAAGGGTGGGTGGGGCTAGAAAAGGGGTGAAGAGTTTTCTCCTTTTTTAGCCCACTTCCGGTTTTTTGTTTTTATTACCGGTTGGAATTAAAGTAAATTAATTTTTTTTTTTCAAATTCTAAATACATTTCAAATTAAAACTCCAGATTTAATACTAATTTCGGGAAGTACAACATTCCTTAATAACCTTACGTAAGGATACAGTAATACTTATGTTAAATTAAATTCAAAATTCAAAATTCAAATTTTTAATTTCAAATTTTATTTTAGTGCCTATTAATTCAGTTACTCTTCCATTGAAGAGTTCGTACACATCATATGGTTTCTTCTCATCAATATATATATATATATATATATATATATATATATATTCTTCGTTCGACCAGGGAATTTATTAAGCCAACAGTACATTTTATATGGCTTTTTATATTGCATATTAACTGCTTTAATTTTTTCTTCAAATATTTAAAGATTTTGTAAAAACAATTTTTTTCCACAAAAAGCATTTTTCTCCTGGCAACGGTCAAAGGTGAAGTCTAGTCAGGAAGATTCCAAAATAATAAACAACAGAAAAGCAATATTTCTGTTTTTCTAATCACTTTTCTTAGTCTTTTTCACACACACACACACACACACACACACACATATATATATATATATATATATATATATATATATATATTCACTACCACTATATATATATATATTCACTGCCACTACTCCTAACTGTCCATCTTATACGATGATGACTTGCCCAGTCGGCTGGGGCTGTAGAATACACAGACTGCTTCTCTGCAGAGGGGTAAGAACTCCCACTACGAGTGTCCTGGATAAGACACTAAACAATCTGATGCTGAGATTCCAGCAGTACTGGAGCTTTGGGGAATGCGGAGTACCTCTTCATTGCCATCGCTCCCAGGTCCACTCTGGCCCAGAGTGGTAGCACCTGATAGGGCCCTATCTATTGGTTAAATAGAACTAACAGCATACTTATGCTAAACTGAATTATTTGACTAAACTGAATAGCTTGAAATAGAAATGTTTTTGACACTTAAACCGTACTTACATTTAAAATGCTTGCTTATGCTTAACTGAATTATTTGAAATAGAACTGTTTTTTGACCTTGAAACTGTATTTACACTAACATAGAACTATTCTGACGTGTCACTGTGTGTAAACAAAATCTGTACTTATACTAAACTGAAGTAGCTGAATTAGAATTGCTTGACTAAATTGAATAGCTCGAAATAGAATTGTTTTTTACAATTAAACTGCACTTCCATTTAAACTGCGTGCTTATGCTAAACTGAATTATTTTAAATTGAACTGTTTTTGACATTGAAACTGTATTACACTAAATTGAATTGTTATATATAACTGCTTGAATAGTTTGAAATAGAAATATTTTTGACAATTAAACTATGTATTCATGGTAAACTGAATTGTTTTAAATAGAAGTGATTTACATAAAAATGGATTTGGCGTTAAATAACCTACAAAGGTTGACATGCCATAAAATCCAACAAACCAAACCAAACCAAACTATATATATATATTTTTTTTCATCATACATCGTGTGAAAGCACGTGCGATACCATGTCCTCATCAGGCGCCATCCAGGGGTGATAACACAGTTTCGGTAGCTCAAGGCGGTACTGCCACCCCTGGCGCTACCAAGCAGCATTTGCCACCGGACAGGTATTAAGAGAATCATATATATATATATATATGTATATATATATACGCCAGATCAATTAAATTCAGAGACTATATTGGACGTTAATCTTCATTTTCTGAGTGCAGTTTGTGATTAAAAAAACGCATTTACTTTTAGCGGTTGATGTTATTACGCGTTTACAGTAACCGTTTCTTACGTAATCACACGGGAAAGGTGATTCCGCGTGTATTACCTTCGCGCTGAAAACTTTCTCGCTTTCGACCAAATCCAACTTGATGCATATCGCGCCGTGGTCTGAAGACGATTCGAGGCAACTTTTAAACTGCGGCCAGTGATTCCTATTTTTGAAAGAAACGGAATGACTGAGTGTCCTATAATATATATATATATATATACATTCACTACCACTACTCCTAACTGTCCATGTTATCCGATGATGACGTCATGCTGATTTTTTTCTCCAGTTTTTTATTCTTATTATTTGTACAAATATTGCTAATTGTCCAAACGCATGTATATTTATAACTTTTAGGTTTCTGTACTTGTCTTTAATTGGAATCATTTTGAGATGAGGCTTCTTAATTTGAGAATTAATTTTTATTTATTTGGCGTTGAGTCTCTACGGTTCCAGGTGAGCATTGTCAAACAATAGCGGTTTCAAATCCTACCCAAGCCGGCCAGAAGTTTACTTGGTCAAAAACGTGGTGCGATAGACAACAACTATGGAAGGCAGTAATTACTGGGGATACGGTTACAAGACTCAGCATTCCTATCCGAGGTCGCGGTAAATCACCTGAAGAAGGCCAGTGGTGAAATTTGGCCGAAACGTAGTGAAAGAAGAAACAACACAAAAACTACCAAGATGACGACAAAAAGTCCGCAATAGATAAAAATTAATTCTCTTTAGTTTCTTTTTCTGATGTCCTTACATTTGAGTTTTGGTCTAACCAATAACCATTAGTTAGCAATTTTACCTTCACGTATCTATTCTAATTAAAAATAATTTGCAGTTATGTTGTATAACCACATATATATATATATATATACAAATATAAGCAGAAACATAATCAAACATGATGTACGAACTTCAATGAACAAACGAACACACTTATTTATAAAAATATATCTTTCACATTTTATTCTCGAAAGGGTTGATGTTGGTTGTGTGTGAAAGGTGAGTTAGAGACGGAGACAGACTGCTACATATTGACCCAAAGTTCTTCTGACCATAGTAGCACTTCTTCCTCATCCTGGTTGGGTTGCTCAACCGTGGGTCACTGAGGACCCAAAGCCCTCCGTCTGCCGCTGGCTCTCAATTCGGCATCTTGTCTCCAACTGACTCCAACTGCAACTGGAACTGATCCAAGCCGTCTGTGGCACCTGGTTATATAATTGTCTCCCGTCCACCTGTTTCCGCTGTTCCTCCGCTTATCTACACAGGTGAATCTCTTGACTGACGGCTCGGTCGAGGTCAATATATAACAGTTATCTCTAGATTATTCTTATGTTTGAACTTGCTTTCAGCTATATGGTCTCAAGTATTCCTATGTAATACTAGTAGATATACGGTCTCAAGTAATTATTTTTATTTAATAATAGTTATTTGTTTGCACACAGTTATATGGCTTCAAGTAACTAATAATAAAAAAGAAGCCCTGTACTCACAATTACAGGTTATTGATGAGTTGAAACCATATAATCGTGTATAAACTATTACTAGATAAGAATACTTGATATCATGACTGTTGAGAAAATTCTGTAGAAACAACGAAAAAATATAAAGATACTATGTACACCATTCCTTACCCTCAAGGCATAAAATAGCCACAGATCGGTTGACATGCCGTTAAAATCAATCAATTGCTTGAACAAGAGTAGAAAGAAATATTTTAAAACTTTGCACTCTGATTGCAGCTTGTGGAAGTTCGAGCCTAAGGCTGGGGGAAATGGTAAAAAAGGAAGAGAGAGAGAGAGAGAGAGAGGGAGGGAGGGAGAAGTGAAGAAAGAGATATAAGAAAAAATATCATCATTTCTACAGTTCGGTCTTAGCTTTTTATGATATTAAGGCAATATTAATTCAACCGATTTTTTTTTTCGTTCACGTGTTAAAAAATATCTTCTTCTAACGAAGCTATTTGAATTATAATCGGGTACAATGAGACATTGGAACATTTTTTGTGGATGCCAGGAGACATATTTGATGGAATTTGGAATATGGTACATCATTCTTGATAGTGGCGCATCAGAGAATGAACTGAGAAAAATGACTTGCTAGATAATACCCAACTGATCTTTGACAACTCACATTACTCAATATATACATATATATATATATATATATATATATATATATATATATATATATATATATATATATATATATAGTATTATTCGGTTCAGTTAAACCAGAGTTGGGAGTAATTCCTTCAGGACCAGAAAATCATTCAAAAACTGAACATTTAAATTTTCCTGGTAGAAATTTATAATCCTAAAGTAACCGGTCTTTGGTTTTTCTTAAAGAAATATATATATATATATATATATATATATATATATATATATATATATATATATATATATATATATATATGTGTGTGTGTGTGTGTGTGTGTGTATGTATTTTTTAGTATGTTCAGATTTACACAGCTGACGAAAACGTTTTGAAATATTTGCATTTCGAATACAAAATGATCTAGTTTGTTTTCTTTATTTAATGGCATATCAACTTTTCAGGTTATTTAATGTCAAAGGCATCCTTGTTAGAAGATCAGTCCAGGTACTATTTACCCGATAGCTGGAAGAATTGGGTGTTCATACCTTTGCAAAGAGAATTAGTCCAAAAGGGAACACGACTGGAGATCGAACTCACTACGGTGTCACTCTCCAGCACTTTAGCCACGACACGATGGAGACTTCTGACGATCTCTGTATGATGGAATTATTAGCAGGTAATTCACTGTGAATTCATTCCAGACGGTCAAACCACCGATGCTAACATTTATTCCGAACAGCTGGATCGGATGTACACCATTGTTTGGCAAAAATACCCGGCAATGGTTGACAGAATGTGAGCTCCTCCGTCGCAATGCAATGCAAGACATAATACTACACGTGGTGTAATGGTTATCGTCGGAGGAAATGGACACGGCGATATGAGTTCAAATCCTGGACGAGACTGATTGCATTTCACATAGCACTAATACCCTTGGGAAAGGTATGAATCAAATTATTCTCTCTCCAGCTATGGGTAAATAGTAAGGCAGACTAGGTTCTTCAGCCTTGGTGAGGCAACTAGTCTAGGAGAAGGAAAACTCTGAATTCAAACCTGTTAAACTCCGCTTAAAAAATTGACCTTGTGTCACGGCGATATGAGTTCAAATCCTGGACGAGACTGATTGCATTTCACATAGCACTAATACCCTTGGGAAAGGTATGAATCAAATTATTCTCTCTCCAGCTATGGGTAAATAGTAAGGCAGACTAGGTTCTTCAGCCTTGGTGAGGCAACTAGTCTAGGAGAAGGAAAACTCTGAATTCAAACCTGTTAAACTCCGCTTAAAAAAATTGACCTTGTGTCATATCCACCCCGAGCGGAGGTAAATATGATAATACCTCTCGAACAACGTGTAATTTGAGAGAATCGAACTGATGCTGCATCGTTTTTTGTTTTTTTGTTTTTTTTTTCATTTATTCATTTTGTTTTATATTTTTTAGTAAACCATCTTAAGGGTCAGTATTATTGATGTTAAATGCTTTATCTAATAAAAAATATTTTCAAGGGAAAAGATGAAAACGAAAAAAATGATAAAAATTCTCTGCATCCTTTACTATAATAAACGTTCTGTTTCAACGTCGACTGAAGTCACTCCAGTGTTGAAAAGTTGTTGTTTTTAAATAACGACTTAATTCTTTTTTTTTCTTTTTCTTAAACATTTTTAAGAATAAGGAATTTTTGTTAAATTCTCAAAAATTACTTCTTATTTTTAGAGTATTTTTTTCTTTAGATGTTAAAAAAACGTTTATTTAAAAGAAAATGATCAAATACATTAACGTCTTTGTTTCTGGTTTGCAATCTAAAGTTATGATTAGAAAATATTTTAGTCAGAACTCAAAACGAAAATATTGAATGTAAGGATGATCTATTATTAATTAACAAAAAAAAAAAGAATCGAATAATTTTACAGTTTTAATTTTAAAGATTTTAAAATGTTAGCAAATAAATAACACAAGAAGATTATTGAATCTAGCATTATTTCTTATAATAAGTAGTAAGTAAAGCTGGTGACCGTAGTCGAGAGCGACCCGAAGGCTCCTTTTTCAATAGCTACTACACTGAGGTGTAGGGGAGTCGCTACTCCTTTCCCTGGATTGCTTCACTTTACCTTTGATACGTACCTTATATTGCTGAGTGTTAAGCAAGGAGGTATCAAGTACCATTTTAAAATTCTTTGGTATGACTCGACCTGGGATTGAACCCCGGTCTCCCGGACCATTGGCGAATACTCTACCCACTAGGCCAATGAGCCGGTATATCCAATCCAAATTTCTAATAATGTTATAAAACAACCCTGCTATATTTTCAACATATTTCATTTAGTTTAATTAGTTCTAAATTGCTACAATATCCCTTATTACGCATTATCATATACAAGAACGTACACCAATATTTTGCTTTATCTTATATATATATATATATATATATATATATATATATATATATATATATATATATATATATAGTATTAATCGGTCCAGTTAAACCAGAGTTGGGAGTAATTCCTTTAGGACAAGAAAATCATTCAAAAACTGAACATTTAAATTTTCCTGGTAGAAATTTTCCATAAGATCTGAAGAAGTCCTGTTATATTTTTCTTCATGTTTTTGGTTTACATCAGAAACACAAAACAGGACGGAAATAAATTTAAAATCCTGAAGTAACCGGTCTTTGTTTTTTTTTTCTTAAAGAATATATATATATATATATATATATAATTGCTGATAATATATGGAAGAAAAATTATCTCTTCTGGAATATATCTAAAATAATAAATTGCTGGAAAAAAAAGAAAAAGAAAAAGAAAAAAGAAAAGAAAAGAAAAAAAAATTGGTTTGTAATCATTTATTCTGAATCACTTATTATCTGATTGATTTCAAAATGTATTTTACTGTATTTGACATTTACGGGTTTAAGAAATCTAACCCATTTAAAAAAATAACGTCTTTTTTAAAAACTTTTTTTATAATTAAAAACAAAAAAAAAAATAGATTTTTGATTTGAAATGTTTTTTAAAAACAATTCCCTGCGTGAATTACGTAAACAAACATCGCTGCACGTGACAAATTCTTTTCACTATAAATACAGTTGATAAGTCACTTTTTCTCCTATTTCCGTCAAATGATTTTGTAATCAACATTTTCAGTAACGGATTTAATACATACATTGAATATTTTAGGTTTTAGGCGTGCTCGCCTGGAGCAGCACTGAGCACTTTTTATTCACGTTTCTTATTTGCATTTAGCTACGTTTATTATCTCTCCCTCTCTCCTTCTGTCTGTCAGTCTCACTGTCTGTCTCTCCCTCTCTCTCTCTCTCTCTGCTCTCTCTCTGTCTCCGCCTCTTTATATATATATATATATATATATAAACTTTCTTATCTTTCAATACTTATATAATAAGTTTATTCTATCAATCTTTTTATAGATCCGAAACCAATGCCAAAATTTTTATTCTTATATTCTTGCAAAGTCCGTGCCAAAGTATTTCCATGAGATATAACACAGCTCAATATAGTTGGTAACACTTTCCATTAGACATAAAATAGCCCTATTAGGTCCATAAGACTTTCCATTGGATATAAAAAAAGTCCATATAACTTTCCATTTGACATATGATAGCCTAATTTAATTGTAAGACTTTTCATTAGTCATAAAATAGCCCTACTAAGTCCATAAGACTTTCCATTGCACATATATGATAGCCTAAATTAAATTTGAATTAAGATAATCCATCAGATCCCAGCAGCGTAGCGGCTAACGTGCTGGGCTGTGATACCGTAGTAAGCGAGTTCAAAATGGCATCGTGCTATTAGATTCTCTTTCGGATTAATATCCTTAAGAAAGGCATGAACCCCTTATCCCTCCAGCTATTGGTAAAATATTACCACTATTTTTCTTCTCCAAGCAGGAATTTGGTATTAGACAACCCACGAAGTTTCATATGCCATCAAACAAAGAAATCAATACAAACTATATAATTGCTTTGTCTGTTAACCATATTTACCCAACCCTTCCGCTTGGGCAGGATATGACACAAGGTCAATTTTTAAGCGGAGTTTAACAGGTTTGAATTCAGAGTTTTCCTTCTCCTAGACTAGTTGCCTCACCAAGGCTGAAGAACCTAGTTTGCCTTACTATTTACCCATAGCTGGAGGGAGAATTATTGGACTCATACCTTTTCCAGGTATTAGTACTATGTGAAATGCAATCAATCTCGTCCAAGATTTGAACTCGTGTCGCCGTGTCCATTTCCTACGACGATAACCATTACACCACGGGCACCTCCTTGCTTTGTCATTTAGCCATTAATTGATTATCACTAATCTCTTTTTATCTTTATTCTCGATGTATTTCTATCATCATCATCATCGTTGTTAAGGCGTGTCGATCGTTCAGATTTTGTTGACTGTCTTGCAATGCGTCCCTATCGGTCATCCACAAGAAGGTATCGAGTGTCTCTAAAGAGCCGATGAATGTAAGTTTGTCCATGTCTGAGAGTCCATAAGAAAACGTTGCTTATGCGTTCGTCCCTACGTCTCCAGCTCGTCTTTCTTAACTGGCTTATGAGATTAGGAATGGCTGCGTAGCTACCTTTTTTAAGGAGCTGCCTTCATTATCTATTGAAAACAACACACACCTTCCTTGTGTGGTATCCATATAAATTTTTCTTCAGGCGTTTCGTTAGATTCCAAATGGTGGGACCATGCCGCAGTACGGACACGGCCAAGTTTAGAAAAATTCCTGTTTTATTTTATAAGCCGTTAACATGTCAAAAATAGTCCGTGTCTTACATATGCGTACGTTGGCATAACTTTCAGTAGATAAGATATTACTGCTGAGGTATATTAATTGGTCTTTCATTTTTATTATAAATCTTATTTTCAAAGCGTTTCCACTCTGAGAAAACACTTATGAATAGAAGGAAAACCTTTGATATTTAGAACTTGGTTTCTGCCTGAGTTTGAAAACTAACTTAGACGACATTTAAAGAGTTTCTTTTTTTTAGCAGCCATACACGAAGAAAATCGTAATTTCTAGAAAAGTTTGTCTAAGGCAATGAAAAAAATATGGATTGATTCGATGCTTCCAATCCAAGAAAGTCTTTCAGATCTCAGCCTAAAGGGAATCGACTTGGTAGAAAGTTCTTTGCGTTTGGTGGGATTCAAACGGAATGACCTGAACAGACAGAAAATAAATGCTCTGCTTGAAAAAGGAAGGGAAAAACTCCCAAAATGAAACGAACCGATATAGATATAAATTACACAAAGATGAAACAGTCATCTCGCTGATGGAGCGTCTTATTAGGATTACTGCTATTTTTGTCATTTTATTTGAAGCCTAGGAGATCGTTAACTTGCTTTTCTCATAGAAATGAAATACGAAATTTCCAAGGCGTTCTCTAATTAACTTGGCCAGTTTGAATCACTTGAAACCAACGATTTGAATAACAAGAAGAAAATAGTATAAAATAAATGAGAAATAAGAGAAATAAATACATATCAAAGAATATATATATATATATAGAGAGAGAGACAGAGACAGAGACAATGAAAAGTCTAAAAGATAGATATCAACTGACTTAATTAGGCAGTACTTTACTGAGCTAAGTTTGACACCACTACAGAATAGGGTCCAGATGGATTTGAACAACTATATACCGTAAATTGCACCGTACTAGTCTACGTTTTAAAGCTAAAATGATGACTACAAAACTTGGGGTCGACTTGTATGGCAGGGCTAAAATACTAAGCTTTACTTCAGTTGAATCAACCAATGGTAAACGTTTGAAATTGAGCCCTACCGTATGAGTCGACGCCAAGTTTTGGGAGATATTTTCCGACTTAATAGTCGACTTGTATGCAACAATTTAAGATAGATAGATTGATAGATAGGTTTGGTTGGATTTTATTTGGTTTTATGGCGTATCAATATTGATAGGTTATCTAATGCCAAATCTGCTTTATAAATATATATCAGATATATATGATTTGTAAACATAAGTCAACAAAGATTGATAATTCCAAGTATTTTTAGGAATCACTTACAATTCAATTAAATATTAAACATTTGTTTACACGCTTTTAAATTATAAAGCATTTCTATTTCAAACAATTCAATTGAGCTAAAGTTATTTGTTTGGACTCAATTTTAATGCCAAGCACTTCTTTTGGACAAATAGATGAGACCTTGTCAGGGTCGACAATTCCGGTTCAGACTTAAGCAAGGAGTGATGGCAAAGAAGGTGTACTGCGCATTCTCCATATTTTAATGCCAAGCACTTCTTTTGGACAAATAGATGAGACCTTGTCAGGGTCGACAACACAGGGTCAGACTTAAGCAAGGAGTGGTGGCAAAGAAGGGGTACTGCGCATTCTCCATATTTTAATGCCAAGCACTTCTTTTGGACAAATAGATGAGACCTTGTCAGGGTCGACAACACAGGGTCAGACTTAAGCAAGGAGTGGTGGCAAAGAAGGGGTACTGCGCATTCTCCATATTTTAATGCCAAGCACTTCTTTTGGACAAATAGATGAGACCTTGTCAGGGTCAACAACACAGGGTCAGACTTAAGCAAGGAGTGGTGGCAAAGAAGGGGTACTGCGCATTCTCCAAATTATATTGCCAAGCACTTCTTTTGGACAAATAGATGAGACCTTGTCAGGGTCGACAACACAGGGTCAGACTTAAGCAAGGAGTGATGGCAAAGAAGGGGTACTGCGCATTCTCCATATTTTAATGCCAAGCACTTCTTTTGGACAAATAGATGAGACCTTGTCAGGGTCGACAACACAGGGTCAGACTTAAGCAAGGAGTGATGGCAAAGAAGGGGTACTGCGCATTCTCCAAATTTTAATGCCAAGCATTTCTTTTGGACAAATAGATGAGACCTTGTCAGGGTCGACAATTCCGGGTCAGACTTAAGCAAGGAGTGATGGCAAAGAAGGGGTACTGCGCATTCTCCAAATTTTAATGCCAAGCACTTCTTTTGGACAAATAGATGAGACCTTGTCAGGGTCGACAACACAGGGTCAGACTTAAGCAAGGAGTGATGGCAAAGAAGGGGTACTGCGCATTCTCCATATTTTAATGCCAAGCACTTCTTTTGGACAAATAGATGAGACCTTTTCAGGGTCGACAATTCCGGGTCAGACTTAAGCATGGAGTGATGGCAAAGAAGGGGTACTGCGCATTCTCCATATTTTAATGCCAAGCACTTCTTTTGGACAAATAGATGAGACCTTGTCAGGGTCGACAATTCCGGGTCAGACTTAAGCAAGGAGTGATGGCATTAACAGAAAAAGACATCGACATCATCCCTCACAGACTCCCTGCCTTCCTTGAATCTCTTATGCCACTCAAAATCTGATGCTCGATTCATGCAAGATGGTCGAAAATATGTCTGAAGCATTTCATCCGTTTTTGTGGTATCATTTTTCCAAGTTTAAAACAGAATTTTATTGCATATCTTTCTTCCTCCCGTCCAGATATCATTTTTGAAATTCACCGTCTGTGACAATCAGGCGTTAGTCGGGTGTTTTCCAATTGCTGCTGTAACTGTTCATTTAACCTGAAATCATAAAAATTGGTCAGTCATCTTATAAGATGTATAGCAATAATATACTAAATTTTCAAGAATCTACGAAAATTTCAAATGCCTGTTCAAAAATGTATGGAAACTTATTAAAGGCCCCATGTATATATGTATATACATTTATATATATATATATATATATATATATATATATATATATATATACACATATATACGCACATATATACATATACTTATATACATATACACATATATATATATATTAATATGTGTGTGTGTATTTGTGAGGGTGTGTGTGTGTGTGTGTGTGCGTTTGTATTTTTCATACATTTATATTGTGGGTAGAGTGTTCACCAATGGTCCGGGAAACCTGGGTTCAATCCCAGATCGCATCATACCAAAGACTTTAAAAATGGTACTTGATATCTCCTTGCTTAACAGTCAGCAATATATGGTACGTATCAAGGGTAAAGTGGAGCAATCCTGGGAAAGGAGTAGCGCCTCCCTACACCTCGGTGTAGAAGCTATTGAAAAGGGACCCTTCTGGTCGCCCTCAACTATGGTCGCCAACTTTACTACTTTATATATATACATCATCATCATCATCATGTCGTACCGCCAGCACGGATATCCTTGACCATCTCTCGCCACTTTTCCCTATCGTTCATCGCCTCCGGCAGGTCTTCTGGGTTACATCCTGTGTCCTCACATAGCTGCTGTATGTAAGTTCGGGCTTGTCGTCCTGCTTTTGCTTGGCTATATGTGGGGGTCCATAGTAGTACGTCACTTACGAGCTCGTCTTTGCTTCTCCAGCAGTGTCCGGCGTGTCTGGCTCGTCTGACCTGTATAGTTTTCGTGATGGGAGGCAGGTGGCCGTACAGTTGGCGTCTCGTGGGGTGTTGTCACCAGGACTTGTTCAATATTGCTCTCAACATTCTTGTGTAGTTGCCAAGTTTCTTCTCCAGCCGTTTGGTTAGCGTCCATGTAGTGCAACCATATAGCAGTATCGATACAACCGCTGCCTGGAAGAAACTGGGCTTCATTTCATCGGTCAGGTCTGATTTCCATATTATTTAGAGCCTATCTATAGCCGTCCATGCTTTCGTCAGCCGTGTGTCGATGTCGTTTTCTGTTGATGAGACGCTACTTCCTGGGTAGGTGAATTTGTCCACTAGCCTCAGAGAGGCTCCGTCTAGAGTGGTAATGTTGCCCGTTTGGTTGTAACACATATATTCAGTTTTGTGCGCATTGACATGGAGGCCAATGCCTGCTGCAGCTCGTTCCAAACTATGCAGTACTGTCTCTGCTTGATTCGCCAGTAACGCTGAGTACCTTTTGCTTCTTTTCTTAGTCAGCTCGAAGCCATTTTCTCTGATTTTGTCGATCGAAGTTCTAAGCACGTAGTCTAGACAGATGATAAAGTGGTATGGGGCTAGCGTGTCTTCTTGTAGTACTCCTGCAACAATGTCGAAGTATTCCGTGTCTCCATCTGGTGAACGAACTTTCACTTTTGTGTTTCTGTAGAGGATCATTATTGCTGCTACGGTTTCTTTAGGTAGGCCGTATGCTAGTAGGATTAGTTCCATTTTCCCTCTGTGGATGGAATCGAAGGCCTTGGTAAAGTCGACAAATAGTAATGTCGCCTGAAGGTTTTTTGCCCGGACGCCTTCAAGGATTCTACGGATGGTCAATATTTGTGAAGTTGTGGATCTATTTCTCCGAAAGCCATTTTGGTTTTTCCTAAGGATGTTGTCTATTTTGGGTTCTATGCGGTTTCGTAGTAGGGCATTGTAGATTTTGGCTGCTATGGATGTAAGTGTTATCCCTCGGTAGTTCTTGGCTAATCCGAGGTCGCCTTTTTTAGGGAAAGGAAGGATGCATCCCTTCATCCATCTTTCTATCCTATTTTGACTATAGACAGCGTTGCATTGCCGGAGCAGTATATCGTCGAATTGTCTAGTCTTCCACACTTCTGGGGGGATCTCGTCTAGCCCTGCAGCTTTCCTATTTTTATTTTTTTTAAGAACCGACCTGTATATATCCTTATATATATAGTTATATATGAGCATAAACATATATATATATATATATATATATATATATATGCATAAATATATACTTATATACATATATATGCGTATATACGCAAACGTAGGTATATATACATACATATACATATACTTATATACATATAAACATATGTATACATGTATTTATATAAATATATATATATATATATATATGCGCATGTATTTTTATATACTTATATATACATACATTTATACTTGTTTATATACATATATATAAATATATATACAGCGGGAGAGTCAATCAACGTCATGATTCAAGAATTAAACAGCATGTACACAAAAAATACGGCAAGGGAACTACTTTGCTGACCAATAAACAACACACTCGTGTCGTCCATTGCTGAACATCTCATAAACAACCGTAATTATGCCTCGTCCCACAGTGTGAACTTGTTCAGCATTTTGAGCAGGTCCCACTCAGACTATCACCTGAAAGTACTTGAGATCATTCATATTCTCACCCATAAACCATCCATCTGTTTACAGAGGGCACGTTTATTGGGTCTGAATTTGATTAGTATTCAATTTACCCGTCCCTTTCAAGTCAACTTGCATTTTTCCTTCCATTTCATTACACCACCCCTCCCCATTTCCTTCTTAATCGTTGTCCTTGTTTTAACTGTGAACAGAGAGGACTGAAACCAGTTATTTTATTTTATTCTTTTTAAATGATTAAAATTTGTCTATTTGTGAGTATATCAAAATTCTGTCCCCGCATAAAATGTATAACTATATATATATATATATATAATATATATATATATATATATATATATATATATATATATATATATATATATATTTTTTTTTTTTTTCTTTAAGAAAAAACAACGAAACCAATCACAAAGGATTATAAATTTATTTCCATCCAGTTACGCATTTTTGAAATTTCCAAAAACACGAAAAAAAATTAACAGGACTTCTTCAGATCTTTTTGATAAAAAAAACTGTTTTTGGAAATTTCAAAAATGCGTAACAGGATGGAAATAAAATTTCAAAAATGCGTAACAGGATGGAAATAAATTTATAATCCTTTGTGATTGGTTTCGTTGTTTTTTCTTAAAGAAATTATTGCTCTGTATTATTGTTTCATTGAGCTCTTTACCAGGAAATTTAAATATTCATTCATGAATAATTTCTTGTCCTGATGGAATTACTCCCAACTCCGGTTTTACTGGACTAAGTATACTATATATATATATATATATATATATATATATATACAAACACACATACATATATATATATATATATATATATATATATATATATATATATATATATACCCACACACACACACAGATACATACACACACATATATATATGTATATATTATATATATATATATGCACAAACACATATATATGTATGTGTACGTGGTTTTCGTTTGGTTTGGTGTTATGGCATATCAACCATTGTAGGTTATTTAATGCCAAATTCATTTTTATAGATAAAACAGGTCTATTTTAAGCAATTCAGTTTAGCATAAGCACACAGTTTAGTTCTATCTGAACCATATATAGGACTCTATTAGATGCTACCACTCAGGGATATAGTAAACCTGGGACCGATGGCAATAAAGGGGTACTCCGCATTCCCAAAGTTCCTGCATTACTGGAGCCTCACCATCAGATTGTTTAGTGTCATAAACAGGACACTCGTTGGGGGAGTCTTGCCCCTCTGCAGAAAGCTGTCGGTGTATTCTAATAGCCCCAGCCGACTGGGCCATATATGTACACATATGCGGCCGTTGGACACACACACACACACACACACACACACACACACACACACACATATATATATATATATATATATATATATATATATATATATATATATATCAGTATGCTTGATTAAATAATGAAGACACATTTTGTCTATATAATTTTCTTTATAATTTTATTTCGATCCTTTCAATTTTCCTGATAAGTGTCTTGGTTTAAGGTTTGAATTGGTGGATGAATTTACCAAAATTGTCCTGGGTGCTTTCGTACCTTTTTTAGGCCATCATCAGGAGTTGCTTGTATCCCTAAAGAATGTTTGTTTTCAAAAGATGTTTTGAAAGTTTTTAGAAGAAAGTTCAACATCTCGTCTAGTGGGCTAGGAATAACAAGATACGCTTGATCTAGCACTCTAGACCGGTTCTTGCCGTAGTCATTAGCAATAAGCCATCTAAATGGTGACAACATAGGGGGGTGTTTTATGAACCCCAATATCAAACAATAAATTTCATAATTTTGGCTCTTTTGGTGGCTAGGAGACAAATCATTACGTGAATGGAAAACGCAAAATAAATCAAAGATACGAAAAGTGTCTATTCCAACGAGAGAGATGAAACTTATTCCAAGTGTTTTGTATGCGTTAACCAATTTTTTTCTGCTTCCACGGCTACACAAACTGGTCGGAGAAAATGAAACAACGAAGGTCCTATCGCTTGAAACACGTTGTGATTTTATGTTTTTTATCGCTTTCCTTTGTTCTTATTGACATTGCAGTCATCGATGACTACACTACAACAGTCATCATCATCATCATGTCGTACCGCTAGCACGGATATCCTTGACCCTCTCTCGCCACTTTTCCCTATCGTTCATCGCCTCTGGCAGGTCTTCAGGGCTACATCCCATATCCTCACATAGCTGCTGTATGTATGTTCGAGCTGGTCGTCCTGCTTTTGCTCGTCCATATGTGGGGGTCCATAGGAGTACATAACCCAGAAAAATACTTTGATAATTGAATTAGATATACTAGAAATATACAAGTATGGAAGAATTTGTCTAAAAATGTAATGAAATTTCGCCAAATCGTAATAAATATCATTGAACTTTGCTGTTTTATTCATTGCTTTGAACTTATTTCCATTTTGGTTATATCAAATTGTGATGGAGGTGTCCGTGGTGTAATGGTTATCGTCGTAGGAAATGGACACGGCGACACGAGTTCTAAATCCTGGACGAGACTGATTGCATTTCACATAGCACTAATACCCTTGGGAAAGGTATGAATCCAATAATTCTCCCTCCAGCTATGGGTAAATAGTAGGGCAGACTGGGTTCTTCAGCCTTGGTGAGGCAAATAGTCTAGGAGAAGGAAAACTCTGAATTCAAACCTGTTAAAATGGATGTGCCCATGGTGTAATGGTTATCGTCGTAGGAAATGGACACGGTGACACGAGTTCTAAATCCTGGACGAGACTGATTGCATTTCACATAGCACTAATACCCTTGGAAAAGGTATGAATCCAATTATTCTCCCTCCAGCTATGGGTAAATCGTAGGACAGACTAGGTTCTTCAGCCTTGGTGAGGCAACTAGTCTAGGAGAAGGAAAACTCTGAATTCAAACCTGTTAAGCTTCGCTTAAAAATTGACCTAGTGTCATATCCTGCCCGAGCGGAGGGGTTGGGTAAATACGATAATAAATTGTGATGGCACTTTCAAAAGAAGAATTAGAGTAACATAAATAAAAAGGAATTCTTGTTATTTGATGTCGAACAATAAAATATGGAATGTCCTTGAAATGTTCGGCTTTTAAGTATTCAGTTATTTTTAGAGGTGTTTGAAATATGGAATATTATTGGGAGATGAGAGGGAAGGCAGTGAATGTTTGCAAAAGCAGAATTATGAATTGTTGTAGAGAAAGTTAGAAAAACAAATTATAAATGAATGAAACGAGAGAAAATAAAATTAAAAAAGAAAGAGACTAAAAAATAAGAACAGCAAAAAAAAAAAAAAAAAGGAATGAATTGGTAAAGAAGAAAAATGGAGGGAAAGAAAAGAAGAAAAAGGAGGGAATAAAAGAAAAGAAGACAAAAAATGGAAGGAAAAAGGAAAACGGAAAATAGAAGGAGAAAGAAGAAAAAAAAATGGAAGAAAAGGAAAAAGGTGAAGAATAAAGGGGAGAAAGAATAAGACGAAAAATGGAAGGAAAAAACAAAACGAAAAATGGAAAAAGAAAGAAACTCAAAGATAAAAAGAGAAAACGAAAAATAAAAGTAATAAGAAGTCGAAAGATGAAAGGAGAAAGAAGAAAAGCAAATATGGAAGAAAAAGAAAGAAGAAGAAAAATGGATGAAAAAAAGGAAGAAAGCCAAAGATGTAAGGAAAGAGAAGAAAACGAAAAATGAAAGGAGAAAGGAGATGAAAAATGGAAGGAAAGGAAGAAAGACAAAATATGAAAGGAAAGGAAGAAAAGAAGACGAAAAGATGGAAAGAAAGAAAAGAAGACGAAAAATGAAAGGAAAGAAACAAGACAAAAGATAAAAAGAAAGAAAAAAACGGAAATTGGAAGGGGAGAGAAGAAGATAGGAGAGAAGGGAAGAAGATGGGAGGAAAGGGAAGAAGACGAAAAATGGACGAAAGAAAGAAAGAAAGAAAGAAATGAATGCAGAAAGAAAAAAGGGAGCGATAAAAGAAAGAAAGAAAGAAAGAAAGGAAGAAAGAAAGAATATCAAATCAAAGAAAAAAACAAACTAATAAATAAAGACAAGAAAAAAAGAAAGAACAGAAAAGAATGTATAAATAAGAATTGCATCAAGTGGATAATCAAGAAAAAAAAGAAAGAGATATGAAGGAAAAGCACACACGAAAAAAGAGAAACATTTTGTTCAAGAAAGAAAGAAATTGAAAAATATTTTTGAATGAGCGTGATAAAAAGCAAACGAGAAAATAGTCCTTGACAGAGAGAGAGAGAGAGAGAGAGAGAGAGCGACGCGGAGTTAAGAACCCTTCAATTTATGATAAGACTTAGCGGGAGGGGAATAGTGGTACAAGAGAGAGAGAGAGAGAGAGAGAAAGAGAGAGAGATGGAGTTGAGAACCCTTCAATTTATGATAAGACATAGTGGGAGGGAAATAGTGGTACAAGAGAGAGAGAGAGAGAGAAAGAGAGAGAGACGGAGTTAAGAACCCTTCAATTTATGATAAGACTTTGCGGGAGGGGAATAGTGGTACAAGAGAGAGAGAGAGAGAGAAAGAGAGAGAGAGACGGAGTTAAGAACCCTTCAATTTATGATAAGACATAGTGGGAGGGGAATAGTGGTACAAGAGAGAGAGAGAGAGAGAGAAAGAGAGAGAGAAGGAGTTGAGAACCCTTCAATTTATGATAAGACATAGTGGGAGGGGAATAGTGGTACAAGAGAGAGAGAGAGAGAGAAAGAGAGAGAGACGGAGTTAAGAACCCTTCAATTTATGATAAGACATAGTGGGAGGGGAATAGTGGTACAAGAGAGAGAGAGAGAGAGAGAGAAAGAGAGAGAGACGGAGTTGAGAACCCTTCAATTTATGATAAGACATAGTGGGAGGGAAATTATGGTACGAGAGAGAGGGAGAGAGTATAAGGAGATAGAAAGTATGATATATACAGAATTGAAGTGGGAAGTGAGTTTCCAAGCTGTTAATCTAAAACGCAAAGCCTGAACAAGCAGATTAAAAAGCTAACAGTATCGTCTAATCTTCGACTTGACAGTTCCAAAGAACAACACAAAGTGGCAATGAGGGTTTGTAATATATATATATATATATATATATATATATATATATATATATATTTCATGTGTGTGTGTATGTTGCCTTATACTTAATGTTACATTCCGGTCCTTTTTTCTTAGTCTCATAGATTTATATGAAATTCCTCATATATTCTATACGCGAATAATCCACACCCATTGATTTCGGACGCTGACTGGATATATATATATATATATAGTCCGAGTGAAAAAAGATGATGCAGGTGGCTTTCTTTTAATTGATGAACCAGTGGTTTTAAAATTTCCTCCCATAGCAGCATCGATTTCCTATCCGGAACAGCATCATTCAAACGTAACATGAAGTGATCACAAAATCTATGTGAAACGATTACAGATTCACTAGAAGTAACAAAAATATTGACTGTGTTTATATCGGTTCAACCCGAGATCATAACTGTTCCAAAGTGAAAAAACAAAACAAAACAAAGCAAAACAAAAAACATGATGAGACATTAGCTTGGTGTAGCTACCTTTACCACTTGCCTAAATTCAATTGCATCCTGCAGGTAACAGTTTAAAATATGGGAGGTTGATGAAGAGGAATAGAATTATTACATGCCGATGTCTGCTTACGTTTATAAATAGTCGGAGTTTTAATATATTGAATTGGGACATTGCTGCAGAACTTTAATAAAAGGACGGAAAAATAGTTGGTTATGTTTAACGGCATATCAACCCATATTGGATATTTAATGATCAATCTTGTTTATACATATATATTAGATACGTAAATAAATAGTCTTTAGTTAACATTATTTTGAAGCAAGTCAAGCTCACAGTTAAATGGTTTCAGGTATTCCTTGCTAACCGTAATAGTTTTATTTGCACTCAGTAAAGCGATGTAAATATTTTTATAAGTAGAGGAATTAATATTGTGAATTGAATTACCACGACCAGAAAATCCGCCTAACACCTACGCACGATATACGTGAACACTGGACAGCTGTTTCGACCTTATTAGGTCTCATCAGCAGTGTATACCGTAATCTCCACCACTAGAGATCGAACCAGCGACCACAGATCGCAGTGCTGAGCCACTACTCCATATCGCTCACAAGTGACGCCAAATCGACTAGTTATGGTAATTGCGCTGCCAAATAACCTAAATATGTCTTGCAAGTTACATCCGTACTCTTTCCAGGGGACACAGTCACCCCCCAGGAACACGTCTTCCCAAGAAGCTTAAAAATACGCATTATCATATTCTAATATTTACCCAACCCCTCCGCTCGCGCAGGATATGACACAAGGTCAATTTTTAAGCGGAGTTTAATAGGTTTGAATTCAGAGTTTTCCTTCTCCTAGACTAGTTGCCTCACCAAGGCTGAAGAACCTAGTCTGCCCTATTATTTATCCATAGCTGGAGGGAGAATAATTGGATTCATACCTTTCCCAAGGGTATTAGTGCTATGTGAAATGCAATCAGTCCAGGATTTAGAACTCGTGTCGCCGTGTCCAATTCCTGCGACGATAACCATTACATCACGGGCAAGAATTGCAACCAAACACAAATAGTTTTATTTGCATACAGTTGAATGGTTGCAAGCATTAGTATCAAATACTAATTAATCATATTTTATATGAACCGCTTGTTTGAATCCAGTTAAACAGTTTTAAGCATAGTTAATGATTAAGCAATTAGGACACATAAATGGCGGAGGTACTGCCACTCCGGCTCAGAGTGAACATAGAAGTAGTACATACTTGACCTTTCCCAAATCTCCTTACCATAGTTTTATCTTGTATCACATCAGGATATTCGTTGGCAGGGGTCTTACCCCGCTGCAGAGATGCAATCGGCGAATTCTACAGCCATAACTGACTGGCCAAGACGAAAAAGAAGGCCTTTTAATGTGACTTGACCATAAAACCACGTATATATATATATACATATATAGGGGCACACACACACACACACAGATATAAATATATATATATATATATATATATATATATATACATATATATATATGTGCGTGTGTGTGTGTGTATGTATATCATAATATGTATACATTTATACACACAAAATATAACGAAGAACCTCTAATGAACAATGAAAGATACTTGAAGTCTTTATCTCTCTCTTTCTCTCTCTTTCTTTTATTTTCTTTCTCTCTCTCTCTCTCTATATATATATATATATATCCGTTTACATGTATTTACCTATCCTTCCGCACAAACAGGATGGTACACAAGGTCGATTTTTTAAGCAGAGTTTGAATTCAGAGTTTTCCTTCTCCTATACCGGTTGCCATACTACTGACAAGGCTGCCCGACTACTTTATCATAGCTGAAGGGGGAATAGTTGAATTCATGCTTTTCCCAAGGGTATTAAAGCTATGTGAAAGGCAAAAGGCCTCGTCCAGGTTTTGAACTCGGTTAGGCTCGTGCATTTCCAACAACGATAACCATTACACTACCGGTACCTTCTCGCTCTATGTATACAGCAGTGTAGTGGTTAACGAGCGAGACTGTGAAAGGGACACCTATATAATAAAGAGTTACTTTTCAATCAATCCGTGTATATATATATATATATATATATATTGATCATTTTGCCATTATTTACTGTTTTCAAGATGGTCGAAAAGCACCTGAAGCATTCGATACGTTTCTGTGGCATTTTTTCCATGTTTAAAACACAATTTTATTGCATATCATTCTTCTAAAATGTCCTCACATCCAGATTGCATTTTTGAAATTCACCAGCTGTGACAATCAGGTTTTAGTAGGGTGTATTCCAATTGCTACTGTAGCTGTTCATTTGAAGCTGAAATCATAAAAATTGGTCAGTCGTCTCATAAGATGTATTGCAAAAATATACAGAATTTTGAAGAGTCTAGAAAAAAAAGTCTGGAAAATTATCATATGCACCTCGTCTGTCTGTCCGTCTGTCTCTCTCTCTCTATATATATATATATATGAGGAGGAGTCCCAGTGGCGTACTGGAGATCCTGCTGGACAATGACATCATTGTAAATTCGAACTCCAGTCGCGCTATTCCGTTAATTTTGTGGCTAACTATGAAAAGGTCTGAAATCCCTTTTTACTTCCTATCTGTTGGTTAAATTGTATTCCTATTGTTCTTCTACAAGAACGGCTTTGTCATTAAATAATTCACGAAGCCTGATATACCATTATACAGAGAAAACAAACTCTCCCTCTCTCTCTTTCTATATATATATATATATATATATACAGAGAAAACAAACTCTCTCTCTCTCTCTCTTTCTATATATATATATATAGAGAAAACAAACAGTTTCTCTCTCTCTCTCTCTCTCTCTCTCTTTCTATATATATATACAGAGAAAACAAACACTCTCTCTCTCTCCCTTTTTGTATATATATATACAGAGAAAACAAACTCTCTCTCTCTCTCTCTCTCTTTCTATATATACAGAGAAAACAAACACACACTCTCTCTCTCTCTCTCTCTCTCTCGTTCTTTCTATATATATATACAGAGAAAACAAACACACTCTCTCTTTCTCTCTCTCTCTCTCTCTCTTTCTATATATACAGAGAAAACAAACACTTTCTCTCTCTCTCTCTCTCTCTTTCTATATATACAGAGAAAATAAACTCTCTCTCTTTCTCTCTCTCTCTCTCTCTCTCTCTTTGTATATATATATATACAGAGAAAACAAACACTCTCTCTCTCTATTTCTCTCTTTCTTTATATATATATATATATATATATCTAAATAGAGAAAACAAACTCTCTCTCTCTCACTTTCTGTATATATATATATATATATATATACAGAGAAAACACTCTCTCTCTCTCTCTCTCCCTCTCTTTCTATATATACATATATATATATATATATATACAGAGAAAACTCTCTCTCTCTCTCTCTCTCTCTCTCTCTCTCTCTTCCTATATGTATATATACAGAGAAAACAAACTCTCTCTCTATATATATATATAGAGAGAGAGTTTGTTTTCTCTGTGTATATATATATATAGTATTATTCGGTCCAGTTAAACAAGAGTCGGAAGTAATTTAATCAGGTCAAGAAAACCATTCAACAGTGAACGTTTAAATTTTCCTGGTAAAAAGGTCAATGTAACTGACATTACAGAGCAATAATTTTTTTAAGAAAATACAAAACCGGTCATATTAGGATTATAAATTTATTTCCATCCTGTTATATGTTTTTGATATAAATCAAAAACACGAAAAAAATTTAACTTAAAAATTTAATTTAAATTTTAAAAAATTTCTTCAGATCTTATGGATAAAATTTTTTTTTCTTATCCATAAGATCTGAAGAAGTCCTGTTAATTTTTTTTTGTGTGTGTGATTTATATCAAAAATATGTAACAGGATGGAAATAAATTTATAATCCTAATGTGACCGTTTTTTTTTTCTTCAAGAAAAAAAATATATATGACAATATGGGCTCTAACGTTTTTTTTTTATTTAACAGTTGAAAAAAAAGAAAAAAATATTTGCATATAAAAAAGCTTCTAAAAAATATTACGATACCCAACCTAATAAAAATGATGTTAGAGTTTATCGTTATAAGAGATTTTCTCCTGACCAGACAACTGACTTGAAAACTTGCCACCCCTACCTTACAGCTGGTCTCCGAAATCGATAATAAAAGTTATAAACTTATAGAGAAGACTTTCTGTCTGTTTCTTTCTTGTCAAAAAGTAAATCACTACCGTCAAAAGCCGATCAACAATCGACCAGTATTCTTACCCCGTATCGACTAATACAGCACCTGGTCAACCCTGTTGCATTTTAGGTGATTCGTATATTCTCTCTTCTCGGTTTTTTTGTTAAATAATTGAATTGGTGAATCTATTATTTGACAAGTAGTATAAAATTTGAAAAGGCAAATTGGAACGATTTCGGAGACACTAAGTGAACTAAGTGTGAGTGACAGGTGATGACCTCTGAGTTCAATTTGAGAACCCTGCTGTGGTTAAATAATCTAAGTCAGGTGACTTACTGGTCCGACAATTTAGAAAGGTATAATTAACATTTAATCTTCTGGTCCCAAAAATTTAAGAAGCACACATATATGAAAATTGTGTGCGCATATCTTATCAGTCCAACTCCCAAAGATTCGCGTTCCAAAAAGTTATGTGAAGAAAGAAATATACATTAATGGCTAAGGAATTAATAAAAGAAATGTTCCCACAAAAGTGAGATTTTCCTTTATTCATTCCTCCCTCCATTCCACCTCCACCCCCAAAATGTGTCCATTTTTGAACATTACAACAAAACAACGTAAGGCCTGCAAAAAAAAAAAAAAAAAAAAAAGAGATCGGCCATGGAAAGAAAATAACGTAGATGTCAAAGCGATAATCATCGTCAAAAACAGGAAAAGCAGAAATCCAGCTGTGCAACATTTCTACGTTCTCTGATCTCGTTGGGGACCAGCTTTTGTATGTTGGCTTAACAAAGTGGCTTTACTATTAGAAATTACTATGTTTTAATCCATATAAATTCTTTAGGTGCGTTCATATTAATTGGTTTGCTGGTTGGTTGCTTTGTGTGTTTTATTCCATGTTCACCCTTTTTAGGTTATTTAATCCCAAAGTCAGTTTTTTTCTTTCATCTAATAATTCATTAAAAAAATTAATGCTGTCAGTAAATATTCTTTGCGCAAATAACCAGCACTCATATCAATTTTAAGTATTCCAAACTGAAAACACTAAAAAGACCTCATATAGAATATACATATTTACCAACCCCTCCGCTCGGGCAGGATATGACACAAGGTCAATTTTTATGCGGAGTTTATCAGGTTTGAACTCAGAGTTTTCCTTCTCCTAAACTAGTTGCCTCACCAAGGCTGAAGAACCTAGTCTGTTCCACTAATTACCCATAGCTAATGGGAGAATATTTGGATCCATATCTTTTCCAAGGGTATTAGTGTTATGTGAAATGCAATCAGTCTCGTCCAGGATTTGAACTCGTGTTCTACGACGATAACCATTACACCACGGACACCTCTAGGCTTACTCTATCTATACTAACTGAGTTTCTTTATCCTATTCCTCATTTTTAGAAACAACAAAGGCCGGAGAGTTGAACGACTTTCAGCGTGGAAAAACTCCAGCAATGAAGATTGTTTTTTTTTTCTTTATGTTTTTTCTTTTCTTCTTTTTTTCATTGACTTTCCATTTTCGACTATGGAGTTAGTCACGTGCTCGAGGTGATTATCTTCTCCCAGCTTTTTACGTCCGTCACTCTTTTCCTCAAAAGGATTTTAAGTTCCACCATTTAGAGGATAATCGAAGACTGGCTATCACATTACGAAGTAGCATCGATCAGCACGAGACGAATATTGATCCGAAAGACTATTGATATTGGTTTAAGATAATCGCTAAATCCAAAGAAAGATCGAGTCTTTTTTTTTGTTTAAATTTGGATATGATTCATGGTATAAAAATAATGTTTTTAGATCGTCGCGTATATAACACTTAATGCTCCATCTCGGCATTATCACTCCTCCTCAAAAAAAACCCCCAAAGACAATAAAAGCTTTCTATGCACACAAACACTCACACGGTAAGGTTTATATATATATATATATATATATATATATATATATATATATATATATATATATATATATATTTTAATTTAATTCAATTTTTTTATTTTTCATTTTTTGATTCTTATCTTTGATTTTATTTTTATTACCTTATTTTACCTTCTGAAATTCCACATTCGCTACTTTGCGACAGAAGGGAAGAATGTAAAGAGTTATCTGACGAGACGGAGAGTATAGCAATAATATTCTCCGCCGAAATAAATTTATTATGACGACTTAATCGAGTTTGAGTCTCCATTAAATTGTACTATATATATATATATATATATATATATATATATATATATATAATTGTTTTATAGTTTGTTTGAAGCATGGCACCATTTATTTTATAGTATTTGTTCACTAATGGTCCGGGAGACCTGGGTCCAATCGCAGGTCGCGTCATACAAAAGACTTAAAAAATAGTACTTGATACCTCCTTGCTTAACACTCAGCAATATAAGGTACGTATCTAGGGTAAAGTGGAGCAATCCAGAAGAAGGAGTAGCGCCCTCCCTTACACATTGGTGTAGTAGCTATTGTAAAAGGAGCCTTCTGGTCGACCTCGACTACGGTCGCCAACTTTACTTTATTTGTTGGGCTATTGCAATGCAAAATAATTATTCCAGTCTAATCAATTTCGAAATAAAAGCTTCATTATCAGAGACTTTCGAAATAAAAGATTCATTATCAGAGACTTTAAAAAAAAATATGGACTCGTTGTTGCATGTTCAAATCTTTTTGGGGACGTTGTAAACATGGTGTCAGGTCGGATGTTAGAACGCTATATCGGGTGTTGTAACCATGCTGCCATGTGGGGTGTTAGAACGCTATATCGGGTGTCGTAACCAAGGCGCCACGTGGGGTGTTTTAATGTCATGCGGAAGAGACATAAGTTCAGTTCAATTTAATTTTTCTTTAATTTAAATATGTATTTAAAGAATGTGCATGTTAATTAATGATATATTCAGTATTTAATTCTAACCTATTGTTAATCTGAGGGTTTAACTTAGCTATTAATAAAGCCTCTTTAATTCTGAGATTACCAACATTATGTACTATTGCTTCTATTTTAATAAAAATATTATCATTATTTTTGGATTTAATTAAATGTTTATGGAATGAGGAATGTATGTGTGTTGAGGTTTTCGTTAATTCTGATATGGAGGGGTCTGATTGTACTTATATGAAAATTATGGTATTTTAAGCAAATTAAACTATAAATAGTGTACTTTTTTGGCATATACAGGGTGTCCCAAAATGTATACACATTAAAAATAATTTAAAAAAATAAAATTCTAATCAAGCGCTACGTTTACAAGTATTCTTAATGTGTATACATTTTTGGGACACCCTGTATTTGGATTTCCTATCAGGCAGTTGGTTAGAGAGCAAGTTGTGACTGTATTGTTATTTTTCTTCGTTAGGTATTGGCGTAGTGATGGTCCGGAGTGGACCAGTTGTATATCTAGCCCTTCCTTAAAAATAGCCCTGTGTATTTCTTTGGTGCTAATTTCTCGAGACACCATGTTCACAACGTCCCAAAAAATTTGAACATACAACCCCGACTTCATATAAAAAGTCTCTGATGATAAAGATTTTACTTCGAAATTAATTAGACCCAAAAAATTATTTTACATTGCAATAGCCCTCTAAAAATACAAGGCTACATCCTGTATCGGCATACAGCTATTGTATGTAGGTTCTAGCTGGTCTTTGCTTGTCCATGTGAGGGGGGCCACAGGAGTATGTCACTTATGAGTTCGTCCCTACTTCTCCAGCAGTGACCGTTGCTTGGAAAAAACTGCGTTTTATTTTATCGGTCAGGTTTGACTTCCATATGACCGATAGCCTATCGTTAGCTATCTATGCCTTTGCTATTCGTGTGTTGATGTCAGTCTCGGTTGATGAGACACTGCTTCCTAGGTTGGTGAACTTGTTTACTAGTTTCAGAAAACTACAGTTTAGTGTGGAGATGTAGCCTCTTTGATTAAAGCTCATGTATTCCGTCTTGTGCGCGTTGACATTGAGGCCTATGCCAGCAGCTGTTCATTCCAGACTTCATTCCTGGGTTTCGGCTTGAGTGGGTGTATCTGCCAGAAGCGTTATGTCATCGGCGTAGACCGCAGCCGTAATTGTTTGTGCGGGGAATCTTCTGCTTTTTTTTCTTTGTCAGCTTGAAACTGTTTTCTTTCAATAGACGTTCTATGCACGTAGTCTAGACAGATGATAAAGAGGTAGGGGGCTTATGTGTCTCCTTGAAGCACACCTGCTACAATGTCAAAGTAGTCTTTGTCTCCATCTGGGGAACGGACTTTTACTTTTGTGTTTCTATATAGCATCATTATGGCTGCGACAGTTTCTTTGGGTAGGCTGTAGGCGAGTAGTATTTGCTCCATCTTTCCTCGTGAAGTCGACAAATAAAATTGTCGCCTCTAGGTTTTTTGCACATACACCTTCAAGATAGTCAAAATTTGTGAGGCCGAGGATCATTTTGATTCTTCCTAAGTATTTTCTTAATTTTGGGTTCTATACGATTGCGTAGTAAAGCATTGTATATCTTGGCCGCTATGGAAGTAAGAGTTATACCTCGATAGTTCTTGGTTAATCCGAGGTCGCCCTTTTTAGGGAAGGGGAAGATACATCCCTTCGTCCATCAGTCTATTGTGTTTTGATAATATACAGTATTACAGTGTCGGAGCAGGATGTCGTCGAGTTTCCTGGTCTTCCATACTTCTGGGGCTATCAAGCCCTGCTGCTTTTCTATTTTTAATTTTTCTTAGTACTGAGTCGAGTTCTTCTTGCGTAAACTATCCCTTCTTGATGTATAATTGTTTACAAACAATTTTCGGGTTTGGTTCATGTGTAGTTACACTTGGGTTTCCGAGTAAATTATCGAAATGTTGTTTCCATGGGTGTATTCGTTCTTCTTGGCATATTGAGTTTAGCTTTCGCAGTGCTTCTTGGTTTCTTCAGTTTAGCTTTCGCAGTGCTCTTCCTTCTGCTCACATCATTTACCGTTTGCCTTGCTATTCTAAATTGTCTATCTTCAAAAGAATCTCTAATCTTATTGATCTGATTTTGTATGTATTGTTTGTTCTTTTTGGTATATGCTAGCAAATACATTTTGTGCCTTTTTAAGTTTCATGGCATTGGTATTAATTGGGTTCTTCCTATTGCATTTGGAAGCAGTTTTCACGTCTGCACGCTTTTTTCTAACCGCTAATGTCTCCCATGGGACTCTAGGTTTAGCTCTTTGTTTAGTTGGTTTGCATTCTACTCCCACTTCTAAGTGGGCATTGACGAAATTCTCATATTCGTCATTCGGAGTATGTGTTTCGAACTTCTGTAATGCATCGTATTTGTTTCTTAGTGTTAACGCATAATTATCTCTAATATCCCTGTTATTAAGCAGTCATAGTTTACAGTGGTTGCTGTTCGGACCGTATTACTTCATAGGTACAGTCGTATTTTTGCCGTGACAATTTGGTGATCGGAGGACACACTCTCGAATGAGGAATACGCCCCGCAATTCAATGTACTATTATTCCATTTCATATTTATAAAGACATAGTCTATCTGTGCTTTAGTATTATTTAGCTGTAGGTGTAGGTCCATAGTTTTCCCTCCCTTTTCTGAAATTTTGTATTGAAGCATGTTAATCTATTTTCTAGCGTGAAATCTGTTAGATGTTCCACATTTCTATTTGACGTGTTGTGTAAGCTGAATTTGTGGTTTACGGTTTTATTAATTTGGGCTTTCATGTCTCCACCAATGACGAGAACGTTGTGTTTCGGAATGCTACGAACAAAGGAGGATAACATTATAGAAGGTGATGAGGTCAGTTTTTTCACAAATATTGGTAGTTTTGTAGCAGGAGATGATTGTTGCGCTGGGGTTGCCATTAAAAGTAGATAGCATAATCCTAGGTTTTATTTTCTCTATGCTATTTAGTAATTTTAGGGTCCATGCTCCTATAAGCATACTTAAACCTCCTATCATGGCATTGACAGAGTTTTTCCTTGCAGATGCAAATTGCGAGTATCGTGATATATGATATCCTTGCCACGAGTATACCTGTGTTTTTGCATGCATATTATGTCTACGTCATGATCTATAGCCGATGCAGTTAGCTCCTGTCATTATCCTATTCTATTTAAGGTTCTGACGTTGAATGTCACTATTTGTATTGTGCGTAATTTTTGTTTTTCTTTTAGTTTGAGCAAAATACAAATAGTGATATACTCCCCTACCCCCGTAGGGTCGAGTTCTCTAGCGAAGAAGTAGTCGTGTTGCCATTAGCGCCTTTGCAAGTCTCTTCGTATTTGAATTGAGATCTCGGCAACTGTTGAACGGATGTATGTAAACAATATTAATTGTGAGTCATAACCGTTTAAAATGTACTACGTAGCTAATATCTCCTCGTAGCTAAATGGTTAGAAGCTTTGGCTTAGCGTTTGAGTCAACCGGGTTTCGATCCCAGCTACGGGGAGATACTGTCTAGCCACACTGATGAGTTCTGATAGAATGAAACAGATCTGTCTGTGGATGACTATATATATATATATATATTGTCATCCACAGACTGGTCTGTTAATATTCCCGAAGCTGGGATCGAAACCCGGTTGACTCAAACGCCAATCCAAGATTCTGCCACGAGGAAACCAGTGAATACGAAGAAAATTTAAACGGTTAAGTATCACAAATGTTTTTGTTTATATATATCCGCTTAACGGCTACCAAGACCTCGATTCATATGAAGAACCTTGCATTACGCTAATGGCAACACATTTACTTCCCTCGCTAGAGAGCTCAACCCTACAGGGGTAGGGGAGTATATATATATATATATATTGAAAGAAAAGCCCGGAAAATTAGGGTAAGTATTCACCCTCTCCTATAAGAAAATGTAAAGAAACACGTTAGATATCTACATTTAATCCATATTAAGTCATATTTTGTCCGTCTCAGTTGGTAAAGAATGAAAAAAAAAAAAAAGAAAAGAAAAGAAAAACAATGAAAGTTAAGAATTAAATTAAAAAAGAAAAAATCAAAACAAAAAACCACACTAGATATCTCTTTTAAATCGATTAGTTGCACTTAATCAGTACATCCAATATTGATTGTACGTTAATCAAACAGGCATTCTTATTAAAAACAAATCGGTGTACAACACACAACATATTTGAAGCTGAAGACATTTTTAAAAAATGCTGGTGGAGGTTAGTGAAATGTAATTCAGAAATATCACTCCATCAAATCTAAATTGTTTTCATATCACTAGCTTCTAGAGATGTGCCCTGATTAATTGTAAATATTGAAAGAAAGCCGTGAAACTATCAGAGTGTAAGTATCGCTACACAATTGTCGAAAACTTGATACCTGCTGTTGAAGAATAGATTATTCGCACACAAAAAATAATTTTGATATAATTGTTGAATATCATAAACCGGTTTATTAGCCTAGTAGGTAGAGTGTTCACTAATGGACCGGGAGACCTGGGTTCAATCCCAGGTCGTGTCATACAAAAGAGTTTTAAAATGGTACTTGATGCCTCCTTGCTTAACACAGCATTATAAGGTACGTTTCGAGGGTAAAGTGGAGCACACCAGGGAAAGGAGTAGTGCCCTCCCCAACACCTCAGTGTAGTAGCTATTGAAAAGAGAGCCTTCGGGTCGCCTTCGACTACAGTCACAAACTTTACTTTTTATTTGATTTTGAGATGCGCATTGTTACGGATATCATCTTGGGTGCGAACCTTGTTGAAAAAAAATGTATTGAGAATAATACAAGGTATTTCACGAGTGTCGAAACCGAGCGGCGTCTTCCTAGATTTTTCTTTTTTGAGTTTATTCTTTTTCTCTTTTCAAATTATTGCTGGAAAATAGTCAATATTTTTCATATCTTTAGGTAAATATAAGAAAATCATGCTTTAGACGATGGGGCAGAAATTACTTGCATTAAGACTTTGAACCAAACTGAGTCTTACAAGATTCTTCAAGCAAGATACAGAAAGAATTTCAGTTTTAACACATTTTCAAATAAGAACCAGATTTAAGTTATTCAAGAACGTTGAAGATCATCCTCATCATCATCATCATCATGTTGCGCCCTCAGCACGGATCTCCCTAACCCTCTCCCACCACACCTCTCTATCGTCCATCGCTTCCGATAGGTCTTCAAGGCTACATCGTGTATCGGCGCACAGCTGTTGTAAGTAGGTCCTAGCTGAACGTCCTGCCTTTGCTCGTCCATGTGAGAGGGTCCACAGGAGTACGTCGCTTATGAGTTCGTCCCTACTTCTCCAGCAGTGTCCCGCATGTTTGGTTCGTCTAACTTTGATAGTTTTCGTGATGGGTGGTAGGTGGTCGTATAGCTGCTGCTTTCTGGAGTGCTGCCTCCAGGACTGGTTCAATTTTGCTCGCAGCATTCTTGTGGAGTTACCATTAAGCTTTTTCTCAGTACGTTTAGTTTGCGGCTATGTCGTGCATTTACTGCTTGGAAAAAATTGCATTTCATTTTATCGATCAGGTCTGACTTCCATATGACCGATAGATTATCGATAGCTGTCCATGCCTTTGTTAGTCGCGTGTTGATGTCAGTCTCGGTTGATGAGACATTGCTTCCAAGGTAGGTGAAATTGTCAACTAGTTTTAGAGAGGTGCCATTTTGTGAGGAGATGTCACCTATAGCACTTGTAAAGTTTTTAGGGTGGCAGGTTCTTCACAATTTGGGCCTTCAATAACAATATGAATACCCAGAAAGAGTTTAAGAGTTAGTCGACGTGTGTCCGTCCAGATGTTTCAGACAGAGGAGCCAAAAAATAGAAATCTGTGTCTTCTGTTCGTTGCATTCAGATTAAGGATATCAAAGTTTTTCCCTATCGGATCCAGATCAAAAAGTAACTGACTCCTGCTGATATAGAAAAAAGTGTAGCCATATAGCAGTGGATTTAGTAGAAGATTAACGATGAGGAATACTTGAATTGTCTGTACTAATCGTTTGGTGACTGTACCAAAAGCACACATTATAACTGGTATAACCGCTACTTTCATGTTCCATAGTTTTTTCAATTCCCTAGCAAGGTCCAGGTACTTATCCTTCCTTTCGTTTTCTTTCGATTTTACTCAGTGGTCAATCGGGGCCGCAAAGTCCACAATTCGGCAGGTTCAATTTATTTGTTGATTATTACAAGGTCTGGTGGTCTGGCCGAAATTAGGTGACCCGTTTGTATCTCAAAATTCCAGAGGAGTTTGTACTTCTAATTCTTCAGTACAGATTCCAGGTTGTGCATATACTATTTTGGATTTTTTTTAAATTATCAACATTAGAACATTTTAACAAAAACAAACATCCGGCTACAACATTCCATTTTTCGTTATGTTAAATCCCAGAGCTGGGTGTTTTAGGGAAACGAAAACGCACAAAATGTTGGATGTTCTCAGCGTTAAAAAATTCATGGTATGAGTCACCGTCTCGAAACAAGGCACCACTGGGCAATTTTTCTTTGAAGATGATCGGAGTGACACAGTGACAATGACAAAATAGCATTACATTCCAGGATTTGAGCAGTTTTTGGGAGGGCTCTAAAAGTGTGAGGACCCTAATGAGGAGGAGGAACAGTGGTTCTAGCGGGATGGTGCTTCTCCTCACACTTCTAATCTTACCATGGCATGGCTCCTTGTAAAGTTTGGGGAGTGTCTCATCAGACGTAAACTGAAGTGGAAAAGAAACCTCACTCGCCTGACTTGAACGTCTCAGATTTCTTCCTTTGGAGGAACATCAAGGACAGTATCCTCAAAGTAACCCTCGCACCATTGCTGCATTGAAAGCAACCATCAGCGAGAATATTCGAGCATTCACCCTGGAGGAATTTGCACGCCTTATCAACAAGTGTGCATTCTGCATTTAATAAGTGCATTCAAATGAACACCTCAACCATGTATTCTATGATTTCTCATGACATTTTTCGTTTATTGTAAGAGTAAATAATTGCAGATCCAAATACGAGGTGCACACGATAAGTTTCCAGACTTTTTTCGTATGGGCATTTAAAATTGTTGTAGACTCTTGAAAATTCAGTATCTTACTGCTATGCATCTTATGAGATGGCTGACCAATTTTTATGATTTCAGGCTCAAATGAACAGCTACAGCAGCAATTTGAATACACTCTACTAAAGCCTGATTGTCACAGCTGGTGAATTTCAAAAATGCAATCTGACACTTTAAAAGAACGATATGCAATAAAATTCTGTTTTAAACTTGGAAAAATGACGCCACAGAAACGTTTGGAATGCTTCAGACTGCTTTTGGAGCATCTTGCATGAATCGAGCATCAGTTTTTGAGTGGCATAAGAGATTCGAAGAAGGCAGGGAGTCTGTGAGGGATGATGAGAGGTGTGGGAGGAGTAAGGAAGTCAATACACCAGAGTTGATTAACTATAGGGTTAGGGTTAGGGTTACTATGTTGAGGTTTTAAGGGAGTTCAGGAAGAGATTCCTAGGGAAGATGCCAGTACTCTTCAAATAGGGTTAGTGGCATTTCCAGCAGGACAATGCACCAGTCCACCACTCCATCGTTGTCACAGACTATTTGACAAAGATGGGCATCAAGACAGTTCCTTAGCCTCCCTATAGTCCAGACCTTGCTCCCTGTGACTTTTGGTTATTCCCTAAGCTCAGAGGCCGTCGTCATTATGAGACAATTGTGGAGATGAAAGAGGCTGTGACGAAAGTCATTGACACGCTAACACAAGACGACTTCCATGGGGCCTTCCAGAAGTTGTAGGAACGATAGAACAAGGGCATTGCATCTGGAGGAGATTACTTCGAAGGGGATTAGAGTTTCATGCGTGTACTATCAATGAAAGTGCCCATACGAAAAAAATGTCTGGAAACTTATTGTATACGCCTCGTATGTTACCCTTTTGTCTTTCAAACAATGTAACTTCAATACTCTCTCATTTGTGGTCCAATCGTTTTATTTCAAAAATTGTGAAACACCTATGACATTTAAGTAAAAATAATTGCGAGGAAGTTCTTTTAGTTAGCGTTTAAAAGTTATCTTTTTGATAAATTCTCATGACCATAGTTACTGGAAACGCAGAAGGCTTCTTGGGACAGTCATTAATAGAATTGATAAAGGGACTGGAGGACTTGGAAATAAGAGGACGCATGGAGTATATCCCAACTACAGAGTTGTTGAGATCGGCCAAAATTCTAAGAAGAATACTGGAGGCTTGGGAAAAGTTGCTGTCACTCAAACTCCAGTAGAAGACCATCAGCTAACGCTGGTTATAGCAGTTGTGACGCGAAATTGTTTAAAATCCCATAACGGGACTTTATTTTCGCACGTGTGAAGACGGGGCAGGTTGGCACTTGATCCCCTACAGAATAAGTCCTGTTCAGAGTTTTTTTCTCTCAGGCATATAAGAACTGGCATATTACGTGAGGGAATAATTTAGGGCCAGACTGACCACCGCTGGCAAAGGGGTTCCAAATTTCACACTATCACACACCCACCAGGCCGCTAAACTTCTTTCCCTTAGATAACAGAAGAATACGGGCCTATAGGTCTTAGTCGTAATAATATTAATATTGTAGTAGTCGGCAACTCCGGTTTCCCGTGTGATACTTTAGGAATTAATAGGACAATTCTAAGCAAGATAACATAAGGCGAATAGAAGCTGAAAAGAAAGCATGAAGTAACAACATAGACCACATGGTAAAATGAAAATACATAAATTCCTTTACTACTTATATATACACGTTCAGAGTGTCAAAAACATATAATTGGACAGTCCACGAATATAAACGTCTTTTCTGACTTTTGTCCTTCTTCAAATTGAGAGAGAGAGTGGTAAACGAAATTTGGGTATAAAGGAAAAATGTCCCCAAAGTTACTTATCTTATTTTCGACGGGGTTCCACTGGAGAATTTTCTTCTTTCACGGGCTACTAGACTTTGTTCTGTTTTTAATACTGGCTTGAGGGACTCGTGTCTCTCATGTCTCAGTTAATCTTTTGTCTTCAACCCGGAGTAAAATGGCTATGGTCCGTCTGCCACGAGCCTTGCTCAAAAACTAAGTTTCTTCCTATTTACTTCCGCTGAGGGGAAGGGAGCCCCACTTCCGTTTTGGGGTCCCAGCCAATCATTTGGCTTCTCTCTCTTTCCCCTTCCGATGTCCGGCGACCTGAGGTCACTAAGTACCAACATCTGTTTATCCCCTCTGTGACCCACATTCTCTCTTAACGGTCACTTTTTGACTGCTAGATAGTGCTAATTCAGCACGGGAGGATAGCATCAGTCTTACCTCTTCGTCTCCGTGAGCTATCACGTGACACAGTACAAAACAACGCCATAAGAACCAATCATATCATAGGAAAAATAGATAAGACGCAACAAAATAGCAGATGTAGGTTATGTGGTGATAGAGACGAAACGATCGATCTCAAAATAAGCGAAGGCAGCAAAGTGGCACAGAAGGAGTACAAGACTAGACACGACTGGGTGGGAAAGGTGATCCACTGGGAGTTGTGCAAGAAATTTAATTTGTCCATACGAACAAATGGTTTATGCACAACCCAGCATCTGTAATGGAGAATGATACACATAAAATCCTATGGGATTTTAATATACAAACTGATCACCTAGTTTCGGCCGGGTGAACAGACCTTACAATAATCAACAACAAAAAAGAACTTGCAAAATAGTGGACTTTGCTGTCCCGACTGACCACAGAGTAAAATCAAAAGACAACGAAAAGAAGAATTAGTATGTTTTCAGTATTTTGGGTGATCTTAATAATGCTATAGTTTGGATGGTCTTCCCTCGTCCTCTTATTTCCAAGTCCTCCAGTACTGGTACTAATCATTTGGTGACTGTACCAAAAGCACCAATTATAATTGGTATAATCGTCACTTTCGTGTTGCACAGTTTTTTCAATACCCTAGCAATGTTCAGGTACTTATCCTTCTTTTCCTTTCTTTCAATTTTACTCAATGATCAGCCGGGACAGCAAGTCGAATCAACCGAAAAGGACATCGAAACGAGGTTAACGAAGGCATGGACAGCTATCAATAGGCTATCGATTATATGGAAATCAGACCTAATCGATAAAATGAAACGCGGTTACTTCCAGGCAGCGGTCACATCAATACTGCTATATTGGTGCACTACGTGGACGCTAACAAAACGGCTGGAGAAGAAGCTAGACGGCAATTACACAAGAATGCTGCGTGCAATCTTGAACAAGTCCTGGCGGCAACACCCCACAAGACACCAACTGTACGGCAACCTGCCTCCTATCACGAAAACTATTCAAGTTAGACGAACCAGACATGCAGGACACTGCTGGAGAAGCAAGGACGAACTCATAAGAGATGTACTCTTATGGACCCCCACACATGGCCGTGCAAAAGCAGGACGACCAGCACGAACATACATTCAGCAGCTATGTGAGGATACGGGATGTTGTCCTGAAGACCTACCTAGGGCGATGAACGATAGGGAGGAGTGGCGAGAGAGGGTCAGGGATATCAGTTTGTTCGATTCATTCTTTCGGACAGATTCTGGTTTTTGTATAGACCCTTTTTTTTAAATCATCAACATTAGAACATTTTTAACAGAAACAAAAATCTGGCTATAACATGCCATTTTTTTTGTTATTTAACGGTATCACACAAACAAAAGTAGAGGAGGCGCGATTAACATAACGTTCATAGTCTCTCCGAGTTCAAACCCTAGATGAAACTGATGGTGTTTCACTTTGCACTCATGCCCTTAGGAAATGCATGAAATGCATCTGCCTACAGAACCCACTCCAACGCCGGTTATCAGTAAATAATTGGACAGACTTGACTCTTTAGCTTCGGTACATCGACCAGTCTTGCAGAGAGAAAACTCTGAATTCAAACAAGTTGTACTCCCCCGGAAAATTGACCTTGTGCCACATCCTGCTCGTGGTTGGGTAAGTACTTGCTTAATTTATCATTTAAGTGAATTTTATAAAGCAAGAACTCATATACATATTTTTTTTAAAATGCTGAGTAAATTTCTTTAATGTGTTTCAGGCCACTAAATCTCTCGTTTATTGAAAGCACTCGAAAAAAATTATATTAATCACTTTTGTTACAAAGCTTTTGGCTATGGAATTTTTATTCCGCCAACTTGAAAAAAAATCTCGAATTTGTATTGAGTTAATGGATTTAATAATGAATAAATAGATTCGATTAAATTATATTAAAAACGGTTTGCAGAAGATTCTAGAGACAATAAAGTGGCCTGGAATAAGTCGACGTGAAAGCAGTGGCAATTGGTACGGTGATAACGAGCCGTGACTGACCACAATCGCCCAAGGTCAAAATACATTATTACCGTCTGTGTTTCTCCTCTCTTCTTCATTCTGTCAGCAGGACTTAGAATACATTGTCTCCTCTGCAGAAGAGTAAGCGCTCTCCCCCGGCCCATCAAAAAAAAAATAAAAATGGTGCCCTGTGTATGACATTCAACTGCATCCGGCGGTGAGGATCCTGTTCTGTTCTGTAGAGTCACACCTTTATTACCATTACTCTCAGGTCCACTCTGACTTGGGTTGGCTGTACTTGTGAGGATCTCATCTATATCAGTTTAAAAAATTATTGGTACTGGATAGGAATACTTGAAACCATATAACGATGTGTAAAACAAATTAGTATTAACTGCATTATTGGTGTCATATAAAATTATTAATATATCTCAAGGTTTGGCGCTCTAAAGATGTAGAGTACACCCTACACTGATGTAAATCCCAAGTGGGAGTACCTGTTAAGGTCGCATTTAGGGGTCAAATAGGTCTTTTAAAAAACAACTAATATCAGATGTACATTTTTTTCAGTAGAGAAATTATATTATAAAATGAATTACTATAATTGCCAGAAAATCCGCTAAACACCACGTGTGACATACTAGACAGACGTTTCGACCTTATTAGGTCTCAGTAGCTATCTATGGGTTAAATAGAACTAACTGTATACTTGTGCTAAACTGAATTTTTTGAATTAGAACTGTTTCACTAAACTGAATAACTTGAAATAGAAATGTTTTTGACAATTAAACTCTACTTACATTTAAACTGCGTGCTTATTCTAAACTGAATTGTTTGAAATGGAACTATTTTTGACATTGAAACTGTACTTACACTAAACTGAATTGTTTAATATAGAACTGTTTTGACATTTGACTGTGTATAAACAAAATCTGTACTATTACTAAACTGAATTAGCTGAATTAGAACTGTTTGAATAAGTTGAATAGCTTGAAATAGAAATGTTTTTGACAATTAAACTGTGTACTCATGCTAAACTGAATTGTTTGAAATGGAACTATTTGCATAAAAATGGATTTTGCGTTAAGAACCTATAAAGGTTGATATGTCATAAAACCCAAACAACTAACTAACCAACTTTGCCTTATGGCATATCAACCTGTTTAGTTTATTTCATGCCAAAGCTGTCCTTCTAGAACAACAGTATGGTACTGTATAACCCATAGTTTGTGTGATAAAGGGGATTAATACCTTTCGCAATGGTATTAGTCCGAAAGTGAACGTAATACCGCGACTGGAGTTCGAACTCATATACTATGATGTCACATTTCAGCACTTTAGCCACGACTCTGTTGAGGCTCCCTATTATTTGCATTAAGAATATTTACTTCAAACTAAAATTCTTCACAATTGATGATTATAATCAGTTTGAAAATTATTGGTCTTAAGATAAAGTTTATAAATTAATCTCTAATACAACATAACAGTTTGCCAGGTTAAGAGTATGATGAATGTATCGTCTTGCTGAGGAGTAAGAAGCTCGCATACTGTAAACTGACGCGCAAATAGATGTATAACAAAACAGGGGATGAGTTAAAAGTGTGCTTTAAGAGATTTTTCTTTCTCTGTGTCCCGTCAACAGTGTCAAAATATCTCACTAAGTAATGTATTTTCATGCCTTTTCAGAGTGCGTCAATGTGAAATGCAAACTTTGTCAGCTATTTTCATTTTCTGTCCCGATAATATTTACATGATGTTGCATCACCAGATTCCTTTAAATATTCACGTTTTTCAATGATTTAAACCTTCCTATTTGAACAGAACCAGACATGCAGGACACTGCTGGAGAAGCAGAGATGAACTCATAAGAGATGTACTCTTATGGATCCCCACACATGGCCGCGCAAAAGCAGGGCGACCAGCTCGAACGTACATTCAGCAGCTATGTGAGGATACAGGATGTTGTCCTGAAGACCTACCTAGGGCGATGAACGATAGGGAGGAGTGGCGAGAGAGGGTCAGGGATATCCGTGCTACCAGCACGATATGATAATGATGATGATTTGAACAGATTCAGACTTGAATATAGTGACTGGAAAGCTGTATTTATTTATAAAGAAATGTTTTCTTCTTTGAGATCAACATTTAGAAGTGTCGATAAATGCTGAGCGTTCCGTTGTACAACAGCAGGAGAAGCGAGTGGGTGTCCTCGTGGTGTAATGGTTAAAGCGATGTACTGCGGAATCGCAGTAAGCGAGTTCGTACTCCAGTCTCGCTATTACGTTCACTTTCGGGCAGATACCCTTGGGAAAGGTATGAACCCCCTTATCCTCCTAGCTGTGGGTTAAATAGTACCGCTACTGTTTTTCTAGGAGAATGGCCTTGGCATTAAATAACCTACGAAGGTTGATATGTCATTAAACAAAGAAACGAAACGAAACCGGAAGCAAGAGAGAAAAAAGGAAGAGAATGAGGAATAACGTGGGTTAAGAAAAGCTGTGTCGTTACTGTATGCTTTGAAAATCAGCATTCAAAATTTTGTCTTTGACTAGCGATCGAATATTGACCACTAGGTGGAGCAATATGTATTTATTCACTAAGACGTGTAATTTTTAACAATAATGCTAATTTGATTTTTTTATATAATCTCACCATATCAAACGAAGTCACATTTCAGCCTTTGATCTCAAAAGAGGAAAATGAAAAGTTGGAATACCTTCAGAACTGTTATTTTATTTTTTCATTATTGTATTTTTAGATGCAAACTACATTTTGTAACAAAGTTTTAACTTCTTTCTCCTGAACGCAATATGAGTTCTTTTTCAATTACTTATGCTTGTCGGGGTGTCCTCGTGGTGTAATGGTTAAAGCGATTGACTGCGGAATCGTAGTACGCGAGTTCGTACTCGAGTCTCGCTATTACGTTCACTTTCGGGCAAATACCCTTGGGAAAGGTATGAACCCCGTATCCTCCCAGCTCTGGGTTAAATAGTACCACAAATGTTCTTCTAAGAGAATGGCTCAGGCATTAAATAACCTACAAAGGTTGATATGCTATTAAACAAACCCAACCTTATGCTTGTAGTATATATACAAAAGATATTTTTCTCTTCAAACTCGGCTTTTGAGATTTGTTTAAAGAAACTTTCAAAACATTTTAGGAGATTGTTTGAATGTTGATACGTTAAAGAGATTTATATTAAAGTCGCTATTATCGAAAAACTACAAATTCTAAACATTCTCTTCATTTTTTTCTACCAATTAAGCATAAAAATATGTTATTTTTTTTTATTCATGTATTTTATTTTACTCCGACCTTACATGTACATTTTCCTAATTTTATGTTCGAAAAAAAGTTTTATCATTGAAGACAAAAAAGTAAAATTAGAAAGGCCATTTTCTATACTTCCATTTTCTATACTTAATGGTATATTAACAATTTTCTATTAACAATTAATTTTCTATTAACAATTAATTTTCTATTAACAATTAATGGTATATTAACAATTTTCTATTAACAATTTTCTAACAAGGCCATTTTCTATACTTAATGGTATATTAACAATTAGGAAATAATATTTCTTCCATACCATTAACAATTAGGAAATAAAATGATAATTTCTAACTTTCACAATTCAGGAAGAAAATTTGTGTCAAATATAAGGCATGAAAAGAAAAGTTTTAATGGAATAATGGCCATTTTCAACATTTAAACAATATAATAAGTAAGTAAGAATGAACACATACCAAACGTGAAGAACATTTTCGATACATAGTGTTGATATTTATTAAAAAAACATTTCAGCGTAAAAGATTGATAATGTTCAAATTGGTTATTGACTCTGTTAACAGGCGTCGAAGAAAATAAGGTTACGAGCCTCAAGTTCAAGTTGAGGACAAGGTTGTTTAGATTTCATTTGGCGATTTATGTCCTTGAAAAAGAAAAAGGAGTTTGAGCGCAGAATTCGGATTTTTAAGGAGTGTTTCAGGTTGAATTTCAAATGATAAAAATATCAAAACTTTTTTTTCATGCACTCATCGTAACAACAGTGGTAAAAAGAATCAAAAGTTTTCTTTATGTTCTCATCGTAGCAACAGTGGTAAAAGGAATCAAACCTTTTCTTCATGTTCTCATCATAGCAACAGTGGTAAAAAGAATCAAACCTTTTCTTTATGTTCTTATCGTAGCAATAGTGGTAAAAAGTATCAAACTTTTTCTTCGTGTTCTCATCATAGAAACAGTGGTAAAAAGAATCAAATCTTTTCTTCGTGTTCTCATCGTAGCAACAGTGGTAAAAAGAATGAAACCTTTTCTTTATGTTCTCATCGTAGCAACAGTGCTAAAAAGTATCAAACTTTTTCTTCGTGTTCTCATCATAGCAACAGTGGTAAAAAGAATCAAATCTTTTCTTCGTGTTCTCATCGTAGCAACAGTGGTAAAAAGAATCAAACCTTTTCTTTATGTTCTTATCGTAGCAATAGTGGTAAAAAGTATCAAACTTTTTCTTCGTGTTCTCATCATAGCAACAGTGGTAAAAAGAATCAAATCTTTTCTTCATGTTCTCATCATAGCAACAGTGGTAAAAAAAATCAAACCTTTTCTTCGTTTTCTCATCGTAGCAACAGTGCTAAAAAGTATCAAACTTTTTCTTCGTGTTCTCATCATAGCAACAGTGGTAAAAAGAATCAAATCTTTTCTTCGTGTTCTCATCGTAGCAACAGTGGTAAAAAAAATCAAACCTTTTCTTCGTTTTCTCATCGTAGCAACAGTGCTAAAAAGTATCAAACTTTTTCTTCGTGTTCTCATCATAGCAACAGTGGTAAAAAGAATCAAATCTTTTCTTCGTGTTCTCATCGTAGCAACAGTGGTAAAAAGAATCAAACCTTTTCTTTATGTTCTCATCGTAGCAACAGTGCTTAAAAGTATCAAACTTTTTTTTCGTGTTGTCATCATAGCAACAGTGGTAAAAAGAATCAAATCTTTTCTTCGTGTTCTCATCGTAGCAACAGTGGTAAAAAGAATCAAACCTTTTCTTTATGTTCTCATCGTAGCAACAGTGCTTAAAAGTATCAAACTTTTTTTTCGTGTTGTCATCATAGCAACAGTGGTAAAAAGAATCAAATCTTTTCTTCGTGTTCTCATCGTAGCAACAGTGGTAAAAAGAATCAAACCTTTTCTTTATGTTCTCATCGTAGCAACAGTGCTTAAAAGTATCAAACTTTTTTTTCGTGTTGTCATCATAGCAACAGTGGTAAAAAGAATCAAATCTTTTCTTCGTGTTCTCATCGTAGCAACAGTGGTAAAAAAAATCAAACCTTTTCTTCGTTTTCTCATCGTAGCAACAGTGGTAAAAAAAAAATCAAACCTTTTCTTCGTGTTCTCATCGTAGCAACAGTGGTAAATAATAGCAGAAAACTGATCCTCGCTGTTTTAATAGTAAAAACTATAGTGTTGTATGTAAATTAGATGCATCCATGAATTTAGAAAAATCAAAATTCCTATATCAAAAGCGCATTAAACGGCAACAATAAAGAAAATAGGCACCACCTACCATCCCATACGAATAAGTTTAGATCGAGAATCGTAGAAATGGAGAAGGCAGTGAGTAATGAAGGACAAAAGGAGGTCCATTATTTTGACAATGAAATAAAGTGAAGAAAGTGATAATGAACTGTAACGAAAAGACCGAAAAAGAAAATGAACTTAGACCCAGGATCATCCATTTGAAGAAACAAAGAAAGACACGAAGTAAAACAACACAGGTTCTCGGAGAATAATAAGGAGAAGCAGAAGAGCAACCAAGGGCATTCGACCTCCAAGGTTCAAAGAGATGTAGTATCGCATTTAAATTAAGAGCATCCATAAATGCAGTAACCCAATATCAACCAGCGCCAAGATAATGCCAATAGCTAGTCGACATCTACTCTGCGAGATATATACATCATAACGAAACGAAAAGGTACACCAAGGAAAATTCTGGTTTATCCGATGAAATTAAACTGCAAATTGTGGCTGAGTAAATACTACTCTATAGATGCACTACATGGAAGCAAACAAAACGCATAGAAAAAAGGTAGATGAGATCTACACTTGAATGCTACAAGCTATTTTGAACAAAAACTGGGAGCAACCCCCACCTCGAAACAACAACTGTACCGCCACTTACATTCCATCTCAAAAAACTATCCACGTAAGACGAACAAGACATTTGGCACGCAGCTGGAGAAACAAGGACGAACTCATAAGTGACATTCTTCTCTTGACCCTTACACATAGACATGGCAGTGTTGGCCGATCAGCCAGAACTTATTTACATTAGCTCTGTGTGGATACAGGATATAACTTGGAAGAACTTTCGTGAGCGATAGATGATTGGGACGGATAGAGAGAGAGAGAGAGAGAGAGAGAGAGAGAGAGAGAGAGAGAGAGAGAGAGAGAGTGTGTGTGTTTTGTTCTCACAACCATACAACTGCACGTATGCATATACAAATATACATGGGATCATAGTCAACTGATAATGACGACTTCAACAAACGAATGAACACACTTTATAAAAATATAAATTTCTCACACTTTATTTTCGAAAGGATGGTGTTCGTTGTGTGAGAGAAATGAGTGGAGACAAGGACGGACTGCTATATTGACCCCAAATTCTTCTTCGACCATAGCAGCATTTCTTTCTCATCTTGGCTTGGGTTGCTCAACCGTGGGTCACTGAGGGTCTCAAAGCCCTCAATCTGCAAGGTGATTCTCACACTGGCATCCTGTCTCCAACTGACTCGAACAACCCAGGGTACCTGGTTATATTATTGTCTAACATCCACCTGCTTCCGCTGTTCTTCCGCTTATTTAAACAGGGGCATCTCTTGATTGACGGCTCGGTCGAGGGTCAATATATAACAGAGTCAGGGAAATCCATGCTGTCAGTGCGACTTGATGATGATGATGATTAGTTAATAAAGAAATGTTCAATTTCAACAAGTATGAAACCCCAATTAAAGAAAATTAGGAAAAGTAGTAGTGCAACCATATAGCAATATCCATACGACCACTGCCTGGAAGAAACTGCGTTTCATTTTATCGGTCAGGTTTATCTTCCATATGAAAACAGCATAATATGAAATAATTATTTCATTAAACAATCTAATTTGACATTAGAAAGAATTGGAGAAGTAACCAATAGCACACAATTGCGTACGTTTTTTTTTAAAGAAAAACACAATATGCACTTCCGGAAGAAAAAATATCAGACTCTGATTCTTACGGCAGACAACTTTGCTTTTTTTCTTTCTTTTTTTTAAAATACATACAAAGAACAAAAAAAAATTAAACAACAGAGAAATTTTCTTTTTCTTTCCAAAGAAAACCAAAAGCACTGATTTCTCGTTTCTTCTGCAAAATAACTTCAGCTTCAAGATATCTTATCTTACTGCATTATCCCCGATCCAACAGTCTCCGAAATATTTTTTTTTTCTGTCTGCTCCTTCGTAAAATCTTCCTCGTCTATCTCTTCGTAAAAATCTTCTCGTCTGCAAAAAAATTATCGTTTTTTTTAATCAATAGTTCCTTTTCCGTGTTCATAGGCTGATTCACAGTCCGAAGAGCGCAACTAACGCTTCTTGAAAATATAATTGAATTCTCAAATAAACAAAAATCGTAAATTAATTTTTTTTTGTTTCTTCCTTTATTAAAAAAAAAAAGACTCATTTATTCTTTTAATTCTTTTTTAAAGAGTTATGACACTAACCCTTGTTCATCGTTTGAAAAAAAAAGATACCTAGGGGTAATGAATATATAGAAAAATAGTATTTTCAAAAGAGAAATTGCTCTATCCAACAGGGTTATTGTGTTCTCTCTATCTGTTTTAGTTTCCGTGCAACTAGTTCAGAGGCGTAGCTTTCAGAGTATCGTTCGTATTATAGATAAGCCGTTAGATAAAACAAAGCTTAAAAATCACTAAAACTTGTCCGATACCTGATTTTCATAGCCACAGTGATGGCTTTCAGCCTTTCACCGTATATTAGGAAATATTCTGAATGTCAGATAAATAACAAAAATGAAAATACCATCCGCTTCCTACAAAGACGAAAACATATAAACGTTTTCTTTGGAGAAATTGGTATAAGATTTTCTTGTGACATTATCTTGTTAATTCGCCAACAAGTAGTTTTAAATCATCGGCCTTGTTCAGCTCGGCCATAAAGAGAGAGAGAGAGAAAAAAAAAAAAGAAAACTGAAAGAAAGTAATTAGTATAATATGATAGATGATAAATTGTCTTCTTTTTTTTTTTTTTTTTCCTTTTTTTTTTCGTAAAGACATGTTCAGCTCCGTTTCCTCTGAGATCGAATGTACTCTAAACATTTGACATATTTGGACATAACTCAAATGATTTTTTTTCTTCTTCATACCAGATGCTTTCTATGAAGGTCAGGAATTTCCTTTACAAATGAGATTGGCTCCTTATATATATATATATATATATATATATGTATATATGTGTGTGTGGGGGTGTGTGGGGGGTGTAAAGAGATTCGTATTGATTCAACGAGAGAGACGTAAATGAAAAGGTTCGCAAATGATTTCAAATTTGGTATTTAAATTTCAAGCTCTTTGAGTTGATTTAAATACATTCAGTGTCCTTGAAAATATGTGTTTACGAGTGTATTTATATTTAAGAGTACATGCACATATACGTGTGAGCATATGCTCATACACATTCAGCAAAACATACACTAATACAAATAATACATCCATCCATTATTACACCCACACGCACAAACAAAATACATAAACATACATGCAGAAGCTCATTAATAAACACACAGACAGACAGACACACACACACACATTAACATCCACTTGATATAAAAAGAGAATCGATAAAAATAGTTCATTAACAAAACAATCAGAATCATGCATGGACAATTAACTTCAAAGGAACAATTGTAACATATTGACCCCGGCCAAGCTGTCAAAATAGGAAATGCACCTGTGTAAATAACAGGTGCATCCGGTCGAAGAATATCAGGATATAACCTTGACCGTGGACGGGTTGAATGAGTGCGGTTTGTGACGCCCACAAGAAGAAGGTGGATGTCGAACAATTATAAAACCCGGTTGGAGATAGGAAGTCAGGCAGTTGGGGATCAGGTCAGTTGGAGATAAGATGCGGTAGAGAGAACCAGCACCCAGAGAGGCTGGGCCCCCAGGCCTCCGATTGAGCAGTTGGAGTTCAGAGCCTCAGTCACTTGGAGAGAAGATGCTGGAATGAGGAACATGTCCCAGAGAGGCTGGGCCTCCAGGCCCCCGGCTGGGAAGCCCAGGAGAACGGGAAAGAAACGCTGTTATGGCCATAAGAGTTGGGATCAATATGTTGCAGTTCTGTTCGGTCTCCAACTCACCTCTCACGCATTAAAACCTTTCGTAACCCTTTCGAACCCTTTCAAATAAAGTGAGAGGTGTATTTTTCTAAAGAACTGTGTCCGCTCGTCTTTATTTTGTCGTCGTTATGATTCTGCATGCATATGTATATGCATATGGATGCAGAATCATTATGCAGATGTGTTTGTATAGTTGTTCCTGGCTATACAACACAATCACAGACACAAAACCTGAATTTAAGCAAAATCAAAACAACCAATCAAAATAATTTTAATGATTAAGAACATCAACACAAAACAAACAAAACCAAATTGCGGATAAAGACTAAAATGTCCGAATCCCTTGTCGCAAAAGTATACGGAATAAACAAATAAATATCAAATTTGAAATCATTTGTGGACCTATTCCAGTGAAAGAATATATATATATATATATATATATATATATATATATATATATGTGTGTGTGTGTGTGTGTGTGTGTGTGTGTGTGTGTTATTCAGTCCAGTTAAACCGGAGTCGGGAATAATTCCGTCAGGACTAAAAATCATTCAATTATGAACATTTAAATTTTTCTGGTGAAGAGCTCAATGTAATAGACATCACAGAGCAATAATTTCTTTAAGAAAAATAAAAAAAAAAAACGGTCACATTAGGATTATAAATTTATTTCCATCCTGTTATGGATATTGATATGAATCAATAACACCACAAATAACAAGACTTCTTCAGATCTAATGGATAAAATAAATCTGATCTGGAGAACTGTTATTTTTGGTGTTATTGATTCATATCAATACCCATAAACGGAAGGAAATAAATCTATAATCCTAATGTGACCGGTTTTTTGCTTTTCTTAAATAAATATATATATACACACACACACACACACACACACACATATATATATATATATATATATATATATATAATGATGGATTCGTGATCGATTTGTTTTTTGTTCTTTCGTTGGCCAGGATACGAAGCGTCAAGCATTTGCGTGAACAGAGAGTGAAGAACGAATAAAAAATACGAGAAGAAACGGTTCCTTATAAGAAAGAAGACATCGGTGTCCGTTGCCATTTTCTCCCTGCTTTCTCGACAAGAAAAATAGAATAAAACTATAACAAGTCTACACGATCAACATTGAATTTTGTCCTTAAGTTTTCCCTCACCACAGCCGATTAATAGCCCACATCGACATTGCAGTCCCTTATGATTACGCGAATGAGTCTTTTTTTTTTCAATGAGTGGCGTTAAAATGATTGTTTTCCATTTATAACAACGAATATTGGAGTTTTATAGAAACTTGAGTCATGGTAATCTTTCGTTAGTCATCCAAATAAGACGAACAAGGCATGCAGGACACTGCTGGAGAAGCAAGGGCGAAATCATAAAATGACGTTCTCCTATGGACCCCTTCACATGGACGAGCCAGTGTTGGCCGACCAATAAGAACTTACCTACAACAGCTCTGTACAGACACAGGAAGTAGAGTGGAAGACCAGCCGAGACCAATGAATGATAGGGATGGATGGAAAAAGAGTGTCAAGGAAATATGTGCAAGCAGCACGATTTAATGATGATGATGATGATGATAGAAGCTTAATATATTGATTAATATATGTACTTATTACTCAAAGCAGTGGTTTTAAACTATGATCCAGGTAACACAGGGCATCCGCAACGTTAATAACAGGGGTCTGCAGACGCTAAAATTAGCGACTTAAAAAAATTAGCGACTTAAAAATGTATATCATCCTATAAGCGATGGAATAGCGAATACGTATTTCTAGTTCCTTGTAAACACCTATGAAAATTCACGTTAAATAACAGCTAGTTCCAAAATTTTGGCTTGGTGCGGCTTCTAAGTATACATTGATATCTTAAAAGGCATTCAAAATGCTGCTACATGTTGCAACAACGTATTTATATGAATCAGCATTTTCAGCACTTAGCGATGTGATGACTAAATACAAATCTAGACTTGTGTAAAGTGAATTACGCGTAACTTTATCTAACACACTGACTTTCTAGAAAAGATAAAAGATCTGTGGTCAGCAGTAAATAAACAAAAGACATGCTGATAGCCTTCTGGGACATGAAAAGAACCATGATTATTGTTTTCCTTGAAAAAGATACAACTATAAACAGTGCTTCTAATCCTCAATTCCTTAGCCAATATTTCACCTTAATCATTGAATGACCCACGAGTGTTTGAATTATATTCATCATAAAGTTTTTGATAATATAATATTTATGATGTTTTCTTGAATTATCAATATATATTGATAATGCCACATCTATGATAATGTTTTCGATAATGTTAATTCAGAGAGTGAAACTGTGGTAAGTCTTTATAAACAAGGTGAGAAGCTTTGATTTAGTTTGGTTTTCTGGCATATCATTATTGGTTATTTAAAGCCAAATCTTGTTTATACATATATATTAAATATATGATTTGTTAAAACATTTTGTAAATAGACACAGTTAAACGATCTAACAGTTCTATTGCAACCAATTCATTTTAGCATTAGTCAACAAAGTTAAATGGTTCCAAGTATTGCTAGGTATCACTAACATCAATTAAACATTAGTCCTTTGTTTACAAACAGTTAAATGATCATAGGGGGTGTCCTCGTGGTGTAATGGTTAAAGCGATGGACTGCGGAATCGTAGTACGCGAGTTCGTACTCCAGTCGCCCTATTACATTTACTTTCGGGCAAATACCCTTGGGAAAGGTATGAACCCCCTTATCCGCCCAACTATGGGTAAAATAGTACCACTACTGTTCTTCTAGGGGAATGGCCTTGGCATTAAATAACCTAAAAAGAGTTGATATGCCATTAAACAAAGAACCAAACCAAACTAAATGATCAAACCGTTCTATTTCTAACAATTCATTTTAGCATAAGTTATTCGTTTTCACTCGGTTTAAATGCCAAAGAATTCCACGAGTTTGACCCATAGATAGGATCCGATCAGGTGCTACAACTCCGGGCCAGATTGGATTTGGGAGCGATGACAATAAAGGGGTACATCGCATTCCCCCAACTCCACCATTACTGAAGTCTCAAATTGTTTAGTGTCATATCCAGGATACACTTTGGAGGTGCAGAGAGGCAGTCTGTTTCGGTTTCGGTTTCTTTGTTTAATGACATATCAACCTTTGTGGGTTATTTAATACCAAAGCTATTCTCCTTGAAGAACAGTAGTAGTGCTATTTAACCCATAGCTGGGAGGATAAGGGGGTTCATACCTTTCCCAAGGGTATTAGTCCGAAAGTGAACGTAATAACGATTTCGAAGTCCATCGCTTTAACCATTACACCACAAGGATACCCCCGAGGCAGTCTGTATATTCTAGTCTTAGCTGATTGGGTTAAAGAAGATTGGTATACTTAATTTTCTAATATTTTTTTTTAAAAATCCAATTGATTGGGAAGAGTCCCTTTTGTGTGGTAGCTAACGTTCTAGACTGTGACATTGTAGTACATAAGTTCGAACTCTAATTACACAATTGCGTTTATTTTCGAACTAATACCCTCGGGAAAGGCATGAACTCTTTTATCCTTCCTCCGCCTAAGCTATGGGTTAAATCGTACCACCACAGTCCATCTAGAACAACTTTCAGGAAAAAAGAAAGGCTTTCCGAAAAATCGGTCCTCAACATTACAGATTTTGGCAATTCGTCGCAACATCGAAGGTATAAATATAAAAAATCTCGAGGCAACACTATTGTTCATAGATTTCTCCCATCCTTTTTGTTTCATACCCAGACGGTTGGTTGGTTGGTTATTTTGATTAACGGTATATAAACCCTTTTTGGAGTCATTTAACCCCGAATTAAATTTCAAACAATTCAGTTTAGTATAAGTATTGTTTCTGTTTACAAACAGTTAAATGTCAAACCAGATCAGTTAAATGTCAAAACAGTTCTATTTCAAACAATTCAAATTAGCAAAAGTTCACAGTTTAGTTCTATTTGACCCATAGATAGGACCCTATCATGTGCTACCATTCCGGGCCAGTGCACCTGATGTACTCCGCACTCCCTAAAGTTCCAGCATTACTGGAACCTCATCATCAGATTGTTTAGTGTCGTATCCAGGACACTCGTTGGGGGGGGGGGGTCTTATCACTCTGCAGAGAATAAGTCGATGTATTCCACAGCCCCAAACAGACTGAGGAATTCATACACAAAGGAAAGACTGACCAAATACAACTAAAATATAGTCTCCTCGAAGAAACTGCTACCTCTATAAAAATGCTTTACAAAAACATGAAAAAAGAATGGTTCGCTCACTAGATGGCAACGTAAACTTCTTCAACATTTTCGCTGGAGTCTAACGAATAGGTGACTAAGCACCGAACATGCTTTTAATCTGCCTTGATTACTGTTGTATAGTAGGTCGTACCACGTGACTTCCGGTATCTTGGAGGTATAAAAGACGTCGTGTTTCTTAAGCGCGTCACTAAGTAAAGATCTCGATCAGTAGAACGACCAACTTCAGACGTAACATCCACAGCGCGAGACTTTTAATATTTGCTGGACTCTGTACCTCATCAGGTAATTAATAATTAACTCTGTTTCGCTGTGTATCTCTTCCTTACCACGATACAACAATTACGTACAATGAATGTCAATAGATCTAATTTAAAATATTGATTTCACACTAAAAAAAAAAAAAGACAAGAAATTGACGACATTCTACAGAAACAAAGACAAAGTCAGACTATGCAGATGATCTAGCACTTTTCAAATACATCTACCCAAACCGAATGCCCGCTGCATAACCTGGAATGGACAGCTCTATGTGTACCCTACCCATGATACGGATATGTGAAACGTACATAGAATGTTCAAAAAATATATACATAGAACATAGGAATCCCGAAACACGAAAACACTTACGACTTCTTCGTTCAGGTACGAAACTTTTTATTACCTTTGAGTTTAAAGGTTTTTCGACATAAGGAGAGAGAGGCACAATCTTTCTATTCTGGCTTTTCCATCTGCCCCCAAAACACGTGCGACGCCCGTAGCGCACAAATTCGTCTGGCCTCAGTGGGCCCCGAAAGTCGACCCTTCCCGTTTGTAGTCTAGTTTTCAACTGACTTTTTTCAAAATCCTCCACGCGCGCTTCCGGTGCATAACGCCATTCACATCCCCTATCTGGGATTTTTATTTTGACATCTGTGAACGACACATCCTCCCCGCGCGTGCGTTAACACCTGCGCTCAAGATTGCACCTAACTAACCCATGTGCTGAGCCGAAAGGTTCTCAGCCTAACTAAACCCAAAGGCAAGATATATAAAACGAAATCCCTCGGCCATTATATTACATATGTGAACACAAATAAAACAAAGTTCACGCAATTTTACTCTAGAAGGTGTCGTCTTTACTTGTGTCAAGCCTCTGAAATTAGAAAACCAGTTCATTTACCTAGGCAGCAATATCTCATCTACTGAAAACAACACACACCTAGTTAAGGCGAGAGATGCTATTAACAGATTATCGATTACATGGAAATCTGAACTCTCATAAAATAAAGCGGGATTTCTTCCAAGCTATGACTGTGTCAATACTACTGTATGGCTGAACCACCTGGACATTAACGAAACGCATGGAGAAAAGACTAAATGGGAACTATATAAGAATGTTGTGCAGTTTTGAACAAATCTTGGAAGCAACGCCCCACAAAACAGCAGCCCTTCAGTCACTTTCTTCCCATTTCACAAAGCATCCAAGTCAGACGAACCAGACATACTCGGCACTTCTGCAGAAGAAAGGGCGAACTAATAAGCGACATTCTGTTATCGACTGCTACACATGAATATACCACTGTTGGCTGCCAAGCAAAGACTTACATATATCAACTTTGTCCGGACACTTGATACAATCTAGAGGGTCTGCAAAAAGTGATGGATTATAGGGACGGATTTCTACTACAATGATGACTTTGGCATTAAATAACCTATAAAGGTTGATATGCCATTAAATAAAACGGATTAAACCAAAAGATTTGTATATTAAATTAATGTATGCAAAAAGAATTGGAATAATACTCGTGTTTTGTAGTAAAATCTAGAGTATTTATTTCTCATACTAAAATCTTTTTTTATCCACCTACTTAATAAAGTTGGTTTGGTTTGGTTTCTGTGTTTAATAGCATATAAACATTTGTAGGTTATTTAATGCCAAAGCTATTCTCCTAGAGGAACAATCGTGGTACTATTTAACCCATAGCTGGGAGGATAAGGGAGTTCATACCTTTCCCAAGGGTATTTGCCCGAAAGTGAACGTAATAGCGTGACTCGAACACGAACTCACTTACTACGATTCCACAGTCCATCACTTTAACCATTACACCATAAGGACACCCCCATTAATAAAATTGATTATGATATCTGTGTTTGAGGTCTACGAAGCCTTATAGACACCCAAACTACTGGATATAGTCACCAGCAATTTCCTACGAAAGACCACTTGTCTATATCATTCTTACCGTAACATTGATTTTTAGCTAAGCCAAAATCGGCCTGAAAAAATAAACTGGCAGACAAATTATTTTATGTTCTTTTTTTGTGACTTCTGCTTCAAACAACATTAGAATTTTCCCCTCTGAAGTCATTTCACAACAGCAAAGTACATTTCGTTTTTGTTCAATTGAATTATTTAATTCTTGGATTAAAGTTAAACCCATGTGATTCTTAAAATTTAGAATTAAATTTCTGTGCAATAATTTAATTTTTTTTTCATGCAAAATTTTTTTCACATATACAAATTCTTTTCACTACTTATAACATAAACAAACGTCATCGCAAGAAAAAAAAAAAAAAAGAAACAAACAAACAAAGAAACATTCAAACAAAACTTAAAATTATTTAATATTATTTATTTATTTATTTATTTTATAAAACAATCTTGAATGAATCTTAATATTATGTGATTCTTAAAGCTTCTATGTGGTTATTTTAACAATTTTATTTTTCATTTTAATTCAAAAAACTATTTTCACATATACACATTTATTTTTGTTGTTATTTACAATATGAACAAACTTCGTCGTCAGAAACACTCTCAAATAATCATTTTTTATCCTTATTTTTAAAAAAATAAAAACTAGAAAAAATTAAATCAGATAAAATCAAAGCTGACATTTTTTTAGTTGTGAAAAGAAATTGTAAAAAAAATAAAAAATAAAAAATATTGTGAATATTGTTTCTGGGTTTGTACATTATTTTTCATCAATTTTTAATGTATGGGCAAAATAAAAGTGTCACAGGACCGATGATAATGTGTCCACATCATTGACGGTCTCCAGCAACATCTATAACTAGACCATACAACTACCCCTACAATGTGCACCAAGCATAAAGACCATCCTCACCTTCTAGATGCGCTGTCGCCACAAACTAATAGACAGCTGAATCTAAGACTTTCTACAACGCCGATATCATTGACCACCCAACAGACACTACACCGACGTAATACAACAAACGCAATTTACACTCATACGTCTTTCGTGTACGATTTGCTCAATAAAACCTGAAATTTAAACTTATCCACTTGTCTCTGTCATATGTCCTATATTTTGTCAATCACAACAGAACACAAACAACAGACAAACTGACCTCGGGATTGACGCATGATCATTTGTCCAGTGACAAAGGAATCACGTTTTTTAGTTACAAACATTTTTCACAGAAATAAAATCTTTCTTTTTTTTCCTTATGAATAAATTTCAATTCTTTATCTCTGTGATCAATTTTAAGCGTAAAAATACTTTTATAAAGATTAAAACTTATTGTATTAAAATGAACAAAAAAAAAAAGGTTCAATGTGGCCTTAATTAAAAAAATGTTATTGACTTAATAAAGCTAAAAATTGGCATAAAAACTTCAACTTGTTTTTTGCTTTTTATTGGTAAATCTTTGAAAAGTTATTTTATTTGTTTGTTAAAGCAATTTTAAAGTGAAAAACAAAATTAATTATCGATGATAAAAAAGTTCGTTATAAATAGTCATTTTTTTATTCATTGAAACAAGTTGAAGCGTAAAATACTTTAATGAAAAATTAAAAAATATATATAATAAGGATAAAATAAATTGATTAATTACAAATACACGTAGTGCTTGTAGTTTAATGATTATCCTCAGAGGAAATAGTCGGTAGGTTGGGTTTTATGGCATATCAACCCTTGTAGGCTATTTAACGCCAAATTTATTTTTATGCAGATAGTTTTATTTCAAACAATTCAGTTTAGCATGAGTACACACTTTAATTGTCAAAAACGTTTCTATTTCAAGCCATTCAGATTATTAAAAAAAGTTTTAATTCAGCTAATTCAGTTTAGTATAAATAAAGAAGTTCTATATTAAACAATTCAGTTTAGCGTAAGTTCAGTTTCAATGTCAAAAACAGTTCCGTTTCAAAGAATTCAGTTTAGCATAAGCACGCAGTTTCAATGTAAGTAACCAGTTTAATTGTTAAAAACATTTCTTTTTCAAGCTATTCAGTTTAGTGAAACAGTTCTAATTCAAACAATTCAGTTTAGCATAAGTATGCAGTTTAGTTCTATTTAACCCATAGATAGGGCCCTATCAGGTTATACCATTCTGAGCAAGAGTGGACCTGGGAGCAATGGCAATGATTGGGTAGTCCACATTCCCCAATGCTCCAGCATCACTGGAACCTCACTATTAGATTGTTTAGTGTCATAAACAGGACACTCATTGTCCTGCAGAGGTGTTGTCGGTGTATTCTACAGCTCCAGCTGACTGGGCAATCATAGGAAATGGTCTGGGGGTTGTAACACCTAATAGGGTCATATATATGGTTAAAAAAAACCCTTTTCTAATTTAAACAGTGTACTTTGAGTTTTAATAGAGGGCAAACAAATGACTTATGTTAAATTAGATTGCTTGAAATGGAACTGTTTAATCATTTAATTGTGCAAATAAATGACTGATGTTTAATTAAATGGATTGTGATACATCGCAATAATTGGAACCATTTAATTTTGTTGATATACTAAACTGAATAATTCGAAATAGAACTGATCATTTTATCATCATCATCATCATCATCATGTCGTGCCGCTAGCATGGATATCTCTGACCCTCTCTCGCCACTTCTCCCTATCATTCATCGCCTCTGGTAGGTCTTCAGGGCTACATCCCGTATCCTCATAGACCTGCTGTATGTATGTTCGAGCTGGTCGTCCTGCTTTTGCTCGGCCATATGCGGGGGTCCATAGGAGTACATCACTTATGAGTTCGTCCTTGCTTCTCCAGCAGTGTCCTGCATATCTGGTTCTTCTAACTTGCCAGGACTTGTTCAATATTGCTCGCAACATTCTTGTGTAATTGCTGTCTAGCTTCTTCTCCAGCCGTTTAGTTAGCATCCAAGTAGTGCATCTATATAGCAGTATCGACACTGCTTGGAAGAAACTGGGTTTCATTTTATCGGTCAGGTCTGACTTCCATATGATCGAAAGCATATCGATTGCTGTCCATGCCTTCGAAAGCCGTGTGTCGATATCTTCTTCAGTTGATAAGACGCTGCTTCCTCAGTAGGTGAATTTGTCTACTATTTTCAGAGGGGTTCCGTCTAGTGTGGAGATGTCACCTGTTTGATTATAGCACATATATTCCCTTTTGTATGCATTGACATGGAGGCCAATGCCTGGGGCGGCTCGTTCCAAACTATGCAGTTGTGTTTCTGTGTGGAAATGTCGCCTGTTTGATTAACATAGAACTGTTTTATCATTTACAAAGGATTATTATTAGTTATTTGATACCATACAGCTGTGTACAAATTGTACAAATTAGACATGAACATTGATCAGCAGAGTCACTTATGTTAAATAGCAATGCTAGAAACCATTGCACGAATAGAATTATTAGTGCTAGATAGCAATACTTGCGACAATTTGACTGTGTGCAAATAGATGGTTAATATTAAACAGAATTATTAGAAAATTATTAAAATTATCAAATTATAAAAAAAGAAAGAATGTAGATCTATATCCTTGCCCTTGAGATCATAATAATTACGTGGATGCATATTTCTAGTCCTCTTGAGAAGACATGGCCCTGGAGGTGGCCGTGTCCTCTGTAAAGAGTACGGATTTTACTTGCAAGACATATTCAGGTTAATTAGTTGTGCAATTACCATGACTAGTTAATTTGGCGTCACTTGTGTGTGATATGGACTGATGTCTCATTAATAGGGTTTCGGCTCTGCAATCTGTGATTGATGGTTCGGTTTCCAGTGGTGGAGACAACGATATGCACTGCTGATTAGACCTAATAAAGTTGAAACAGCTGTCCAGTGTTTCCGTATGTCATGCGCAAGTGTTCGCCGGATTTTCTGGTGACAGTAATTCAATTCATAATATAATTCCTCTATTTAAAAAAAGGAAAAGAAAAGAAAGAATGTAGAATTATTAGCTTTAGACCTGAATACTTAAAACCATATAACTGTGTGCAAACAAATGAGCTCCAAGAAATTGTTTAAAAATGAAGTTACAAACTATTCGTTTACAAATTATATACATACATGTATGTGTGTGCGTGTGTGTGGGTGGGTGTGTGTTTGTGTGAAAAGAGGATTTGGCATTTAATGACCTACACGGGTTGAAATGCCATAAAGCACCAACGATCCAACCAACCTTTAATGATATTAAGAAATTCGGCTCCTCCATGACTCCACAGTGGTACCAGGTGTGTATTCCAAAAAATAATTATCATATCATTGAGGCTATCATTCTTTCCTGTTGTTTGGAAAGGCAGGGGATTTTTATTCCAAGATTAAAATTGATTGCTACAGATGTGTCATTTCCGTTTCTAAGATTACAATTTCCAATAAAAAAAAAGAATATCTTCTGTGTCAGTCCGAAGATTACTTGTCAGAGGTCTGCAATAAGAAATATTGTCTTTTGTGTATGGCTCTAAACAGCATAGGATTTAGATTTAATCTTTCGCTGTCATCACTTCCAGGTCAATTCTGACCAGGATTGGTAGGATCAATTCAAATTTTGTCGAACAGATTTGTTTGAGAAAATGTTCAAAATGATTTTGAAGTATATCAAGTTGACTATTTAGATAATTATATTGCACCAAAGTTTTAGAGGTGCCCGTGGTGTAATGGTTATCGTCGTAGGAAAAGGACACGACGACACGAGTTCAAAACCTGGACGAGACTAATTGCACATAGCACTAATACCCTTGGGAAAGGTATGAATCCAATTATTCTCCCTCCAGCTATGGGTAAATAGTAGGACAGACAGGGTTCTTCAGCCTTGGTGAGGCAACTATAGGAGAAGGAAAACTCTGAATTGAAACCTGTTAAACTCCGCTGAAGAACTGACCTTGTGTCATATCCTGCCCGAGCGGAGGGATTGGTAAATATGATATTGCACCAAAGTATGAAGTATTTGCTTGTTTAAAATGACCGTGAAGCTTCCTTTATAACTTCGCTCTTAAAATATTGCTATTGCTACTAAGTACTAAGTATCTATCGTGGATGCCATATTAATAAATACAGTCTTAAAAATATTAACATTGCAACTAATTATGAAGTTTTTACCCGTTTAAAATGACTGTGAAGCTTTATTTATAACTTCGTTCTTAAAACATTGATATTGAAACTAAGTACTAATTATTTACCTGGGATGCCATTATAATAAATTGACTCTTAAAATATTGATATTGCAACTAATTATGAACTATCTAGTTGTGTAAAAAGATTGAGAAGATACTTTGTATTTGGTGGAGGTGCTCATAGTGTAACGGTTATCGACGTCGGGAATGGAATTGGTCACCTGAGTTGCAGCCCAAAATAATGCTGTTTGCGTATTTCTTCGCTTTTGAAAAAAGCATGAATACATTTGTTTTCTCCGAACTATGGACAGATGTCAAAAACAGTTCTATTTCAAACAATTCATTTTAGCATAAGTACGTAGTTAAAATGGAAATAAACAGTTTAATTGTCAAATCATTTCTATTTCAAGCTATTCAATTAAATCAAGCAGTTCTAATTCAAACAATTCAGTTTAGTGTAAGTATAGTTTTATTTCAAACTAATCAGTTTAGCGTGAGTACAGTTTCAATATAAAAACAGTTCCATTTCAAACAATTCAGTTTAGCATCAGTACACAGTTTAAATACCAAAAGAGTTCTATTTCAAGTTATTCAGTTTAGCATAAGTAAGAAGTTTAGTTCTATTTAACCTATAGATAGGACCAGAGTTGAACTGGGAGCGATGGCAATGAAGAGGTACTTCGCATTCCCTAAAGTTCCAGCATTACTGGAATCTCACCATCAGACTGTTAAGTGTCATATCCAGGACACTCGTTCGGTGGGATGAAACTTATCCTTTTGCAGTGAAGCAGTCAGTGAATTCTACAGCCTAAGCCGACTAGGCAAAAGACATTTCAATATGTGCAATCAAAATGATTAATATTATTAATCAGGGTGGAACGATAAAACTGTTGCCCGAAAAAAGACGACATGATTCCATTTCCGTTTAATGAAAACCGGTTTTCTTTTTTTTGTTACAGACCGTCTTCTAGTTGGCCAGTTGTGTACAAATCCCAAGAGCGATAGGAACCTTCTATCTTGTCTGAAAGTGACACAATGTTCAACGAGCGAGATCGGAGATGCGCCGCTGTACAACCCATGCTCTCTACCGATCCAAGTTATGACAACAGGACCATTGCCAGCACCCTCGAAATGCAAATCCGGACGGTTCAACGCTTGAGGGCACAGCTCAACGCATCAGACGACCCTTTGGAGGTGTTGGAACGGAAGGACACTGCCAGGAAGATCCGAACAAAGGAGTTCATTGAAAAGGTCCTGGCAATGATTGATGAAACTCCCCAGTGGCCTATTCGGTAGATTGCCAGAGATTTAGACGTCTCACACACAACTATGAATGCATGTGTCAAGGAGGACTTTAAATCTAGGTCCTCCAGGAACCAGACAAGCCAGATCTTAACTGAGAAGACAAAGAACCTCAGGCTAATCAAGTCCATCAGGCCCCCTCCTCCCCCAACTTGAACCCGCTGGACTACTTCGTTTGGTCATACGTCGAGAACATCACCAACATGACCTCCCACAACACCAAAGCCAGCCTGATCACCGCCATCCGCCGAGTATTTGCCGAGCTCCCACCTGCGCTTGTGGAAAAGGCATTCTCCCTATCCCGGATCCGTATCGAGGCGGCGATTGAGGCTGAAGGCGGCTACATTGAATAGATGTCAGCTCTACTACATAATCAAGTTAACTGAATTGATTTTTTCAATAAAACTTTTAAAATAAAGCTATAGTGTTGTTTTCTTTAGGACGATAGTTCTATTGTTCCACCCTGTACAATCAAGTTAACTGAATTGATTTTTTTCAATAAAAGTTTTAAAATAAAGCTGTAGTGTTGTTTTCTTTAGGACAATTTTATCGTTCCACCCTGAATTAGCAAATTTGAAAGCATTTAACAGTGTTCAAACAAATCATCTTTGGCTCATTTAAAAATGTTACCAATATATATATATACTAGCTGAATCCGGCCACGCGTTGCTGTGGTTCAGTTTGTTTAAAATGGAAAAAAAATAAAATTCATGTTTCTAATATGTTTAATATTCCAATACTTGAGGATACACAATATTCTTGGTAGTTCCATTTTCTGTGTAGATAAAGAGATTGTCTGGATTGCCGACTCTGGAACAGGCAACATATAATTGCCCATGTGAGAAGCAATCAGTGTGTAAATATAAGCCACACAATTCTAAAGATTGTCCCTGTGCTTTGTTGATCATGACTGCAAATGCCAATCGAATTGGGAATTGCAATCTCTTAAATTGAAATGACATATCTGTTGGAATCATAGGAATTAGCGGTTTGAGGATATCTTCACCTTTGAAAGGCCCTGTCAAAATTTTTGCTTCCATGGTGTTGGTCATTAATTTTTTTACTGAAAGACGTGTTCCATCACGAAGCTTAGGCTGGTTAATATTTCGCAACATGATAATTATCACCGTGGTAAATGAAATCAACGACCTGAGCATAAATTCTGAACGAAGCTTTTGACGTTTCACTTCGCGCTAATGCCTTCGGAAAGGCTTAGAATCCATCTGTTTTCTTCCTCACCCCAGATATGGGTAAATAGTAGGGTAGACTGGCTCTTACGTCTTGGTTGAGCTGCTATACTAAGAGTAGAAAAAATCTGATTTTAAACCGGCTGTAACCCGCTTAGAAATTAACCCTGTCACATTTTGCCTGTGTTGGTTAAATACAAAAAGGATTTTAAGGTTGTTAATTCGTGAAGTAAAAGTTCCAATATCATCTGAAGAACTCCTTACATTTCAAGATTCAATTTGTCAAATGAGGACGAAGTCGGTTTAAGTCGTTTCATTTACTTAAGGGCATATTAACCTTCATGGGTTGTTTAATGCCAAAGCCACCCTTATAGAAGAATCATCATCCTCATTTTCATGTTGTGCCGCTAGCACGGATATCCCTGACTCTCTCTCACCACTTCTCCCTATCGTTCATCGCCTCTGGCAGGTCTTTAGGGCTACATCCCGTATCTTCACATAGCTGCTGTATGTATGTTCGAGCTGGTGGTCCTGCTTTTGAACGGCCATATGCGGGGGTCCATAGGAGTACATAACTTATGAACTCGTCCTTGCTTCTCCAGCAGGGGCCTGCATGTCTGGTTCTTCTAACTCGGATAGTTTTCGTGATGGGAGGCAGGTGGCCGTATAGTTGGTGCCTTGTGTGGTGTTGCCTCCAGGACTTGTTCAATAGAAGAATACTTGTGGGAATGAGGGTTGTCTTATCTTTCCCAAAGATATTAGTCCGAAAGTGAACGAAATAGAGCAACTGGAGTTCGAACTCGTTTATCTGTGTTTCATCAAAAGAATTGACTTTATTTTTTAATGGTATATCAACCTTCATGGGTTATTTTATGTCAAAGAAATCTTTGTAGAAAAAAAATAGTCGCACTCTTTAACCCATTACTCCGTAGCATAAAAGAGGTCATATTCTTTCTGAAAGTGAACATAATAGCGTGACAGGGGTTCGATTTCACTTACTTCGATGATGTAGTCCAGTATTTTAGCTGTTATGCCACGGGCACTCCTTTTACTGCATAAATCGTGGAATATTTGCAGAATATTCGCAATAGAATAAACTATTATCAGAATGCCCTGTGTCTCATACTTGAAGTAAACGTAAGCCTTTTATTTTCTATTCTTGTAACTAACAGTAATGTCAATTGATCCCACTGGCTTTTCGAATAAATTTAAAAGAGGATCTCTCCGAAGATAGAAATATTTAAGATATTCTGAAATAGAGAGTGCTGGGATTTACGAAAGACAATTAATTGCCATCGGGAACAGAATAATAGCCATGGGAATATAGGAATTGCCAGGCTCATGAACTAAGAAATATGTGAAAACGCATTCACAGCAAAAGTTTGACAAGAATAATTCTACAATTATACTATAGAACCCCATTTACTGAAAGGTGTTTTTTTTTTTTTGGTGGGGGTTGTTTAATGGCATATAAAATTTTTCGGCTTATTTAATGCCAAAGCCATTCTTGCAGAAGCAGGGAGTTCATACCTTTCCCAAGTGGTAAGTTCCAAAATGAACGTGAGAACTCGAGCGGAGTTCGAACTTGTTTATCTGCGTTTCATTAAAGAAATATAAGGTTTGCTTTTGTTTGGTTTGGTTTCTTTGTTTAATGACATATCAACCTTCGTTGATTATTTAATGCAAAAGTCATCCTTGTAGTACAGTAGAGATACGAGGTGCATATGATATGTTTCCAGACTTTTATTGTACAGGCATTTAGAATTGTCGTAGACTCTTGACTTTTTAATCTTGGTATGACAACTGATCAAGGAGAAAGAAAGTTGAACTCAGACTAGACTTGGAGAGGGATGATTTCTGTCAGTTTATTGGTTTCTAAGACACCATAGCGTCGGCCGTGGACTGGTTACCTCCGTAAGAAAATGAACACAGCGACACGAATTCAAATCTTGGACGAGATTTACTTGCATTTCACGTCACAGAAATACCCTTGAGAAAGGTTTGACTTCAATTATTTTCATCCTACTATTGTAAGTAGTTGATGGGACTATCTTTAGTTTTGGTTTGGCAACCTGTCCAGGAGAAGGAAAACTGAATTCAAACCTATTAAACACTGCTTGACCTTGTATCGTATCCAGCTAGTTCAGAGAGTTTGAGTATATATATATATATATATATGGGTAGCGCCGCCACAAACAAACCAGCTGATGAGATTAGTCTTTTTTGATTTACAACGAGGAATCACCGTGGCGTAGTAGTAACGTGCCGGACTGCAGCCTTGAAGAAAACGAGTTCAAACTTCAGTCGTGTCATTACTATCCATTTCGCACTAATACCCTTGGGAATTGTATAAACCCCTTATCCACCAGCAATGGATTAAATAGTATCACTGCTGTTTTTCAATAAGGATTGCTTTGGCTTTAAATTACTCACGAAAGTTGATATGCCATCAAACAAAGAACCCAAAATAATTTAATGCAAAGTATAATACGAAGTGGCCACAGCTTGATCTCTTATTCCAACGATGAGACGAAAAAGCAATAAAATCTGGTTGTATTGTAAGATACTAATGGAGTGCTCTCGGTGTGTGGTAATGATGTTTTGGTCCCGAAACTCTGACGCCAGAATCATTATTTACCAAATATTTTGTTGGTGGCAGGGTTGATATTTAGTTCAGTAATATATATATATATATATATATATATATATATATATATATATATATATATCTGTGTGTGTGTATGAATACACATATTTTTGTCTATGTGGGGATGATCAAAGATTGTTAATCACTACTATAAAATAAAGAATCTATTCAAACGTCGAACTGAAGAGGATTTTATAAGTACATAAAAGCTTAGAAGTGCGTTTAGCGGAAGGTTTTCATCGTAGGAAATGGAATCGGTGAACTGATTTCAAATTTTGGACAATGCTGTTCACATTTCGATACCCTCGAATGTCTTTGTGAAAGACGTTAAAAAATCTCTTCTCTCTGCCTCCCCAAAAACAGTTATGAGTAAACAGTCTAAGAGGAGAACTGAAGTCAAACCAGATTTAATTCCCAACAAAATTGGCCTTGCGTCACACCCTGACGGTGGTGAAGGGGATGAGTAAATATACTCATAGAAGCTAGTTTGTGACCAGGTTTCCAAACAACTGCACCGTCGACCTAAAACAAAGACGCTCGTAAGTGGGTGAACGGCATAACCAAATGAGCTACTTATTGAAAGCACAGTTGACTCGAAATAAAGGCGAGAATTTGTTATTCAAAGTGATGATTAAGCTCCTTGTTCAGAATAATACACGTAATCAGTGTCAATTTTCATATTTTACCATTCTTCCAATAATCATCAATAAAGGGTCAGGTGGAACAATGATTATTGGCGCGAAAACTAGAAACGATGAGCCTGGTGTATTCTGAGTTCAAGTCCTAGACGAGACTTCATTTCCCCTCAGAAACTTTTCATATGGGAAACCCATATGAGAAAATCAAAAGCAAACACCAAAACAAACAATGAAAAACCAAAACACATTCTAACTACTCCAGCCAAACATGAGTCTTTCCTACAAGCCAAAATAAACCATACTTAACCAATAACATCATACTAGTTGTCTAAATTTCTGACACGAAGCTTGTAGATTTTTATCATTAAGGGTTTTCGGACTATTGTCTTCATCTTTATTGTTATTTCCACAACATTTCGGCCGATATGTCCTCCGGCCATCTTCAGGTGTTTGTTATCTAAATTTCTGAGACGAAGCTTGTTGATTTTTATCATTAACGGTTTTCGGACAGTTGACTTCATCTTTATTGTTATTTACACAACATTTCGGCCGATATGTCCTCCGGCCATCTTCAGGTGTTTGTTGTCTAAATTTCTGAGACGAAGCTTGTTGATTTTTATCATTAAGGATTCCCGAACTATTGTCTTGATCTTTATTGTTTTTTTCGCAACATTTCGACCGATATGTCTTCCGGCTTTCTTCATGTGTTTGTCGAACTCGGGAACCTTCACAGTTATGGCTAGCGGAATCAGAACAGGCGACCCCCGTGGATTCAATAAAGGACGAAATTCGAAGTTCCGTGAAGGTTACAGAGTTCGACTAACACCTGAAGAAGGCCCGTGGACATATCGACCGAAACGTTGTGGAAATAACAATAAAGATGAAGACAGTAGTCCGAAAACCCTTAATGAAAAAAAAAAACAAAAAAAAAACAACATCATAGTAGTCGTCTGGGGCTTTAGAATACACTGACTGCATCTCTGCAGAAAGGTAGACCCCTATCTAACGAGTATCCCAGATATGATGGTGAGGCTCCAGTAATGATGGAGGTTTGGAGAATGCGGTGAACCCTTCATTGTCATTCCTCTCAGGTCCACTCTGGTCTTGTTTCCTACATGTATTTTTTGGGTCCTATCTATGACTCCAAAAGAAATGTTTGACATTTAAACCGTATGCAAACAAAAGGCTTATGCTAAACTAAATTGTTTGAAATAGAACTGTTTGATTATTTAACTGTGTATAAACAAAGGAATGATGGGGGTGTCCTCGTGGTGTAATGGTTAAAGCATTGGACTGCGTAATCGTAGTCCTCGAGTTCGTACTCCAGTCGCGCTATTACGTTCACTCTCGGGCAAATAACCTTGGGAAAGGTATGAGCCCCCTTATCCTCCCAGCTATGGGTTAAATAGTACCACTACTATTCTTCGAGGAGAATGGATTTGGCATTAAATAACCTAAAAAGAGTTGATATGCCATTAAACAAAGAAACCAAACCAAAAGAATGATGTTTAATTAAATGGTTATTGATACATAGCAATACTTGGAACCATTTAACTTTTGCTAAATTGAATTGTTAGAAATAGAACTTTTGGATCATTTAACTGCGTGTATCAACAAAGTGCGCTTACAAATTATGCATTAAAGTTAAGTAAAGTTGGTGATCGTAGTCGATGGTGACCTGAAGGCTCCTTTTTTGATCGCTACTACACCAAGGTGTAGAGGAGGGCGCTACTCCTTTCTCTGGATTGCTCCACTTTACTCTTGATCCGTATCTTATAACGCTGAGTGTTAAGCAAGGAGGCATCAAGTGCCATTTTTGTGTGTTTGGTATAACTCGACCTGGGATTGAACCCAGGTCTCCCAGCCATTGGTGAACACTCTAACCATCATGCCAAACAAACCGGACATGCATTTAATGTATAAGTAAAAACAGGATGTGGCATAAAATAACAAACAATGGTTGACATGCCATTAAACCAAACCAAACCATCAACCAATCATTGAACAAAAACATATAAAAATATCAAAATCTTAAACATTTTAATCCAGAGAACCCTCAACATCGGCAATAAAATCACCTAAAAAATCATCAAACAACACCATACAAACAAAAGCAATATTAACTCTCAAGGATCAATTAATAATCCATAGAGATCCAATTGTGCAGATAATATGGATATTGAAACTGATTCCATAAGTGAAAACCTTTATCAAGCTGATATATACTAAAAGAAATACATGTAGGAAACAAGACCAACTACAAAGCTTACGCCTGTGAAGAAAACGGAATATTCAAGAAGAGTTTGTATGTCAGTGAGCACTCACCAGTCAAACTAACCTAGCTTTGGGTAAACAGTAAATTAGACCTTTCAACACGGTTAAAACAACCAGTCCAGGAGAAAAAAAAACGATTTCTCACATACGAACTATCTCGACAGATATTCGGTTGGGCTTAGAAATTGTTAGCAGTAGCCACCCTCTCCATAGGGGTCAGAACTCCCCCAATAAAGGGGTGTCTTGGGTATGACACTAAACTTCATCGGATGATGAGGTTCAAGTTCTGGAAGTCTGAGGGGTATGGAATATCTCTTCTTTACAATTGTAACATAGGACCAATGTGTTGTGCTTTAAAGAAAGTAGTCGGCAGAAAAAGAAATACTCAAACTCGAAGGTAAGGGAAGAAAATATAGCAGTCGTTTATTATTCACTTAGGGCTATGATCGTTGCAACTCGAAAAGTTCATTTTAGTTGCGTTCCTCTTCTCCCTTCCTCTTGGTGGTGTCGACGGTGTGGGTGAGAGCTGACTGTTGACATACGCCGGACAGATAGGTCGTAGCAGACTGGGGTAGGATGGGTCAGGGCATCGGAACCTTTAACGCACCCCTTTTGACAACTGCCTTCAACTCTTCTAAAATCTGACTTGTTTTCTTATATAGAGATTTTGGGGAACAAATTGAAGATCCCCGAATGTTCGATGTCACCAGTGAAACACGTGATAGTTCATCAGGGATTATTTTAAAATCATGTCTAACTTTGCAGGTCATTCTGCCCGCATGCGCTAGTCTCGTGACACCTTCACTGATTGACGACAGCGCCAGTCCGTAATATTACACCATTACTCGCAGTGTTATATAATTAAGGAATGATTTTTTTATTTTAATCATTTTTCATTAATAATATTTCATCATTCAGTTTGGTTGGGCTTTGAACTATTCGTGTTAAGAGTTCAAGTGCATATCATTGGGTACAGTTTACGCTCGTGCGCAAAGAATATGACAATCACCATTGTCATAATAAATCCCAGACAGGAAATGGGGCTGGAGTGTGTATGACGTCATGCTCAGAAGAGATGTGCTCGGAATTTGAGGATTTTAAAAATCAGGTCAGTTGAGGATTTTTGATTGGACCATGCAGGCAGACAATTGAGTTTCTGCCATTGGAGCAGAGAATAGAGTTCTCTGCCATTGAGTTGAGTTTTCGACCGATAAGGCATACGGTTGAATTTTTCGGATCTTTACTGGCAGAGAATGAATTGAGATCTAAAACACCACGAGATGTGCCGAACGTTGGGGGTGTTGGTAGCATAGTATGGTCACGAAAGACTTTTAAGAATTGTGTCTCTCTCCTCATGTCGAAGAACCGAAATCAGAAGTTAATAAAACCGTTCGTACCTGAAAAACAGGGTCCGCCAGTATTTGTACATGCATCTGTGTTTTGTATTTGACTGTATTTGAATATGTATTTGTACCGTTGTATTGATATCATTATGATTATGGCTACGAGTAGTATACCACATTAGCACCAACCAGTCCAACCAACATAGCTTTTGGTACTTAGTAAGTTAGTCGCTTCAACTCGGTTAAAACAACTATAACATAGCCCTGATATGGCTACGTGAAATAGACATATTCATACCGGTACGTAAAACGTTCATAATGGTCATAACGCACATATAGATAACACAGGAATCCCGAAACACAAAACCACTTACGACTTCTTAGTTCAGGTACGAAACTTTTTATTACCTTTGAGTAAAAAGGTTTTTCGACATAAGGAAAGAGATACACAATCTTTCTATGCTGACTTTTCCATCTGCCTCCAATCACGTGCGGCACCCGCCGCATGGCCTCGGCGTGCTTCGAAAGTCAACCGTCTTCCACGGACGCTAAAACTTCACTCACTAACTTTTTTTCAAATCCCCAAAATCCTTCGCGCACGCTTCCGGTGCATGACGTCATTCACATCCCGTGGTTACATTTTCTATCTTGGGTTTCTATTGTGACATCTCTGAATGACACGTCCTCTCCGTGCGTGCGTGAACACGTGCGCTCATGTTTGCACCTAACTAACCCATGCGCTAAGCGGAAGGTTCTCAGCCTAACTAAACTGAAAGGCAAGATATATAAAACGAAATCCCTCGGCCATTATAATACACAACCAGTCCAGGAGGGAAAAAAACTCCTAATATCAAACCCACTTTACCTTACCTTAAATTGTGTCACATCTGATCCATGGTGCGGGAGTTGGATAAAATGCATACATAAAAAATGGTGTCGCAAAAACAACCGATTCTTCACGTCATTTTACCTCATTCTCTGCCATTGACAAGATATGATACAAATGTAAATTTTTAGGTACATGAACACATGGAAAAGATAAGAGCCAAAAATTGTTTGATCACTTCTTTAGATGGGATTCAGGCATCAGGCAACGAACTTAACCTACGCCTTTTTAGTTGAGGTGAGCAGGTGTACCCCATGAGGCCAAATGAGATACAAGGTTGGTTTAATGTAAAGCTCTCACCCAAAAAGCGAACCTCACGCGCGGTGGTTTTTAAAAATTGCTTGGATTTCGTCGACATTTCTTTTCAGGGGTACCGAAGTCCTCTCCAATATCAATTAAGTTAGCTGACTCTAGTCTTCGATATATCGCTAGGTATCAAATCGTGCGCCTCTTGATATCATTCCAACCTTCCACCAGATACGATTTGGCACAAGGTAATTTTTTTGTGTTGAGCCATGCATTAATCGAGACTCATGTGAGGCCGTCACAAAAAATGCATGATCCCGTCGGCATTCTATGATTGGTGCGTCTTAAGCACCAAACAAGGAACTCAGCCCTGCAAAATAGGTATTGCTTGGTGGGTGGCCGTCAGGGACCTGGCATCAGGTAAAACGCTCAATAACACCCATTTGGGGCCAGTCCGTGAGGATGTCAATTATTTGTCGCTGCCTCTCACCAGACACGACTTGACACAAGGTCAAAAGCCCGAAGGCCGATTAGAGTGGGGATAAAGGGGAGGGGAGGGGAGGTCGGGAACGAGCCGAGACTTGAACCCTGCTAGTCTGTGCTGCTGATCGGCTCAGTTAGTTCAATGTGAGCCTGATATTTGTCGCTGCCTCCCACCAGACACGACTTGACACAAAGTCAAAAGCCCGAAGGCCAATTAAAGTGGGGATAAAGGGGAGGGGAAGGTCGGGAACGAGCAGAGACTCGAACCCTGCTTGTCTGTGCTGCTCATCGGCTCACTTAGTGCAATGTGAGCCTGATGAGGCACGCAGTTTCACGAACCCAAATGTGGGTCTGGGCAGATATGCCAGTTTACGGCTTTAACTAGACGCTCGGTCTAGTGCAAGAGAGAGGGCTGCCTCTTCTGTGTTTCTGATCAGCCTGCAATAAGACTTAGCAAAGTAGCTTATTTTAATGGTGTTAGCTAATTTCCATATTTTGTTGTAAAAATTAGTTATTAAAAAAGAAGCAAGTTATTGGAGAAAATATAATCGAAAATAAACAATAGAAAAACATGTTTTATTCTTCATTTTGAATTTTTTTAATTACCTGTTTTTTTCTCAATGTTTTTGTTTATTCATTTCTAATTAGTGATAAAATGAAATAATTAACCCGATGTCTGAAAATTAAGATTCTGTACACCTGAGCATCTTGAATTAAAATGGGTCAGGCATCTGTTTTCTATTTTAGTCGAGTAATATACATGCTAGAAAACAGGCAAAATATAAGAGGTAAATAATATATATATATATATATATCTTCATAATCGTCATGTCGTGCCGCCAGCACGGATATCCCTGACCCTCTCTCGCCACTTCTCGCTATCATTCATCGCCTCCGGCAGGTCTTCTGGGTTACATCCTGTGTCCTCACATAGCTGCTGTATGTAAGTTCGGGCCGGTCGTCCTACTTTTGCTTGGCCATATGTGGGGGTCCATAGGAGTACATCACTTACGAGCTCGTCCTTGCTTCTCCAGCAGTGTCCGGCGTGTCTGGCTCGTATAACTTGTATAGTTTTCGTGATGGGAGGCAAGTGGCCGTATAGTTGATGTCTCGTGGGGTGTTAATACTAACCAAGGAGCACACGAATAAAAAATGACACAAGGTCAGTTTTTAAGGGGAATTTAACAGATTTAAATTTAGAGTTTTTTCTCCTAGACCAGTTAAAGAGCCTAGTCTGCGCTGCTATTTAACCACAGCTGGAGCGGGGAATAATTAGATCCATATCTTTCTCAATGTATTAGCACTATATGAAATGTAAATACCCTCTTACAGGATTTGAACTTGGGTCATCGTGTATATTTCCGATGATAGCCATGACACCACCGCACCTTCTTTACACTCACACACACACACATATATATATATATATATATATATATACATATTGTTATCCACAGACAGATCCGCTTCGTTCTATCAGAACTCATCAGTGTGACTAGACATACTAGATTCCCGTAGCTGGGATCGAAACCCAGTGGACTCAAACGCCAATCCAAGACTCTGCCCCTCTACCCACGAGAAAACCAGCAGCAGGGAAGTAAATTCTAAACGGTTATGAATCACAATTACAATTGTTTACATACATCCGCTCAACGGGTACCGTTATATATATATATATATATATATATATATATATCTGTCTGTGTGTCCTTCGATTGATATGAACATATATAACAAAACAGGAAATGATATATAAGTAAAGTAGGCGACCTTAGTCAAGGGTAACCAGAGAGCCCCCTTTTCAATAGCTGCTTCAACCAGGTATAAAGGATGGTGCCACTCCATTCCCTGGATTGCTCCAGTTTACCTTATAGTGTTGAGTGCAAGGTTGCATCAAGTACCATTTTTTGAGTCTTTGGTATGACTCGACCTGAGATTGAACCCCAGTCTCCCTGCCCATTGGCAAACACTCTACTCATTAGGCCAATGGCCCGTAATTAATATATAACTTTATAATAATAAATAAAAATCAAACAAAACAAAGAGAAAATATCTAAACAGTGTAATGTCAATATATAAGTTTATCTTATTTGGGGAAAGAAATTCGATAACTTTACAAGTCAGTGTTTTGATTTGCAGATATATACTAAAAGAAATACATGTAGGAAACAAGACCAACTACAAAGCTTACGCCTGTGAAGAAAACGGAATATTCAAGAAGAGTTTGTATGTCAGTGAGCACTCACCAGTCAAACTAACCTAGCTTTGGGTAAACAGTAAATTAGACCTTTCAACACGGTTAAAACAACCAGTCCATGAGAAAAAAAAAACGATTTCTCACATACGAACTATCTCGACAGATATTCAGTTGGGCTCAGAAGTTGTTAGCAGTAGCCACCCTCTCCATAGGGGTCAGAACTCCCCCAATAAAGGGGCGTCTTCTGTATGACACTAAACTTCATCGGATGGTGAGGTTCAAGTTCTGGAAGTCTGAGGAATATGGAATATCTCTTTTTTACAATTGTAACATAGGCCCAACGTGTTGCGCTTTAAAGAAAGAAGTCCGCAGAAAAAATACTTAAACTCGAAGGTAAGCGAAGAAAATATAGCAGTCGTTTATTATTCAGTTAGCTATAATCATTGCAACTTGAAAAGTTCATTTTAGTTACGTCCCTCACCTCCCTTCCTCTTGGTGGTGTTGGTGGTGTGGGTGAGAGCTGACTGTTGACATACGCCGGACAGATAGAAAGAAATTCGATAACTTTACAAGTCAGTCTTTTGATTTACAGTAATGCTAACGTTGCTAGATCATACTAAAATTCCTTGGTTGGATGTTTAGTTAGATTTCATGGCATATTTTATAGTATTGTAGATTGTTAAATGCCAAATCCTGTTTATACATATATTTAGATATATATGATTTGTAAATACATTTTGTTGATTCCACTTTTAAATGAGCCTGAGCACATTTTTTGACACTCAATAAAAAGGTTTCAAGTATTTCCATTCAATACGAATAATTATATTTACTATCGATCATTTCTTTCATCATCATCATCATCATCATGTCGTGCAGCTAGCACGGATATCCCTGACCCTCTCTCGCCACTTCTCCCTATGGTTCATCGCCTCTGGCAGGTCTTCAGGGTTACATCCCGTATCCTCACATAGCTGCTGTATGTATGTTCGAGCTAGTCATCCTGCTTTTGCTCGGCTATATGTGGGAGTCCATAGGATTACATCACTTATGAGCTCGTCTCTGCTTCTCCAGCTGTGTCCTGCATGTCTGGTTCGTCTAACTTGGATAGTTCTCGTGATGGGAGGCAAGTGGTCGTATAGTTGGTGCCTTGTGGGGTGTTGCCTCCAGGACTTGTTCAATATTGTTCGCAGCATTCTTGTGTAATTGCCGTCTAGCTTCTTCTCCAGGCGTTTTGTTAGCGCCCAAATAGTGCATCCATATATAGCAGTATCGATACGACCGCTGCCTGGAAGAAACTGCGTTTCATTTTATCGGTCAAGTCTGACTTCCATATGATCGATAGCTTATTGATAGCTGTCCATGCCTTCGTTAGCCGAGTGTCGATGTCTTTTTCGGTTGATGAGACACTGCTTCATAGGTAGGTGAATTTGTCTACCAGTTTCAGAGAGGTTCCGTCTTGTGTGGAAGTACTATTTCTGACTATTCAATTTAGCATAAGTCATTTGTTTACTCTCAGTTTAAATGTTAGTTCTATTTGATCCATATATAGGATCTTATAAGGTGCTACCACGCAAGAGTGGACCTAATACCAATGGCAATAAAGGGGTACTCCACATTCCCCAAAGCTCCAAGAGTGGATCCTCACCATCAGATTGTTTTGTGTCATATCCAGTACACTCGTTGGGAGTGTCTTACCCCTCCGAAAAATATAGTCAGTATATTCTATGGCCCCAGCCGACTGAGCTGAAAATTCAGTGAATTGATCGCAGTGCACTTACCTAAGAAAAATGAAGGAAATATAACCTTCGGAAAAAAAAGGTGGGGTGGAGTCTTGATGTAAAAATTGTGGATAAATGTTCCATAGCCACAATTAACGCCATGTGCGAAATAGACATATAATGTTCATAACGATAGAACATATAAAAAACATAGGAATCTCGAAATTCGAAAACACGTAACGACTTCTTGTTTAGGTACGAAACCTTTTTATCAACTTTGAGTTAAAGGTCTCGACATAAGGAGGAGAGACACAATCTCGCTATGCCGTCTAATTCGTTTGGCCGCTATCTCGTGCGGCACCCACGGCGCGCAAATTCGTCTCGCCTCAGCGAGCCCCAAAAGTCGACCGTCTTCGTTCAGTGTCTAGTCTCAACTCTGCCAACTTTCTTTGAGTTCTCCACAAACCTCTGCGCGCTTCCGGTGCGTGACTTCACTCGCACTCCATCACCCGTTTCGTCTCGGACAATTGTGACATCTCTGAGTGACACCTTCGTCCGCGCGCGCGCCCGCGTTGACACCTGCATCAAGTTTGCACCTAACTAACCCATGTGCTGAGCCGAAAGGTTCTCAGCCTAGCTAAACCCAAAGGCACGAACCGAAATCCCTCGGCCATTACGTTACATAAATAAATTTATGTAATTTGGAAATAAAAATTAGTTAACCTTTTAAAGCGAGTGTTTTGATTTGCAATAAGGCTTACGTTGCCGGATGCAGAAAAGGTGAAAGTTGATAAAGTTGATAGGTTAGTATTATTAATCTTAGAAAAATAATCAAAAGATTATTACAAACAATAATAATACATTGTTATTGATTTTCGATCGTATTGATTGAATAACCTGTTTTCTTTTTTAAATGATGCATTTGTGTAATATAATAGTCGAGGGATTTCGTTTTATATATCTTGCCTTTCGGTTTAGTTAGGCTGAGAACCTTTCGCTTAGCGCATGGGTTAGTTAGGTGCAACATGAGTGCTGGGGTTCACGCGCACGCGGGGAGGATGTGTCATTCAGAGATGTGAAAATAAAAATCCCAGATAGAAAAATTTGACCGGGGGATGTGAATGACGTCATACACCGGAAGCGGGCGCGGAGGATTTTGGGGATTTGAGAAAAGTCAGTTAGTTGAGTTCCTGCCTCGGAAGAAGAACGTTGAATTTCAGAGCTGGGCGAGGCCAGACGACTTTGTGTGCTACGGGTGCCGCGTGTGGTGGTGGTGGTGGGGGGTGCAGTTGGAAAAGTCAGCATAGAAAGATTGTGTATCACTCTCCTTATGTCAGAAAACCTTTTAACTCAAAGGTAATAAAAAAGTTTCGTATCTGAACTAAGAGGTCGTAAGTGTTTTTGTGTTTCGGGATTTCTATGTTATATCTATATGTGCGTTATGAACATTCTATGTTCATTTCATATTGTCATGTATGGCTATGTAACAAGTGTTCAATAGAATAATCAGTGTTAAATAGCAATACTTGTTAAAATGTCACTGTCTATTCATGTATGGCAGCGTAACATTTGTAAAGGAAAATATGAAAATTATTTAAATTTTAGATCAAAAATTGATACTTATTTAAATTTTAAATTAAAAATTGATACTTATCTAAATTTTGAATAAAATACTGATACTTTTCCCATGTTATAAAACTGGAAAGAAGCGGTTGTTTTGGTGACAAAAGGTTATGTAGAAACCAGATATAGATCAATAGACAGACGTTGCTGCTTTACAGACAGAGATAAGGAGTTACCAATAAGCATAACTGTTTTTATTTACTTTTTATCGAATTTTCTTATGTTTTTTCTTGTAGCATAGATGTAGCAGAAATTATCATGGTCATCATCATTAAGATTAAAGTGACTGCACGGATTCTATGGACTCATGTTGTATAGTCATCTACATCATCATTCATCATCATCAGCATCACAACGACACAACATCAAAGACAGACGCATGAATAAACGACGCACGCAGTAACAATTAAGATGCAGGAAGGAAGACGCAAGAAGAAAGGGAGGAGGAAGACTTCTTTAGAAAAATATTTACCTCTCACTTTATTGCAAGGGTTCGAAAGGGTTGTTCAAGGGTTGCATGTGAGAGGGTGCTGGAGACCGAACATAAACTTCATATTTTGACCCCACTGTTATGACCGTCACGTTGTGTCTTTCTTGTTCTCCTGTTGTTCAACCGGAGGCCTCTATCGGGGGTTTCCGAGAGCCCCCTCGGTCGGGTGTGGCCTTCCCTACCACATCTGGTCTCTAGCTATCTGGAATTCTACTGGCAACTGCTTTGGCACCCAACTCAACTCAATTATATAATAATTCAACGCCCACACGATCGCCCACTGGATCTTTGAAATCGAATGTTTAATCGTCATCAAGCGGAAATAACTGTCATGCAGTTCAGAGGTTACTCTCTTCCGGTGCATCACTGTAGTGGCACAATGGGACCTTCACCTTGTCCCATATCATAAGCCTTAATCCACCTACGCGATCTCTTTCGATTACTGGCCATTGGAATGTGTCACTTCCTTCCGGTGTATCACCTTGGAATAGTATTTTTGGGTCGGGGCGAGGGTCAAAACATAACACTCACTCTATTTCTTTCACCACACTCTCTATTGGTCATAGTTATTTAAAAGTCCTCTAGAAGGCACCCAGGGTCCAAAAATAGCTGATAAATGTAAGTCTTAGTAAGTTGGTCAATGCAGGTGAGCCCATAAGTAGGAGTCCATTCATGAGTTTGTCCCTACTTCACCAGCAGTACCCAGCATGCCTTGCTCATCTTACTTGGATGGTTTGTGTGATGGGAAGTAAGTGTCCATACAGCCGTTGCTTTGGGGGCGTGTTGCCTCCAGGAATTGCTGAAAACATCATGCAACATTTATATGTAGTTCCCATCGTGCTTTTTCTTCAAGTTTTTCATCTGAGTTCTAATGGTGAAACCAGACAGTAGTACTGGAACGGATACAGTTTGGAAGATAAATAGATGGGTTGACAGGTCGTTAAAATCAATCAATCAATCAATCAATCAACCACGAATCTGTAAGCATATCAGTTACTTCCGTAATCACTGAGGTACTGATAATATTTCTACAAACTCCTGGAAGTAGATGTGAACAATGTACCACGAAATTGACAGTGTCACCCACAATAACTGGAGTACTGAGAACGCACACACAGATTTTTACGACGGAAAGAATGGACTGTTCAGTAAAGAATAAATCTTATTCGTGCAATTAAGAATGCCGTTAATATCGATGATGGTATACTTTTCTGATTGGTCGACCTATAAACTCAAGATAAAATCCAACTCTCGCTATATATAGCCCCGCGCTCGAATACACATCGTGGATTGTAGCCTAATTGACCGGATTTTGAACCCTTAATTTCAATCAGTTTCCCCCATGTTTCCGCAAGACGAAAAGAGTCATCATTAAAATTGACTCAGAGATTTTATAAATTTATCTTTTTCGTTTACCATTCATATCAAATAACATTACACACACACACACACATATATATATATATATATATATGTGTGTAAATGCGTGTGTGTGTGTGTGTGTGTGTGTGTGTGTGTGATTATCAAAATGTACTTGAACCAAAGTATATATATTCAGAGAGTATAAGGTTCTATCTACATCAAAGGACACTTGATACAAATGTTACGTGCATATGCCAAAATATAGTAACTATATTTCGAGTACTCTCTCTTTCTCTTTATATATATATATATATAATGAAAAATTGATATAATTTCATAATCAAATATCTTGACCAATTTTCATTCCAAAAACCCCATATTTTAACACTATGTGTAGATTTATCTCAAAATTCTGCTAAATATTTTATTGGGGTTTTCAGACGTAGAAATTCCATTCACTGAAAAAGAAAAAGGTTTTGAACTTTAAACATAATTTTCAGTTTTTCCTTCACGTACTGTTAAAATCTGAGATCATTTGAACGAGAATTGGTTAGGTTATTAGATTACGAAAAGATATCAATTTATCCGTCTGAATTTTGAAGCTGAAGCTGGATGTGCAATATTTTGTGTGTGATTTTTCGGATTGTTGTCCATGTCTTTATTGTTGTTAGTTGTAACACAAAGTTTAGGCAGTTGTATACTTCGACCTTCCTTGTTTATCCAGGCAAAGAAACGATTCAATCATTTTTAAAGTTTGACTGTTGATCAAAAAAGCCCTTTATGATTGAATCATTTCTATGCCCAGATAAACAAGGGACACCTGAGGAAGGTTGGAAGATTCAGCGGCCGAAACATTGTGTTACAACTAACAACAATAAAGATAAGGACAACAGTTCGAAAAATCACACATAGAATATTGATATCAATTTGTTTGAAAACCCCTAGTCTGTCTGGTTTCCTAGTTTTAATAGCATATCATCCTTAATGAGTTATTTAATGCCAAAGCCATCCTTGTTGAAGAACAGTAGTGGTATTATATAACCATACATAAAGGGAATAGAAGATTCATATCTTCTCAAAGGGCATTAGTACAAAAGTGAATGCAATAACGCGATTAGAGTTAGAACTCATTTACTACAATATTTGCTTGCCCAGTCGGCTCGGGTTGTAGAATACACTGACTGTAGAAGACCCCCAACGAGTGTCCTGGATATGACAATAAACAATCTGAGGGTGAGGTTCAAACAGTGCTGGAGCTTTGGGGAATGCGGTGTACCCCTTCATAGCAATCGCTCCCAGGTCCACTCCGGAGTGGTAGCACCTGATAGGGCCCTATCTATGGGTTAAATAGAACTAACAGCATACTTATGCTAAAACGAATTGTTTGATTAAACTGAATAGCTTGAAATAGAAATGTTTTTGGCACTTAAACCGTACTTACATTTAAACTGCGTGCTTATGCTTAACTGAATTATTTGAAATAGAACTGTTATTCGACATTAAAACTGTATTTACACTTAACTGAATTGTTACATATAACTGCTTGAATAGTTTGAAATGGAAATGTTTTTGACAATTAAACTGTTTACTTATGTTAAAGTGAATTGTTTTAAATAGAAGAAGCAGAGATGAACTCATAAGAGATGTACTCTTATGGATCCCCACACATGGCCGCGCAAAAGCAGGACGACCAGCTCGTAAGTACATTCAGCAGCTATGTGAGGATACAGGATGTTGTCCTGAAGACCTACCAAGGGCGATGAACGATAGGGAGGAGTGGCGAGAGAGGGTCAGGGATATCCGTGCTACCAGCGCGATATGATGATGATGATGATGATTTACATAAAAATGGATTTGGCGTTAAATAACCTACAAAGGTTGATATACAATAAAAACGAAACAAACCAACCAAACCTACAATATTTGCAGTCCATTACGCTACCCAATATGCCACAGAGACTCATCTGTGAAACACCCTGAACAGCTTGAATGATGTCCGTCGTTTTAATAATACTTTTTATATGAAAACGATATTAGCCATTGAATTTATTGCTTTGGTGTAATCTTTCTATCTTCTTGTTTCTTTCAGTAATTTTTCTTTAATGGAGTTGGGTAGGCAAAGTAGCTTTTAAGGTCTCACCTCCTCCAAATAAAGTGCTTATATTTCGTATTTCATTTAGAGTAAATAAAGACCTTCTTCTTCTTCTTCTTCTTCTTCTTCTTCTTCTTCTTCTTCTTCTTTAATTGTACCAACAGAATGAATAAATAAGTAAAAAAAAACAACAGAAAAAAAAATTGAATCTCTCGTGAAATGGTCATTTGATTTAATCTTATTAGATAAGCGTTTGCTGAATTTATCTGAAAAATACTGAATCTACCGAGAATTAAATTTTAAAAACATTATATCGATCCGTTTGACTTCTGTCCCGAAATTAGCAATTCATTTAATATTGTGTGAGGTAATGGGTAGCAAGCAAGACGGGTAGTTTATTGCTAGAAAGGTTGCTTCTCACAGAGTGACACATACTTCTTGGTCGTTTTATTTCAGAGGGATTTCTCCTGATTTACAAAGGATTTTTGCAAGATAATCTTACATATTTGTCAGATTACGTTGTTCCTAAATACCAGCCACACCCATGCTTGGTTTGGTTTATCTTTTAATGACATATTAACCTTCACGGGTTATTAAATGCCAAATCAATCCTCTTAGAAGAACAGTATTGGTAGTATTTAATCTATACCTCGGAGGTAAAAGGTTTCATGCCTTTCGCAAGGGTTTTAACGCCAAAATGAAAGCAATAGCACAATTGGATTTTAAAATTGCGTTTTGTTGCAGTCAAGCATGTCAGCTAATCCGTAATGGGGACTATACACATATAACTGGAGAGGGGATTACTTTCCCTATACGTGACTTTTGACCCGTGCTTTTCAGAGGATTGTGATGCAATGGTTATCGTCTTTGGAAAAAGAATCAAATTCAAATTGTTGACGAAACTCTACTTCACTTACCGCTAATGTCTTTGGGAAAGGCTTGAATCCATCTGTTCTTGGAAAAATAATAAGCTAGGATAGGTTCTTTAGTTTTGATTAACCAACTAGTCTAGGAAAAGGAAAACTCAAAATTTAAACCAGCTTTACCCAACTTAAAAATTGGTCTTTGGTCAAATCCTGCTCATGTTGGTGTGTTGGATAAATTCCTATTATAGTAGAAACAATGTGGTAGACTGATAGTTGGTTGATTGGTTGGTTGGTTGGTTTTTGGTATATAAACTATTGTAGGTAATTTAATACCAAATCCCGTTCATACATACACACAAACACACACATATATATATACGTGTTTACCTTCAATAGGTTTCCAGGCGTTTTTGTACTGGCATTTAAAATTGCCGTAGACTCTTGAAAATTCAATATGTTATTGCTATACATCTTATGAGATGAATGACCAATTTTTATGATTTCAAGTTCAAATGAACAGCTACAGCAGCAATTGGAATACACCCTACTAAAGCCTGATTGTCACAGCTGGTGAATTTCAAAAATGCAATCTGGACGTGAGGAAGAATGATATGCAATAAAATTCTGTTTCAAATTTAGAAAAAATGCCACAGAAACTTATGGAATGCTTCAGACTGCTTTTCGACCATCTTGTATGAATCGAGCATCAGTTTTTGAGTGGCATACGAGATTCAAGGAAGGCAGAGAGTCTGTGAGGGATGATGAGAGTTGTGGGAGGAGTAAGGAAGTCAATAAACCAGAGTTGATTGGCCAAAGGGTGACGGTTAGGGTTAGGGTTACTATGAGATTCCTTGGGAAGAGGCCAGCACTCTTCAAATCGGGTCTGTGGCATTTCCGCCAGCACAATACACCAGTCAACAACCCCCTCATTGTTACAGACTATTTGACCAGGATGGGCATCAAGACACTTCCTCAGTCTCCCTATAGTCGAGACCTTGCTCCCTGTGACTTTTGGTTATTCCCTAAACTAAGAGGCTGACGTCGTTATGAGACAATTGAGGAGATGAAAGAGGCTGTGACGAAGGTCATTGACACAAGAGGACTTCCTCACACAAGAGGACTTCCTCACTCAAGAGGACTTCCATGGGGCCTTGCAGAAGTCATTGGAACGGTACAACAAGTGCATTGCAGCCGGAGGAGATTACTTCAAAGGGGACTAGAGCTCCATGTGTGTACTATCAATAAAAGTGCCCATACGAAAAATGTCTGGAAACTTATTTATTGATCCTCATATATGATTTGTGAACGCATAGTTTGTAGATTACAATTTTAATCGATCCAGAACTCATTTATTGGCACACTGTTAAATGGTTATGCAAGTAATATCTATAAGCGAATAGTTTTTAGGCAATTCTATTTGTAAATGAATCAGAACTAATTTGTTCGCACACAAGTAAGTGATTTCAAATATTGATATCTAACACTAATAATTCTTTTTAATATCACTCATTTGTTTGCACTTTCAAGTATTGCTCACACTAATAGTTTTATTTGTTTACAGAAAAATGATTTCAAGTATTCCTATCTAACACAAAAAGTTCTATTTGATATCAATCATTTTTTGCACTCACTTAAATGGCTTCATGTATTGCTATTTAACACCAATAGTTTTATTTGCACACAATTAAATGGTTTCAAGCATCGCTATGTAATATTAACAATTCAGTTTAATATCAGTTATTTGTTAGCTCGCAGTTATGTTGCCCTATAGGGTCAGAGAAATTTACTAACTAAAAGCTAAAGAAACCGATTTAGATTTTGGAAGAATAGAGTACAAATGTCGTAAGTAGTCATAATGCATTTTTGAAATGAAGTGTAGATAAAAATCATAATTTTGATGAAAAAGGGATTTGACAAAAACGAATTGCTATTGGGAAAAAAGCAAACATAATCTTATTTGTTAAACTAAAGCCATCAGAAGTAAGGTACTATTTACCAACCCCTCCGCTCGGGCAGGATATGACACTAGGTCAATTTTTAAGCGGAGTTTAACAGGTTTGAATTCAGAGTTTTCCTTCTCCAAGACTAGTTGCCTAACCAAGGCTGAAGAACCTAGTCTGTCCTACTATTTACCCATAGCTGGCGGGAGAATAATTGGATTCATACCTTCCCCAAGGGTGGTGTCCTCGTGGTGTAATGGTTAAAGCGATGAGCTGCGGAATCGTAGTACGTGAGTTCGTACTCCAGTCGCGCTATTACGTTCACTTTCGGGCAAATACCCTTGGGAAAGGTATGAACCTCCTTATTCTCCCTCCAGCTATGGGTAAATAGTAGGACGGACTAGGTTCTTCAGCCTTGGTGAGGCAACTAGTCTAGGAGAAGGAAAACTCTGAATTCAAACCTGTTAAACTCCGCTTAAAAATTGACCTTGTGTCATATCCTGCCCGAGCGGAGGGGTTGGTAAATAGTACCTTCCCCAAGGGTATTAGTGCTATGTGAAATGCAATCAGTCTCGTCCAGGATTTGAACTCGTGTCGCCGTGTTCATTTCCTACGACGATAACAACTACACCACGGGCACCTCCACAGAAGTAAGGTAAATTGTTGTGACAGATTGCTGTGTTTCAGGAGGTTTGAAGTTAAATAGTCCACTCTTGATCAGAACGCTAACTGTCGATCATCAAAATCCACTGATCTAAAATTAGAATAAACTAGTTTCCAAATTTGGAATAAAGAATTTATTTTTTAAACAATACCGAAATAATATGCGTTAGCAGAAAATTTATTGATATCCAAATTAAGAGAAAATTGATATTTTTTTGCTTTTGTCCTCCCCGGCCCTCAGACAAAGATGTGCATAAACTGACTGGGTTTGCCCCTTGTAGTTGGTAGACTAGCGTCAGACGAGCAGGAGGCAGCTTCTAGATTTCACACACCCTGGGATCACTTTTGTGTCCGACTATCCAGAGTGGAGAAGTAGAGAAAGCTATTTTACATGTTGTTCAGACGTGATGTAGTCTTCCTAATAGACCACCTAATAAAGAAACGAGAAAGACTGAGATAATCCAACGCCTTGAGAGATATCCTTGTGTCAGACTTTTGAAGGAAAAAAGTGAAGTGAAGCCTGAAATAAATCGACGCCTTGAAGTAACCTTGTGCCACACCCATGGAGATAAAGAAGGGAATTGAAATTGAGATATGTTACGTTAGAGACCAGCGCGGAGCGGATGACAGATGGCCTTGTGCCAGATTCATAAATATAAAGAAACGAAGAGTAACCAATATGATATGATACCTCAAACCACCCTAGGTATAGAAACCACCCGAAGTGAATAAAGAGAACATGATAAGAAGAGTAAGTCCCGCAGAGAGAACGCGAGTTGAATTCCCCATGTCGTTCTGAGACCTGACCTTCACTCAGACTCACCTGGGTGTAGAAAACAGCGAAATGAATTGAGAAAACTCGGCAATTGCCGAGGGACAGAGAAATGCCCGAACTAGCTCGTCAGTAGAAAAAGGCGACTACAACATTCTACATCTTTGACATTGTACCTGACATTCACGAGTATAGAAACAGAAGAAAGCTGATCATCATATAACCCAGCGAAAAAAAGGTGAAGCTTAATGTAATAATAATAAGCTTAGCATAATTAGCTTTATGATAAAAAGCTTATCGTAATAAGCACTTGTGAAGTAGTACTAAGGATCGAGGAAAGCAAACATAAGTGCCATTTAAGATTGCCTTGTGCCAAACTATAGAACGAGAGGATAAAAAATCTTAAATCTTATACGAGGAATTGACTGACAGTTAATTCGTGAACTGGTCTATGACTAAAACTTGCCTCCTCTGGGATGGAGGAATATACGCATTATTTTTGAAAGACATTTTTTATACTAAATATTCTATACTAAATATTTTACAAGTCGTGTTTTGTTCTCTGTTACTTAGCGTCGACTTTTTTTTATTTTCTTAATTGTGCTGCCTCATTCGGCGACTCAGACTAGCGATTGAACGTGGGCAGATAACGAATTGTTCATGTTATCCGAAGATATATCCGATTAGCGGAACGATCAGAGGATTGGAAGTGGAATTACTCCCCATGTTTGTACTGTCACACTTAAATGGTTAACTAATTCTTTTTCATCAATATGTGGAACCCTAACAGGTTCTACCACTCCGAGTTTGAGTGTAAAGAGGAGTAATTGCAATAAATTGCTATTTCACGTTCTCCAGAGCTCCAGGAATGAAGATAGTTTAGTATCTGTTGTATAGTGTTAGATTGAATACTTCAATAGCAACAATGTGGTACACTGAATACTTCAATAGCAACAATGTGGTAGACTGAATATTACAGTTGAAACAATGTGGTAAACTGTAGACTACAATAGCAACAATGTGGTAGACTGAATACTACAATAGCAACAATGTGGTAGACTGAATATTTCAATAGCAACAATGTGGTAGACCGAATATTTCAATAGCAACAATGTGGTAGACTGAATACTTCAATAGCAACAATGTGGTAAACTGAATACTACAATTGCAACAATGTAGTAAATTGTATACTACAATAGCCACAATATGGTAGACTGAATAATACAATAGCAACAATGTGGTAAACTGTAGACTACAATAGCAACAATGTGGTAGACTGAATACTTCAGTAGCAACCATGTGTTAGACTAAATACTTCAATAGCAACAATGTGGTAGACTGAATAGTTCAATAGCAACAATGTGGTAGACTGAATAGTTCAATAGCAACAATGTGGTAGACTGAATACTTCAATAGCAACAATGTGGTAGACTGGATACTTCAATAGCAACAATGTGGTAAACTGTAGACTACAATAGCAACAATGTGGTAGACTGAATACTTCAATAGCAACATTGTGGTAGACTGTAGACTACAATAGAAACAATGTGGTAGACTGAATACTTCAATAGCAACAATGTGGTAAACTGTAGACTATGATAGCAACAATGTGGTAGACCGAATACTTTAATAGCAACAATGTAGTAGACTGAATACTACAATAGCAACAATGTGGTAAACTGTAGACTACAATAGCAACAATGTGGTAGACTGTATACTACAATAGCAACAATGTGGTAGACTGGATATTTCAATAGCAACAATGTGGTAGACCGAATACTTTAATAGCAACAATGTGGTAGACTGAATACTACAATAGCAACAATGTGGCAGACTGGATATTTCAATAGCAACAATGTGGTAGACTGAATACTTCAATAGCAACAATATGGTAAATTGAATGCTACAATAGCAACAATGTGTTAAATTGTATACTACAATAGCCACAATGTGGTAGACTGAAGACTACAATAGCAACAATGGAGTAGACTGAATACTTCAATAGCAACAATGTGGTAGACTGAATACTTCAATAGCAACAATGAGGTTGAATACTACAATAGCAACAATGGTAGACTGAATACTATCATAGAAACAACGAGGTAGTTAGCATACTACAATATAAATAACGTGGTAGACTAAATACTACTGTAGAATATGTTTTAACTTGTTCATATATTATAGCGTTACTATGTCATACTTTTAAAGTCCCACCATTGACGAGTTTTTATCTTATCACACCGATCGATATCATCAAAGCGACTCAGATAAAACTTTTGCAATTCTATTCCAATTGATTATACTAACCCAAGATAAACTGGCATTCACGAATCTCTGCCAGGAAAAGGAACTAGTCACACATTGCTTACACCAGACAGAGAATCTGTAACTAATTAATATTTGGAGCTACGACTCATGATAAAATATTAATGGCTAGAATAAATGATAGTCGAAATCAAAAGATTCGCTGAAGGCTTCGTTCGTCTAAATTACGCAACTGCCAGTAGGCCATTTTTTTTTAATTACGTCGATTCTATTTGGAAGTCATTGCCAGTAAGTTTGATTCAATTCAAGTACCCTATACTTCTGGCCTTGTGCCAAGCGGGTACCTTGTTTCATGTAATGGTTAGGCAGCAGTCACTAGCTAGAGAGTTTGACCCTCACTAAGTACTCTATTCTTCAGGTCTTGTGCCAGACTAACAATGAGCTTAAGAGATGATTTCCTCAAAAGTTCCATTTAGTCTAATGGTTACATAATGACACGAGTATCTCTAGTAAAGTCGCTGGTAGCAGCGTAAACAGACAGTCAGTTTTTAGTGAGTTTGATTCTCACCAAGTGCTATTTATTTTTGGCTCTGTGTTAGACTTAGTAAATGACGACGGTAAAGCATTAATTTATGCCTGTGGCGTAATGGTTATCGTCGTAGGAAAGGGACACGGCGACACGAGTTCAAATCCTGGACGAGACTGATTGCATTTCACATAGCACTAACACCTTTGGGAAAGGTATGAATCCAATTATTCTCCTTCCAGCTATAAGTAAATAATAGGACAGACTGGGTTCTTCAGCCTGGTTGAGGCAACTAGTCTAGGAGAAGGAAAACTCTGAATTAAAACCTGTTAAACTCCACTTAAAAATTGACCTTGTGTCATATCCTGCCCGAGATGAGGGGTTGGTAAATATGTGTAAAGTATTCATTTATTTCATTAACTGCATAGCGACAAGGGTATCTTGTGTGATATAACAATTAGGAAGTTAGACAAGCAATTGTTATTGCCCAGTCAGCTGGGGCTGTAGAATACATGGACTGCACCTCTGCAGAGGGGTAAGACCCCCCCCTAACGAGTGTCCTGGATATGACAATAAACAATCTGAGGGTGAGGTTCGAGCAGTGCTGGAGCTTTGGGGAATGCGGAGTACCCCTTCATTGCCATCACTCCCTGGTCCACTCTGACCCGGAGTGGTAGCACCTTATAGGGCCCTATCTATGGGTTAAATAGAACTAACAGCATACTTATGCTAAAATGAATTGAGTAAACTGAATAGCTTTAAATAGAAACGTTTTTGACAATTAAACCGTACTTACACTTAAACTGCGTGCTTATGCATTATGAATTATTTCAAATAGAACTGTTTTTCGACATTAAAACTGTATTTACACTTAACTGAATTGTTACATATTACTGTTTGAATAGTTTGAAATGGAAATGTTTTTGACAATTAAACTGTGTACTTATGCTAAACTGAACTATTTTCAATAGAACAGATTGTTTACATAAAAATGGATTTGGCGTTAAATAACCTACAAAGGTTGATATACCATAAAACCAAACCTGATAGGACCTGATAAGCAATTGTTAGTTGAGAGGTCGATTCTCACTAGATGTCCCATCCTCTGACCTAAATGAATTCTTAAAGATTTTCATTCACACTATTTATTACATATAAATTGACAGGAGTACCTCGTGTGATATGATAATTCGCAAGATAGACAAATAGTCCTCGGGAGAGAGTTCGATTTTTACAGGGTGCCCAATACGTCTGAATTTGCGAAAAACTAAGTTTAGCTGAGTTAATAAATACCTCAAAACAATCAGTCATTCTAATAGTTACATACGTATTTAGTGGACGTCTAGTTCATCTCGTGAACTATTTTTAGTTCATCGCTTGAAGTATTCCTACAGTTGTCTTGTTACCCATTTTTGTTTTTTCCGATTTTGTCGTTTCATTGTTTGTTCTTAAGTTATTTTTATTGATTTTGCTGAAATTGTCCTCTATAATCAGTGTTTCTTTGCTCTTTTTTGTATGTTCCAAAAACCCCTAAATTGTTCCATCTACGCAATCCTGAATGCTGGCGAGTCCTCTTCTTTCTTCTAGCCCAGGCTGTAGAATACGACGACTGCATCTCTGCTGAGGTGTGTTACATATTGACCTCTGACCCGGTCAAGCCGTCAAAATAGAAAATGCACCTATGTAAATAACAGGTGCATCTGGTCGAGGAATATCACTATATTATAACCTTAACTGTGGACGGGTTGAACGAGTGCGAAATTGTGACGCTCGCAGGAAGAAGAATGGACGTCAAATTATTGTATAACCCGGGTGAAGACAGGAAGTCAGTGAGTTGAAGATCAGACGAGTTGGAGACAAGATGCGGTAGAGAAAGCCAGCACCCAGTAGAGTGGGCCCTCAGGCCCCCGATTGAGCAGTTGCAGTTGGAGAGAAGATGTGGATTGAGGAACATGTCCCAGAGAGGCTGGGCACCCAGGCCCCCGGTTGAGCAGCTCAGGAGAACGGGAAAGAAACGCAGTTATGGCCAATAGAGTGGGGGTCAATATGTTGAAGTTCTGTTCGGTCTCCAACTCCCTCTCACACACAACCCTTTAAAAAAAAGTGAGAGGTATATTTTTCTAAAGAACTGTGTCGCTCGTCTTTATTGTGTCGTCGTTATGATTCTGCATACAGATGTATATGTATTATGTGGCTATACAACAAGAGTTCTGACCACTGTACCAATGAATGTCCAGGTATGATACAAAACAGTCTGATGACGAGGTTCCAGATATGCTGGAATTTTTGGGAATGTAAAGTACTTCTTTATTGCCATTGTCCCAAGGTCACTCTGGCCCGGAGTGGTAGCCCATGATAGGGTCCTCACTAATAGAACTGTTTGACATTTAACCTTTTTCAAGTAAACGTCTTTTGCTAAATTGAATGGCTAGAAATCGAACTGTGTTAACCATTTAAATATGTGTAAACAAATGACTGCTGTTTAATTGATTAGTTCGTGATACATATCAATACTTGGAACCACTTAACTGTGTGAAAGCAAATGAAAAATGATGAATAGAATTATTTGTGTTAAATAGAAATACTTGAAACTATTTAACTGTGTGTCTAAATTGAAATATAGGTATAACATAATACTTAGACTGTGTGCAAATAAATTGTGTAAAATAAAATAATAAGTGTCAAATAGCATAACTTTTAAACACTTTCCTATCTTAAAATTAATGATTAATATTGAATAGAATTATAAAAGTTTGGTAGCAAGCGGTCGTATCGATACTGCTGTATAGATGCACTACTTGGACGCTAACTAAACGGCTGGAGAAGCTGGACGGCAATTACACAAGAATGTTGCGAGCAATATTGAACAAGTCCTGCCGGCAACACCCTACAAGGCACCAACTATACGGCCACCTACCTCCCATCACGAAAACTATCCAAGTTAGACGAGCCAGACATGCAGGACACTGCTGGAGAAGTAGGGACGAGCTCATAAGTGATATACTCCTATGGACCCCGCATATGGCCGAGCAAAAGCAGTACGACCAGCTCGAACATACATACAGCAGCTATGTGAGGATACGGGATGTAGTCCTGAAGACTTGCCGGAGGGGATGAACGATAGGGAGAAGTGGCGAGAGAAGGTAAGGGATATCCGTGCTGGTGGTACGACATGATGATGATGATGATGATGATGATGGTGAACTGTATTTAAACAATAGTGATACTAGTGAGCAAAAAAAGGTTTTAACCCTTTTAAAAATCAAATCACCTACAAACTGCTGTCTCAAAAATCATATATATATCTATTCAAATGTGTGCAAACTAAAGTTAATGACTGAATGACTGAAGTTAATTTGTCACTGTTATATTGTCATACTTGAAACCATTTAACTTTGTTTAATAGTTAATAGAATGTTTCATATCATAAAGAAATACTTGAGACCATTTAACTTTATGCAAAAAAAGGATTCTTTTGTAACATATATATTTTGTTCTTTTCATGCCTTTTTCTTTTCGTCTCGGGCTTTATGTCGAACTTTTTCCTTCTTCGTTCTGCGGCTTGTGTCTGGTTCTTTTCTTTTTCTTTTAACTTTACTGTTTGTTTTTGGAGTTGAATTCTTTTTCTTTTTCTTTCTTTCTTGTTGCTTGTTTTTAGAGTTGAGTTCTCTTTCTTTTTCTTTCTTTCATTCTGGGGGTCTTGTGTCGACAGTTCTATTTCTTCTTTTTCTCGCTTTTGGGGTGCCGCATTTTTTTTTTTTCGGAGTTGAGACTTCTTTTCTTTTTTCTGTTGTGTCTTCTGCGTTTTCTCTCTCTCACCTGAACTAGCCGTTCGAAATTGATTCCTAATTGTACTTAGCTGTTTCCTCGATCCTGTGGACCCAGATTCGTAACCATGCCCTGAACGGCATGCTCTGGCTTCAGGCACCAAATAATCTTATGTAGCATATCCACGTCCAAAAATACGACCAAGATATTCACATGCATAAAACGTTCATAATGTTCATACGCGTATAGGAATCCGAAAAACACGAAATTGGTTCAAGTACGAAACTTTTATTTACCTTTTTGAGTTTAAGGTTTTCCGACGCGAGGAGAGAAAGACACAATTTCTTACTATGCAGACTGTTCGTACATTGTCAGCCAACGTCAGCCAACGCGCGGGCAACCCGTAGACCCCAACTTGTCTCGTCTCGTCCAGATCAAAAATCGTCTACCTTCCTCTAGCGTCGAATCTCAACTGACTGTTTTTTTCAAATCCCCAAATCGTCAACCCATCGCTGCCGGGCATGACGCCATTCACATCCCCAGTCCCAATTCTATCTGGGGTTTTTATTGTGACATCTGGGATTGTCACATCCTCCCCGCGCGCGCGTTAACCCCTGCACTCAATGTGTGCACCTAACTTACCAATACACTAAGCCAAAAGTTTCTCAGCCTAACTAAACCTAAAGGCAAGATATATAAAACGAAAAATGATAATATAAAAAAATTCCCTCTGCAATTAAATAACAGTATGAGCTTAGGTTTGTTTAAAAGTGATACCTACAAAACAGTTTTAAAAAACATTTTTATATATATATACATGAATGAAGAATAACTAAGTAAAGTAAATAAAGTCGGTGACCTTAGTCGAGGGTGACTCGACGGCTCCCTTTTCAATAGCTACTACACCGAAACGTAAGGAAGGGCGCTACTCCTTTCCCTGGATTGCTCACTTTACTCTTGATCCATACCTTATAATGCTGAGTATTAAGGAAGGAGGCATCAAATACCATTTTTGGAGTCTTTGATATGACTCAACCTGGGATTGAACCCCGATCTTCCGACCATTGGCGAACACTCTGTTCAATAGGCCAATGGATTTAGCATTAAATAACCTAAATGCCTTAGAACCCAACCAAACCAACATTTCTCTCTCCTTTCTTGTTATATAGAGTATATGTGTTACCTCTCAAGTATAAACCCTGTCCACAGTCATTAATGTTCTACAGTCCATATATTTAAGTTTCCTCCTGTTCCATTTAAAGAATAGTCCAGAGTATCTAACAAAGAGGACTGCCCATGTATTCATTCCTTTGATGAGCTTTCTGATGCAAATTTTGGTTTCGAGAAGTTATCTGATTCCTCAGAGGTTCTTTTTGTTTACTCTTTCTTTCATCTTTATTCACTGAATGATGTCCGCTTTCAATATTACCTGGTTTTTGTAATTTTCATTTGTTCCAAGTTTACCGACTCTTTTTTGATTGGGCAGTTCTATTCCTTTTGTTGGTTTACCTTTCCACTTCTTTCATCGCAACAACGGCATATTTTTGCAATCCCAAATTGTTGTATAGTACACTACGCGTATACAAATATACACGGGAACATAATCAACTGATAATGACAACTTCAATAACGAACGAATACACTTCTTTATAAAAATATAAATCTCTCACACTTTATTTTCGAAAGGGTGATGTTTGTTGTGTGTGAGAAATGAGTGGAGATAGAGACGGACAGCTATATTGACCCAAGTTCTTCTCTCGACCATAGCAGCACTTCTTTCGCATCTTGGCTTGAGTTGCTCAACCGGGGGTCAGTAAGGACCCAAAGCCCTCTGTCTGCAGCTGGTTCTCTCTTCGGCATCCTGTCTCTAACTGACTCGAACAGCCCGGGCACCTGGTTATATTATTTTCTAACGTTCACCTGCTTCCGTTGTTCTTCCGCTTATTTACACAGGTGTATCGCTTGATTGACGGCTCAGTCGAGGGTCAATATATAACAAAATTCCATTTTTCTGTCCTGACTGTAGATTCTAATAATTGGAATAAGGGCTTCTAGAAGTTTTTTTAAATTTTTAGCAAAGATCTTAATATTATCCATAAGGTGAGTTTATCTTTTCCTATTACTTTGTATATTTGCAGTCGTCAGAGTGTTTTCTTAATATTTTATTGAGTGGCATCATTGCTATGACAACTTGTAATGGTAAGAGTGAATATCCCAGGAAGATGGCTAATTGGATTTTGACTTCTGCAAAGGGGTTTTCCTCCCGCTGTTAATTCTACTTTCCAGTTTTCCGTAGGTCTTGTGATAAAGTTTACGACTTTAGATATCGGTAAAAAATTTTCATTCTACCATCCAAATTTGCGAAATTATGTTTGCCTTTTTGCGGGCTATCCATATCACAGATACGTTATTATTTACTCATTAGAGTTTTTCACATCAGCGTTAGATGATGGTCTTTCACTGGAGATTGAGTGACAGCAAGTCTCGTCAAGTCTCCAGGACTCCTCTCAGTATTCTGGTCGTCTTCAATAAAGCTGTTGTTTGGATGGTCTCCACTCTGCCGCCAACTTCCAAATCCTCCAGGCCCTTTAATAATTCTTTAGTTACCGTGCCAAAAGCACCAACCAGCATTAGTTGATGGTTTCTCACTAGCGTTTGAGTAACAGCAAATCTCTCCAAGTCTCCAGGACTCTTCTCAGTATTTTGGCCGATATTACTCATGCGGTAGTCTGGATAGTCTCCACTTCTCTTATTTCCCAGTCTTTCAGTCCCCTTACCAATCCTTTGGGAATTATTCCAGGTGCGCCAATTACAACTGGTATCACCGTCACCTTCATATTCTACACTTTTAAAAAAAGTTTTCTTACAATGTCTAGATATTTATCTCTCTTTTCGCTTTCTTTTAATCTTATTCTGAGGTTTGCCGGGACGGCAAAATCCATTATTCGGCAGATTCCCCTTTTTTGTTGTTGTTAACAATCACAAGGTCTGGTCGTCTTGCCGAGATGAGGTGATGTTGTTTGTATCTCAAAATCCCTGAGATGTTTGTGCGTCTCAAGGAGTAATTGGTGGTTTTTCACTGGAGTTTGAGCGATATAAAGTCTCCTTAGATTTCAATGACTCTTTTAAGTATCTTGCTGATCTTAATAGTACAGTATTCTGGATGGTTACGTTCTCTCTCTGGTCTCCAGCTCCCTCCTTCCAAGCTCTTGGAAACCGTTCCAATAGCACCAAATACAATTCATATCACCGATATCTTCATGTTCCACAGCTTTTTCAGCTCTCTCTCTCTCTCTCTCTCTCGCAAGAACCGAGTGTCTTTACAGTTCTTTGCTTTCGATTATTTACACTGTAGAGTCCGCTGAAATAGCAAAATTTACAAGATAACGAGTTATTTTCTTCTTGTTAATTAAAACTAAGGTGCCTGTAGTGTAATGGTTATCGTCGTAGGAAATGGATACGGCGACACGAGTTCAAATCCTGGACGAGACTGATTGCATTTCACATAGCACTAATACCCTTGGGAAAGGTATGAATCCAATTATTCTCCCCCCCCCCGCCAGCTATGGGTAAATAGTAGGACAGATAAGGTTCTTCAGCCTAGGAGAAGGAAAACTCTGAATTCAAACCTGTTAAACTCCACTTAAAAATTGACCTTGTGTCATATCCTTCCCGAGCGGAGGGGTTGGTAAATATGGTTAATTAAAACTAAGTCTGGCCAGGATTGGGTGATCCGCTTGTTCCTCAAAGTCCCAGAGAATTTTAAGGAACCCTCTAATCCCACCAGCTATGAGTTAAATAGTACTAGTACTGTTCTCTATTTATTCTCCGTCCCACCACCGGACAAGTATGGCACAAGGCCTTTTTTTAAAAGTGGGTCCGGACGCAGGGCCGCAGCCCACACGCGTCAGGTAAAATCCAAAAATACCTTCGGTTCCGTCGGCACCCCCCAAAGGGGGCGCCCCAGAGGCCAGGAAACAAACAACAAACTAGTAGTATTTTTTTATTGCTTTAGTATTAAATAACCCTCGAAGGTTGATACGTCTTTAAAACAAAGAAACCAAACGAGAACTATGTTTTTATTGTGAGGACTTACTCACTATTACAAGTGGGAAATCCTCCTGACGTATTATGCTGGACTTCGACGGCGTAGTATGTGAGTTCAAACTCTAGTCGCAGAATTGAGTTCATTATCGGCCATATATCCCTGGAAAAGATATAAAATCGTTCATCCAACAGCTCTGGGTTAAAATGTAATGCTTCAGCTCCTCAACTGGTATTGCTTTGGTATTAGATAACTCAAGAAGGTTTATATGCCATTAAACAACAGAAAAACAAAACAAACAACAACAACAAAACAACAAACAAACAAACCAAACCCAAACCAAACTCCAATCGAACTATTACGTACAATTTTGGAACAATACCCTTGGGAAAAGTATGAACCCCCTTATTCTTCCTGGAGCTATGGGTTAAATAGTACCACTACTGTTCTTTTATAAAGGTAAATTTGGCATTAAATAACCTGCGAAGGTTGATATGCCATAAAACAAAGAAACCAACTGTTACTCGTGTTACATATTCAAACACACCTGGTTGATACACTCTTCCTTATAATGTTATTTTATTAATAGTTCGACCCTATCCCATTATTCCGGTTAAAATGAGAACGCTGTCTTAACAGAGAAAGACTTTCGTTCCATGAACAGATTCAACAGGACAATAGTGTCTGACTCAGCAGCAGTTCGAGTCACGATATCAATTGTTATGTAATTGAATTTAAATATTCAAAATCGGAAAATCAACTCTTCTAAATATAAATCAAGTTCTTTTGGATTTGCTTCAAGTATTTTAAAAGTCATCTCATCACATTGTCACTGTATTTTTCAAGTATTTTCCTCACCTCTTTTAACTCTTTGAATCAGTCGGTGAAAGTTTCTAAGGTGGGGAGATTTAATGGGGATACATCTGAGGAAAAATATCTTATTCGAATTTGTATAAAGTCGTTAATGCATGACGTCAAAAATGGCGCCAATGTTGTGATTTTACAACAGAAGAAAGTTAGGAAGATGATGATGGGGAAGAGGAGGAGAAGGAGGAAGGAAAAAGTAGCGGAGGAGAAAGAGAAAAGTGTAGGGAGAGGGAAATGACGTCATATGAATATAGGAAGAGAGGGATATATGAAGACATAATTGATAATACAGGAGTCTTTAATGTACAGAAGAAGACAATGGAAAGAAGAATCTTCATTTTCAAGACGAAGAAAGAGAGAATGAGGATAATGAAAATGATGAAAGAGAATCCCATGAAGGAAAATGCGCCGAAAAATCCAGAAACAATTACGAGACAAAAAGCGTGACGATTTTGTGGTAGCAGTAGTAGTCGTAGTTCTAAGAAGAAGAAGAAGAAGAATGTGGTCACGGCACCAATTGTGGGGTCGCGGCACTAATTGTGGTCTTATATCCTATTTACCAACCCCTCCGCTCAGGCAGGATATGACACAAGGTCAATTTTTAAGCGGAGTTTAACAGGTTTGAATTCAGAGTTTTCCTTTTCCTAGACTGGTTGCCTCACCAAGGCTGAAGAACCTAGTCTGTCCTACTATTTACCCATAGCTGGAGGGAGAATAATTGGATTCATACCTTCCCCAAGGGTCTTAGTGCTATGTGAAATGCAATCAGTCCCGTCCAGGATTTGAACTCTTATCGTCGTGTCTAATTCCTACGACGATAACCATTACACCACGGGCACCTCTAATTGTGGTCTTATAAGTGCATGTCACGCTGCGAGCAACGTATAGGTCGAAGTTTCAGGTGGGCTTGCTTGTCCAGATCTCCTTGTCCACGTTGCGTTGTTCGACCCACGGGAAAAGTTGGAGTAAAGCTAATACGGACGTCTCTTCGTTCAGGGTGGGTCGGAAGACAGCCTACTTTACTGGTAATGTTCGCTGGTCAACTAATTCAATACGTCAGGTATGCTTGTTGTCAGTTGTAAATAACATTTATTCATTATACAATGATAAAAACAGAATCATGTCCAAAAATAACAACAACAAGCGCTTTCACTTCGGTGATAGGTTGACTAGCGATAGCAGCTAACCCCGAGTCCGTTTTGAGCAAACTAATGTTGCTAGGGACAGTCAAGTTGAGGACTCTGGGTAAAGTAGCAGCTGTGGTGAAGAGGGTGGCAAGGGCTCCAAATCTTCCGTCTGTGGAACCAGCTTTTAATCTCTGAATTCAATTTCGGAATCTTCTTTTATGGTGGTCCATACACCTGAATACATGGCTTTGAATGGCCAGCCAATAGAAACGATGGACCAATGGTCCCAGAGCGCAATCATCGGGAGTGGGCTAGAGAAACCTCACCCTGCGGCCAGTGTTTAACCGGACAGCCAATCAAAAACTATGGCCCTGCATTACACGTCTTGGGTAGGAGGGAAAGCCCCGCCCCGCTTTTCCTTGATCGGTGAGCCACCTGATAATATTCTAAAATTGTTTAATGGCCTAGTGTCAGGCGTTTAGCCGTAATACGTACATTCGCACATGGCTGAAATTTGAATATGATATAGAATTTTGTTTGTTTTTAACCCGTCTATCAAAACCAAGATTAAAGCCCAGATCGGCCGTTTCACCCTGTCTGTAAGCAATCGTAAGTGTCCTTGACACCGTGACCTTCTTTCACACTCGGTGTACAATTATTATTATATTTTTTCTACACTGCCAAACCAAAAGATTATAACTAATTATCTAATTAGTCCTAAGTATTTAGTTAAATATCGCCAGTCAATTTGTAACTCTACAAAGAACTGTACAAGAAGAAGAAAAAGCAGGACCTTAAATGAAGGGTTAGCAGCAAGATTGTTCGGTCTGACTGTCAGGGCTGTCTGCTGGAATATTGACTTCTACCGAGGAGCAGTACCTGCTGTTATTTATAGGTGGGATAGTTCATATGTGGGTGGGTAAATTACCATAACAAAGAAGAAGAAGAAGAAGAAGAAGGGAAAAGTGGGAGAGGAAAACAAGAGAACGTTGAAGATAAGAAAGATATAGAAAAGAAAGAGGAAAAAATTTGAAGGTCACAGTAACACAATAAACAAAGAAAAAGAAAGAATAAAGGTACCAATCAAAAGAGAAAAAGTACAGCTATTTAAAATTGTTGTAGACTCTTGAAAATTCAATATGTTATTGTTATACATCTTATGGGATGACTGCCTAACTTTTATGAATTCTGGTTCAAATCAACAGCCACAGCAGCAATTGGAATATACCCTACTAAAGCCTGATTGTCACAGTTGGTGTATTTCAAAAATGCAATCTGGACGTCAGGACACTTTAGAAGAACCATATGCAATAAAATTCTGTTTTAAACTTGGAAAAAATGCCACAGAAACGTGTGGAATGCTTCAGACTGTTTTCGATCATCTTGCATGAATCGAGCATCAGTTTTTGAGTGGCATACGAGATTCAAGGAAGGCAGGGAGTTTGTGAGGGATGATGAGAAATGTGGGAGGAGTAAGGAAGTCAGAACACCAGAGTTGATTAGCCAAAGGGTTAGGGTTAGGGTTACTGTGTTGAGGTTTTGAGGGAATTCAGCAAGAGATTCTTGGGAAGAAGCCAGCACTCTTGAAATCGGGTCAGTGGCATTTCCAGCAGGACAATATACCAGTCCACAACTCCATCGTTGTCACAGACTATTTGAGATGGGCATCAAAGCAGTTCCTCAGCCTCCCTATAGTCGAGATCTTGCTCCCTGTGACTTTTGGTTATTCCCTAAGCTCAGAGGCTGCTGTCGTTATGAGACTATTGAGGAGATAAACGAGGCTGTGATGAAGGCCATTGACCCGCTCACACAAGAAGACTTCCATGGAGCCTTCCAGAAGTTGTTGGAACGGTACAACAAGTGCATTGCAGCTGGAGGAGATTACTTCGAAGGGGACTAGAGTTTCATGTGTGTACTATCAATAAAAGTGCCCATAAGAAAAAAGTCTGAAAACTTATTTAATGATCCTCGTTTATGAGAACACATGTTTAAGACATGCCAAGAAACGTAAAAGTAGAGAACAAACAAAAGAAAAATATTGGAAGAAAAAAGGAAAAAGAGGAGAAATTGGGAAAAGAGAAACTTTTAGAGCTTAAAGAGAAAGTGAGAAAACAAAAAAGGAAAGTAGAAAATGAAGAAAAACGCGAGAACATGGAAAAAGAGAAATTCTTTTTCTAATATAAGCCTAACCCTAAACCTAATCCTCCATCTAAAAATAAAAATGAAATGTTTATAGTAAACCTCTTTAACTTTGAATATAAAGTTGCTGCCTGCGTCCGTCTATTCAGTTGTCTGTTCGGTTTACTTTGTTTTTTTGTTGTTTTTTTTTTTGTATACTGGCATTTCAACCTCCGTGGGTTATTTAATACCGAAGGCATCATTGAATAAGAACAGTAGTGATACTATTTAACCAATGAATGAAGGAATAAATGGCTTCATGCTTTTCCTGAGGATATTCATTTGAGAGTGAATGTAACTGCAAGACTGGATTTCGAACTTGCTTATTACCGTATTGCAGTGTAACACGTTAGCCACTACTCCACAGAAACTCCTCATTGTTTGTTTCAGTTTCATTTTTAATTAAAAGATTTCGGCGTAATAACTGCTTCCATATATCTCAAATATATTTTGAGGAAATCTGCTACCTGATAGAAATCGCCACTTGCTTTAAACAATTCTACCCAAATTCAAACATCTTGCTTTTAAACTATATTTATTTGTTTGTGTGGGTTTTATGGCATATCAACGTTTGTAGGTTATTTAATGCTAAATCAATTTTTATAGAAATAAACAGTTCTATTTCAAAAAATTCAGTTCAGCATAAACACACAGTTTAATTGTAAAATAAAACATTTCTATTCAAAACTATTCAGTTTAGCATTAGTACGCAGTTAAGTTCTATCTGACCCATAGAGATAGCACCCTGTTAGGTGCTCCCGCTACGGGCCAGTGTTGAACTGGGAGTGATGGCAATGAAGGAGTAGACAGCATTCCCCAAATCTCCAGCATTACTGGAACCTCACCATCAGATTGTTTAGTGTCATATCCAGGACACTCGTTGGAGGTGGGTCTTACCTCTCCGCAAAGAATCATTCAGTGTATTCTACTACCCCAGACGACTGGGCAAAAACTATGTATAAAAAAAGAAAGAAAAAGTTTATTGGAAAAGATTGATAATACAATCATGTTAATTTTCAATCTCATCAATAGATGCCGGCCTTATAGATAAATAGCAGTTGTTTCCTGACTAAATTGCTTGATCCTGGCCGTCGACCTATGAAGTTCCTCTGCCCAGCATCAGATGAAGCACGACGATATTTGGGCACAGCTGCCTTGCTTCACATCCACCATGCTACATCCTATGATTTCTTTTGCTACACGCTTATCTGACTCGTATAGCACTTTTCTCCACCAAGAATTAAAAATCAGTGAGAAGTCTGGGTAAGATGACCTAGTAATTATAGAGGCGAAATGTTTTAGTTGTTATAGAGTTTGAGCTGTCCAGTTTGATCGTAGAACTTATTATCGCTGAGTCATACATCTCCGAAATAACTTTGGCTCAGTTTTGATAATGTGAATGTTTCTCTCCACCACCCTTAAAAAGAAGGAATTTTTATCTTTGGTAAAATCCTGCACGGCCCAGTCGACAGGAGCTGTAGAACACACTGACTGGATCTCAGCAGAGACGTAAGACCCACCCCCCACGAGTATCCTATGACACAAAACAATCGGATGACGAGGCTCCAGTTACGTTGGAGCTTTGAAAATGTGGAATATCTCTTCACTGCCATCACTCCAAGGTCCGCTCTTGTTCGGCGTGGTAGCACCTGATTGGGTTCTATCTATGGGTTGAATAGAACTGTTTGACAATTAAAGTGAATGGAAACAAATACATTTGTAATATAATGGCCGAGGGATTTCGTTTTATATATCTTGCCTTTAGGTTTAGTTAGGCTGAGAACCTTTCGGCTCAGCACACGGGTTAGTTAGGTACAAACTTGAGCACAGGTGTTGATGCGCGTGCGGGGAGGATGTGTCGTTCACAGATGTCAAAATAAAAATACCAGAGAGGGGATGTGACCAGAGATGTGAATAACATCATGCACTGGAAGCGTGCGCGGAGGATTTTGGGAGATTTGAAAAAGGCAGTAGTTGAGAACTAGACTCCGAACAGGAAGGGTCGACTTTCGGGGGGCGCAGTGGCCAGACGAATTTGTGCGCTACAGGCACTGCACGAGATAGGGGAGGCATATGGAAAATTCATCATAGAAAGATTGTGCATCTCTCTCTCTCTTCCTTATGTCGAAACCTTTAACTCAAGGGTAATAAAGGGTTTCGTCCCTGAACTAAGAAGTCGTTACGTGTTTTTCGTGTTTGGGGATTCCTATATTCTATGTATATATGTTATGAACTTTCTATGTACGTTTCACATGTCCGTATCATGGGTATGGTATGCATTGAATTGTTTGAAATAGAACTGATTGATCATTTAAGTGTGTATAAACAAATCTCTGATGTTTAATTGAATTGTTAATGATACATTGCAAAACTTGGAACCATTTAACTGTATTCAAATAAATGATCAATATTAAATAGAATTACAAGTGTTTTATAGTTATGATTAAAACCTTAAACTGTAGAAGCAATAACAATACTAGCGAGCAAACTTATTTTAAAATTAAATTATCTACAAACTAATCTTTTACGTATCTTATATACCTATTCGAATGTGTGCAAACAAATGACTGATGTTAAGTTGTTACTTTTACAAAGCAATACTTGAAACCATTTAACGGTGTGAAAAAAGGGCGAACTCTAGTTTAGAAATGTTATCAACAAAATGTATTTACAAATCATACATTTAATATATATGTATTGACAGTATTTGGTATTAATAACCTACAATAGGTGATATGCCATAAAATCCAATCAAACCAAATCATATATTTTATATAAAAGTATTAAAAGGATTTGGCATTACATAACCTACAATGGTTGATATGCCATAAAACTAAACCAAACCAAATCATATATATTTTATATACTAGTATTAAAAGAATTGAGTATTAAATAACCTACAATGGTTGATATGCCATAAAACCAAACCAAACCAAATCATATGTTTTTAATGTATGTGTATAAAGAGTATTTGGCATCAAATAACCTACAATGGTTGATATGCCATAAAACCCGATCAAGCCTACTCATATATGTTTAATATACATGTATAAAGATTATTCGGCATTAAATGACCTACAATAGTTGATATGCCATAAAACCCAACCCAACCAAATTATATGTATTTAATGTATGTGTATAAAGGGTATTTGGCATCAAATAACCTACAATGGTTGATATGCCATAAAACCCGATCAAGCCAAATCATATATGTTTAATATACATGTATAAAGATTATTCGGCATTAAATGACCTACAATAGTTGATATGTAATAAATCTTAATGCAAATCAAGAATGATATCAGTGGTACTATTTAAGCCATAGCCGGGAGAATGAGGGGGTCCATACCTTTCCCAAGCGCATTTGTCCGAAAGTGAAGGTCATTGTGCGACTTTGAACTCGCCTAGTAGAACTCTGCTATCCATCGCTTTAACCATTACACCACGAGGACATCCGAACCATCATTTGAAGCAGGTAAACATTTTCTACTGAATCGAAACATCAATATTTTAACAGTTAAATATATTAATAAAGTTTGATATCTATCTAGTTTGACACATCACATTTAGTAGCAATATTAATGTTTTAAGAGCCAATGTATAAAAAAGTTCACAATCAATTTAAACAGGTAAACACTTCGCACTTAACTACACTACCAATGTTTTAAGATCCAATGTATAAATAAAGTTTATAGTCATTTTAAATAGACAAACAATTCAGATATACTTGCAATATCGATGTTTTAAGAAACATTTCTTCCAAGCTGTGACAGTGTCAGTACTACTGTACAGATGCACGACATGGATAACAAAACACATAAAAGAGAAAAATATACATGGAACAACATAAGAATGCTACGTGCTATTTTGATCAAATGCTGGAAGCAGCACCCACCAAAAACAACATCTGTACAGCCACTTATCTCCTATATCAAAAACCATCCAAGAAAAAGGAACGAGACATGCAGGACACCGCTGAAAAACGAAGGACGAACTCGCGAGTCACTTTCTTTTATAAACCCCTTCACGTGGATGTGCCAGCGTTGGCCGACCAGCAAAAACCAATCTACATCGGCTCAGCTGACACTGGATGTAATTATAAAGACATGCTGGAAGTGATGGATAATAGGAACTGATTGAGAGACAAGGTCAGGGAAATCCGTGCAGGCAGCAAGACATGACGAAGAAGATATAGCCACAATACAACGGCACGTATACTACGCGTATACAAATATACACGGGAACATAATCAACTGATAATGACGACTTCAACAAACGAACGAATACACTTCTTTATATAAATCTCTCACACTTTATTTTCGAAAAGGTCATGTTTCTAGAGTGTGAGAAATGAGTGGAGACAAGGACGGACTGCTATATTGACCCAAATTCTTCCTCGCCCGTAGCAGTACTTCTTTCGCATCTTGGCTTGGGTTGCTCAACCGGGGGTCACTAAGGGCCCAAAGCCCTCTGTCTGCAGCTGGTTCTCACTTCGGCATCCTGTCTCCAACTGACTCGAACCGCCCGTGCACCTGGTTATATTTTCTAACGTACACCTGCTTCCGCTGTTCTTCCGCTTACTTACACAGGTGAATCTCTTGATTGACGGCTCGGTCGAGGGTCATTATATAACAGTATTAATAAAGTTTACAATCATTTTTAAATAGGTAAATGCTTCATAACCAGTTGCATGATCAATGTTTTCAGAGTCAATGTATTAATAAAGTTCTCAAACATTTTTAAACAGGTAACCTCTCTATAACTAGTTAAAACATTAATGTTTTACGAGATAACGCTTTAATATAGTTTAAAAACATTAAAAAGGTAAACATTTCATACCTAGCAGCAACATCATTGTTTTAAGAGACAATGTAAAAATAAATAGTTTATTATAAGTGTTTTATGGCAGATCAACACTTTAATGGAAATCATATTTGTATATATATATGTGTGTGTGTGTCTGTGTGTGTGCACGCGCGTATACTTTGTGAGTGAATAGTTTGTAGGTGACCTTATTTTTAAACGAGTTGCTTGAGCTGATTTGTTTGTACTCAGTTAAATGGTTTCAAGTATTTTTATATAATACTAATCATTTTCATCATCATCATGTCGTGCCGCCACTTCTCCCTATCGTTCATCGCTTCTGGCAGGTTTTCAGGGCTACATCCCGTATCCTCACATAGCTGCTGTATGAATGTTCGAGCTGGTCGTCCTGCTTTTGCTTAGCCATATGCGGGGGTCCATAGGAGTACATCACTGATGAGTTCGTCCTTGCTTCTCCAGCAGTGTCCTGCATGTCTGGTTCGTCTAACTTGTATAGTTTTCGTGATGGGAGGCAGGTGGCCGTATAGTTGGTGCTAATAATTTTGTTTAATTTTAATCTCTTGTTTGCGCACTGTTAAAGGGTTTAAACTATTTCAACATTAATAATTATATCTATCAGGTATTTCTATATAATATAGATAGTTTACACACGGCTGTATGGTTTCAAATTACTAATCATGATGATCCTTACTAAATAATTGAATAGTTCTGGTTAACTTATAAATGGAATATACAAGTAAAATTTACTAAGCTTTTAAACAGATAAACACTTCATACTTAGTTGTTTTTAATTGGAATCATTTTGAGATGAGGCTTCTTAATCTGAGAATTAATTTTTTATTTATTGCGGACTTTTTTGTCCTCATCTTGGAAGTTATTGTGTTGTTTCTTCTTCACTACGTTTCGGCCAAATTTCACCTCTGGCCTTCTTCAGGTGATTAACCGCGACCTCGGATAGTAGTGAAGAAGAAACAACACAAAAACTACCCAGATGAGGACAAAAAAGTCCGCAATAAATAAAGAATTAATTCTCAGATTAAGAAGCCTCATCTAAAAAATGATTCAAATTAAAGACAATTACTAATTCGGTATGGACCCGACTATGGAAGACCAGATAAGGAGAACAAATAATTCTTGTGAAGAAAAAACAACACAAAAACTACCAAGATGAGGACAAAAAAATTCCGCAATAAATTTAAAAAAATATCAATTCTCACATTATACTAAGTTGCAATGCCAACTTACTGATTAAATTTACTTTTCTTTTAAATAGACACATCATATTTGCGTTATCAATGATTTAATTTGGTTTGTTGGTTTTTATGGCATATCAACCATTGTAGGTTATTTAATGCCAAATCCATTTTTATGTAAATAATCAGTTCTATTTAAAACAATTCAGTTTAGCATGAGTACACAGATTAATTGACAAAAACATCTCTATTTCAAACTATTCAAGCAGTTATATACAACAATTCAGTTTAGTATAAGTACAGTTTCAATGTCAAAAACAGTTCAGTTTCAAACAATTCAGTTTAGCATAAGTACGCAGTTTAAATGTAAGCATAGTTTGATTGTGAAAAACATTTCTACTTCTAGCTATTCAGTTTAGTCAAGCAGTTCTAATTCCGCTAATTCAATTTAGTATAAGTACAGATTTTGTTTACACACAGTTAATTGTCAAAGCAGTTCTATGTTAAACAATTCAGTTTAATGTAAATACAGTTTTAATGTCAAAAAACAGTTCTATTTCAAATAATTCAGTTTAGCATAAGTACGCAGTTTAAATGTATATACAGTTTAATTGTCAAAAACATTTATATTTTAAGCGATTCAGTTTAATCAAACAATTCAGTTTAGCATAAATATGCCCTTAGTTCTATTTAACCCATAGATAGGGCCCTATCAGGGACTACCACTCTGGGCCAGAGAGGACCTTGGAGCAATGGCAATGAAAGGTTGCTCCGTATTTCCCAAAGCCCCAACATTATTGGGACTTCACCATCAGACTGTTTAGTGTCATATCAGGACACTCAATGGGGAGGGGTCTTGCAGGGGTGCAGTCGGTGCATTTTACAGTCCAGCTTACTGTACAATTATCAGTGATTTAAGAATAATTTTTAACTGGTAAAATCTTTATAATTAATTTCTATATCAATCTTTTAAAATCAAAAGGAGTTAGATGTCATTTTAAGCATGGGTCCAAATAGATGTATTTGAGTTACAGATGGGAGCCTAGCAAGTACTACCACTCTAGTTCAGAGTTGAACTGGGAGTAATGGTAACGCTCTTCGGTGTTTCAAAATTGGAGCCTCCCGAACAAATGCAGTTTAGTACAATGATCAGGATATCATTTTATTTGTAGATAGCCCATATTCCATGATCTTTTCATAATGACGCATAAAGATTGAAATATCAACGAAGCGACGAATGTGTGCCACAAGTCAGACTATTCAAATGAATTAATGAAGAAATCATTCAGAAAATCAAAGATAGAAAAAAAAAACAACACACACACACACACACACACACACACACACACACACACACACACACACACACACACACACACATATATATATATATATATACATACATATATATATATATATATATATATATATATATATATATATATATATATATATAATGACAATGTAGTTTAAAATGAAA
>OY757939.1:57870600-57883868 GCA_963585895.1 Sepioteuthis lessoniana
CACAACTCATCTATCTCCACCTCCAACTGTCTGCAACTCAACTGGCTGTCGAACTCAACTGGCACTTGACTTCCGTCTTGACTGCGTTATATAATAGTTCAACGTCCACTCGATCGCTGAAATCGAATGTTTAATCGTCATCAAGCGGAAATAACTGTCATGCAGTTCAGAGGTCACGCTCTTCCGGTGCATCAGTCTATGAGTGTACCATGGGCATTTTTTAGCTCGTCCCATTTCATCAGCCAATTTCCGCCCACGCGATTTCCTCTCATGACTGCCATTAGAATGTGTCACCTCCTTCCATTGCATCACCTTGGAATGGCATTTTTGGCTGGGTCAAAAGGTCAAAATATAACACACGTGGAAACATAGTCAACACAATAATGACGGGCGAACACACTTCTTCAGAAAAATATACCTCTCACTTTATTCCAAAGGGTTGCGAAAGGGTTATGTGTGAAAGGTGAGTTGGAGACTGAACAAAGACAGCAACATATTGACCCCCAGTTCCTTTGTCTTTAGCAGCATTTCTTCCTCGTTCTGCTGGGCTGTTCAACCGGGGCCCCCGAGGGCCCAGCTCTCTGCTGGGTCTGGTTCTCACTTCCTCGAACTGCAACAAACTAACTCCAACTAACTGAACCTCTTCTCGCACCGGGTTATATCATTGTTTGACACCCACCTGCTTCCTGTGAGCATCGCATCTGCACCCAATTCAACCCGTCCACAGTCAAGGTCATACCCAGATAACAGCAAAAAGCGAGCGTAAAAAGCACATAAAATCATTTTACTTAATAATAAATAAGAATAAATATATAAAAAAAATCTCCCCGCCAATTTCTTATTAAAAAGTGTATCGAAGAACAACAGCCAGATTCAGCTGTTGTTGCCGATGGTTCACAGCCCACTTCGTCCGCGATGTAAATAAACAAATTGAAAGTAAATATTGTTAAATTTAACACGAAATAATTTATTTTCAACTGTTGCAAAATAACACCGGTTCATTGGCCTAGTGGTTAGAGTGTTCATCAATTGTCCGGTAGACCTGGGTTCAATCCCAGGTTGAGTCATACCAAAGACTTTTAAAATGGTACTTGATATCTCCTTGCTTAACACTCAGGTACGTATCAAGGATAAAGTGGAGCAAACCAGGTTTATTTTTAATATGAATGGTTTTACGAATCTGGAAAATCATAAAAAAAGATAAGTTAAGTATTAACAATATCTTACAACTGACACACACACACACACACATACACACACACACACACACACATAAGACAATCAGCTGGGACTATAGAATACACTGACGGCGTTTCCAGAGGGGTTAGACCACCCAGCGCGTGTCCTGATACAACACTAAACCATCATGCCAAGTCAGTTGGGACCGGAGAATACATCGACTGCATCTCTGTTGAGGGGTTAGACCCCCACCCCACAATGTGTGTCCTAGATATGACACTGAACCATCAAACCAAGACTGTTAGGACCGTAGTATACATCTACTGCATCTCAGCTGAGGGGTTAGACCCCCACCCCACAATGAGTGTCCAAGATATGAAACTAAACCACCAAGCCCTATCAGTTTGGACCGAAAAATACATCTACTGCATCTCTACTGAGGGGTTAGACCCCACCCCCCACAATGAGTGTCCTAGATATGACACTAAACCCACAAGCACAATCAGTTTAGACCGTAGAATACATCGACTGCATCTCTGCTGAGGGGTTAGGCCCCACCCCACAATGAATGTCTTAGATATGACACTAAACCTACAAGCCAAATCAGTTGGGACCGTAGAGTACATCTACTAAATCTCTGCTGAGGGGTTAGACCCCCCACCCTATAATGAGTGTCCTAGATATGACCCTACATCTTCAAGCCCAGTCAGTTGGGACCGTAGAATACATCGACTGCATCTCTACTGAGGGGTTAGACCCCACACCCAACGAGTGTCCTAGATATGACACTAAACCTTCAAGCCCAATCAGTTGGAACCGTAGAAAACATCGACTGCATCTCTGCTGAGGGGTTAGACTCCACCCCAATCAGTGTCCAAGATATGACACTAAACCATCAAACCCAGTCAGTTGGGACCGTAGAATGCATCTCTGCTGAGGTTAGACCCCCACCCCACAATGAGTGTCCTAGATATGACACTATACCTTCAAGCCAAATCAGTTGGGACTGTAGAGTACATCGACTGAATCTCTGCTGAGGGGTTAGACCCTATCCCCAACGAGTGTCCCTAAACCTTCAAGCCCAGTCAGCTGTGATAGCCGAATACACCAACTACATTTCTGCAGAAAAGTAAAACCCCTCTTAAAAAGTGTCTTAGATATGACACTAAACCATTTCAGCCTAGTCTGCTAGAATTGAGAAAACATTGACTGCACTTTTGCAGAAAGGTTAGACCTCCACCCTCAATGACTCTCTTGGATACGACATTAAACTATCTGATGGTGAGGTTCCAGCCTTAGAGATTTGGAGAACGCAGAATATCTTTTCATTGCCATTACTCCTTGGTCAACTCTGACCTGGAGTCTGGACACCACGTATATTCTGACATTCGTCTACGTACACTTATATAATATTATATAGACATATTCATAGAAATGAAACAAGAATTTGGAAAGGCATGAAACACTTTATCCCCTTAGCTATAGATTGAATGGTACCACTACTGTTGTTCTACAAGGATAGTCTTAACACTGAATAACCCACGAAGGTTGATATGCCGTTAATCAAGGAAAGCAAACTAAGATAAACCTCACCTAACCGACCTTAGAAGATGCCTTTAAACTTGTTGGAAAAATAATCATAAAGAAAATACTTCACTTTTAAAAGAATTAAGAAATTTTTTTTTTTTTTTTTTTTTTTTGTAATTCCTTCTTTTTTAATACCAACGTTTTTCCATTGTCTTGAAGTGACAGGAAATAACTTTTCATATTCCATCCGTAAAAAAAATGGTATCCTAAGAAATGTCTGTACATGGAAATGAAAATATGCCTCTTTCTTTGAGTATTGTTTTCTTTATTTCCCTTTTTTTCTTGCTGACGCAATTGTATATTTTTTTCATTTATTTGTTTATTTATTTATTTTATTTATCTTCCCGGGGTTTTTTTTCGCATTTTTGAATTGCTGCCATTTTTTTCTGACAATTTTATAGATGTTTTTTCTGCTTCTCGGGCTTTTTGAGCCTTCAACATTTCATGGCGGAAAATATCACATAAAGGGGCCCTTGGTGTTCATCATCTATTTATTTATAGACGAGTGTGGGGATGGATTCACGGCTATTCGAAGGGCATTAGCGCAAATGTGAACGAAAACAGCGTCATCAAGGATTTGAACTCGACTCACATATCCTAAGACGATAACTATTTAGCCATGAACCTCCTTGTATATGTATTTATAGTTTGGTTTCTTTGTTTAATGGCACTTCAACCTTCAGGGCTTATTTAATGCCGAATCCATCCCTGTAGGAGGACAGCAGTGTTACTATTTTACCCATAACGGAAGGAGATAAGAGGATATATTCTTCCCTAGGGTCTTCGTCTGAAAGCGAATTTAATGGCGTGACTTGAATTCGATCTCGTTCACTACGTTATTACAGTCAAACATGTTACCCAATACGCCTCAAGGATTCCCCCAGTATGTATGTATGTATGTATGTATGTATCAAACAGTTGCATTGTTAGAGCCAGAAATAAAAGCCGATTCAAATTTGTCAACATTTCTGTTTATTTCTTAAGAAGATAAAATTTCTTTAACCCTTTGTTGAACGAATCTCGGATTCTACCGGAATCTTAACCTCTCACCCCCAAAACAACAACAGCAAACAACTACTATAACTTAGTTTTACCCACGTGAAGCCGTAATGAACAGTTGGTACATTATGATAGGTTTCAATTGTTAGCAGCTCTTGGTATGAGAATGCAATTACAGCATATTACACAAGGAATCCTTCGTCAAATCACTCCGTGTCATTCATTATTTAAAATGATAATACTGGCATACAATGAAGAAGATTAAATAGTTTGCTTGGATTATTTGAAAGTAGGCTCGCAACACCAACGGTTTTAAAACTTAACAGCTTTTTCCATTAAATCAGATCAGGGGGACGCCATTTCATGGCAGAATCTATTAAAGTCGGGAATTGATGATTTAAGTATTATCAGAATTCTCTTCCACAAGATTCCCATATTCTTTCAATGAGTAATAAAAGAAATGGTCTTCGATTGGCATTTTGTCACGAAGGAGCTAAGCTCCATTTGAAAATAGGTCTTATGATACGATATATTAGAGTGAATGGGCTTTTTCGAACGAGACGTGCTGGAACAGTATGACCACTTGTGAAGAGACCGAATACTTAATACTTTTAAGCTCAATCGGCTCGGGCTATAGAATGCACTGACTGCATTTCTGCAGAGGGGTAAGAGCCTCCCCATAAGTATCCTGGAAATGACAATAAACAATCTGATGGTGAGGCTCCGGCTTCGGAGCTTTGGGGAATGTGAAGTATCACTTCACTGCCATTGCTTCTCGGTCCACGCTGACTCGGAGTGGTAGTATCTGTTTGGGTCCAATCAATTGGTTAAATGTACCTGATTGTCATTTGTACGTCTTTTAGCAACTTGTCATTCTGAGTTCTGGGGAAATTCTCTTCAAATCATGTATATCTGCCCACACTTTATATATATATATATATATATATATATAAAGTGTCGGGCAGAAATCCTCGGTCCACGCTGACTCGGAGTGGAAATATTTGTTTGGGTCCAATCAATTGGTTAAATGTACCTGATTGTCATTTGTACGTCTTTTAGCAACTTGTCATTCTGAGTTGTGGGGAAGATCTCTTCAAATCATGTATTTCTGCCCCACACTATATATATATATATATATATATATATATAAAGTGTTGGGCAGAAATACTTCCTTTTGTGCAGAGCAAGTGAACTGAGGCTTATTATAATGGTAGATTCTTTACGCTAAACTCATAGCATTTCTTTCAGATACGATTAGTAATGATCATCACTTGGACTGGTGCACACCGTGTGTTTGCTGTTGAAAAGAATTTTTTAGACAGGTGAATCTGTAATTGTTACAGAGGGACTTTGCAAGCTCATTTCTTTTAAGTTGAATTGATGTTTTTCTTGATAGAATGTTCAGCCAGTAGCGATATTGATTTCTATCCGGAATAGGATAATTCCGACTTAACTGTAGCTTTTTATATGATGGATAGATTGATAGCTATGAGCCGGTTAAAAATACTGAAATTTCTTTTACGTTGTTCAGACAGACAGAAAGAGTAGAAAAAAAGATACAGACATAAAATATGTCTCAATAGTCATCCACAGAGAGATCTGTTTCGTTCTATCAGAACTCATCAGTGTGGCTAGACAGTATCTTCCCGTAGCTGGGATCGAAACCCGGTTGACTCAAATGCCAAACCAAAGCTTCTAACCATTTAGCCACAACGAGATATTAACTGCTAAGTAAATTTTAAACGGTTATGAATCACAATTAATATTGTTTACATACATCCGTTCAACGGTTGCCAAGACCTCAATTCATCTACGAAGAGGCTTGCAATAGACGCTAATGGCTACACGAGTACTTCTTCGCTTGAGAACTCAACCCCACGGGGTTAGATGATTATATATCTCAATAGTCATCCACAGAGAGATCTGTTTCGTTCTATCAGAACTCATCAGTGTGGCTAGACAGTATCTTCCCGTAGCTGGGATCGAAACCCGGTTGACTCAAACGCCAAACCAAAGCTTCCAACCATTCATAAAATATGTGATAGAAAAAAAAAGGAAGAAAAACAGATAAAAAGTCTTAAAAACATATGAGCCATTTGTATTTAATATAAAACTTAATCATCCGCCACTCAAATAAGAATTTGACAACCATAAACATCTATATACACAAACAAGAATGAGCCGAGAAAATAACACAGGACATCCCACCCCACAGTCCAGATAAAAAACAAGACGGTCAATTCACGGGTAATCTAAAATACACTCTTTTCAAACCTGATGAAAACCCATTAGCCAGGTGTCGACTCCATAGAGAGAGAGAGAGAGAGAGAGAGAGAAGTATATATATATATATATATATATATGTCCAGTTAGCGTCCCAAGTCAGTGGGTGTGGATTATTTGCCTATAGAATATATGTGGAATTTCATAAAAATCTATGGGAGAGCTTGATGTATGGCTATATATATTTATTTGAAAACGTACAACAATGAAGAAACACCAGGTCTTCCTATAATTATTTTATTTATGCTTAATTATTGACCAGCGTAAAACGTTTTGATGGGTTAATATTAAACATTCATTAAGGCCTTTTCAATATGTGATGATATATCTTCGAAATTGTGCATCAATCATATTTTAGATCGATAAATGAAACGAAAAACTGAGCTTTTAAACCTTCTATATCCGTTACTGATAGTCTGTGCAAAAGTGTGTGATGTAAGAAGTTTTACACACACATACACACACATTATATGCATATTTATGGGGGGTATACATGTATGTCTGAGTACATGTGAATATGTGCTAGTGAGTTGGGAGTATATGTGGACGAAAAAACTGGAACATATTCGTTGTTAGAAAAATGTTTATAATCCCAACCGGTTTCGACCCATATCATCATCGACCATCTGTCTTTATCATTTATCACTTCTGATCGGTCATCTAGACGGTGTCCCGTGTCCACATAAAGCTGATGTATGTAATGCCTTGTTGGTCGTTCGATACAGGTGTGAAAATGTATCGAAATCCATAAAAAAAACGTTGCTTAAAAAGTGTCCTTTTTTTCAGGAATGTTTATATTTTAGTTCTGAGTGTCCTCTTTTTGATATTAAACAATCTGATGGTGAGGCTCCAGTAATGCTGGGGCTTTGGGGAATGCGGTGTACTCCCAGGTCCATTCCAGCCTGAAGTGGTAGCATCTGATGTCCTATCAATGGCTCAAATAGAAGTGTTTGACATTCAAACAGAGTACAATCAAATGACTTATGCTAAAGTAATTTTTTAGAAATAAAACTGTTTAATGATTTAACGGTGTGTAAACAAATGATTGATGTTAAATTGAATAGTTCGTGACGTATAACAAAACTTATAACTATTTAACTTTGTTGACTTAAGCTAAATTGAATTGTTAGAAATAGAACTGTTTGATCCTTTAACTGTGCTCATCTACAAAATGTGTTTACAAATCTTATATTTAATACACATGTAAAAACAGGATTAGGCATTAAAAAACGACAGTGATTAAGTTGCCAGAAAACCAAACCAAACCAAACCTTTCTTTAAGGGCACATCACCTTTAGCGGATTATTGAACCCCAAATCTATCCTTGTAGAAGAACAGTAATGGTACTATTTTACCTATAACTTGGAGGATGAGGGCGTTCATGCCTTTACTTCGATGTCGCAGTTTGGCCCATGAGCCACGTCGGGACGAGGAATTCCTGCACATACATACACACACATACACACACACACAATATATATATATATATATATATATATATATATATGTGTGTGTGTGTGTGTGTGTGTGTGTGAAAAATAAGGGGAAAGTGGATTAACCGAAGCACAGACAACAGATTCTATTGATATTTCGTCTTTATTCACCCAAAGACTTCTTAAGAATGTTTGTGATTTTGTAGTGGTAAGTGTGAGAAGAAGTAGATAAAAAGAGGTAGGGGCAGAAAGAAGGAGAGACAGAAAGGGAAAGAAAAACATTTTTCCTCTTATGCCTACGGCTACGAAATATCCAACATTCTGAAGAATTCTTTGCGTGAATAAAGATGAAATATTAATTGAATCTGTTGTCAGTATTTCGGTTTATCTGCTTTTCCACTTATTTTTTTCATATTTTGTCGGTGTGACGGCACAGCGGCCACGTAGGGTTAAAATGTAAGAAACCAAGGACTACTATACGGACCGGAAGTAAGGCAGGCGATTGGCGGGTTTTCGAGCCCTAGCAACAGTGAAGGACTAACTGAAAAGGGGCAAAGGTCTTGACCCAGATAGGGAAGAGACATACGATTGGTCGAGGCAGGGAGGACGTTTTACCGCCAAAAAGAACGAAAGCCAAAAAGTCAGTTCCGAGCTTCGCCAAGGAAGAGAAAGGTCGCCTTTTCACGTGGTCCGGTGACCAGTAACAGAATGGCCTAATAGAAGCCGTCAACTCCGTTGGTCAAGAAACTGAGGCTCAACGTAAAAGAAAAAAATGGTGCCTTGCGACTCGTTAATAAGAAATTAACGAATATAAGAAAAAAAAAATAACAAAAGAGAGGAAAGGAAAAAGGTTAGTCAAAAATTTTATTACAAATGATATACGTAACCTAAATAAAGGTCCGTATCAAGAATATCCAAAGAAACATTTTTTGAAGTTGTTCATTAGCAGCCAGTCTCGGCGGAAAACATATTTGTTTAAAATTGTATATCCACTTTAAAGACGAAGAGGAGAGACTTTTGTTCTTCGCTAAAAGAAGGGAAAGAAAAAGAAAATAAGTAAACAAATATGGAGGAGAACGAGGATTATTCCCGCCCTTTAATTGTAAAGGGGACAAGAAGATACAGGTGTAAGTTTAAGACGAGTTGAAAAAAAAATGGAGAACTTTGTCTTATTGGAAGGACATAGTCAAACACTATTGGAAGCGACTTGTCCTCCACATTTCTGTAGTTTTTTTGTATTTGTTTTGCTTTTTGTTTTTCTGTTGTTATAATTGTACTTTTTTTAAAAATAAAATATATAAGAAAGATATATATATATAAAGAAAGGAAAACAACAACCACGCGTCATATTGTTTGTCCGGTTCGGAATTCTTCACGTGTTCATTTATATCCCGTCGCCCTCTCGACCCTTGACACATCCTCATTCGTCCGTATCTCGAAAATTAAAGCTCTATACTTGGCTAGTTATATGGGCTTTCAAAGCTATCAATAAAATATTGTTCCGGAGAATATTTAGAGCTTGTGTGGTACGGTACTGTCGCCAGAGATTCTCCCTGGCTTTTCAGGATAATGTAACCGCGGAACAAAGATACAGTAACCGTCACATCGAATTTATCCAATCTGTTATTTCTCTCTCTCTCTCTCTCTCTCTCTCTCTCTCTCTCTCTCTCTCTCCATATTCTCTCCAAGTTCTATTTCAAACAAATCAGTTTGGCATAAATACACAGGCTCGATGACAAAAACAGTTCTATTTCAAAAATTTTAGTTTAGCAAAAGTACACAGTTTAAATGCAAAAAAACAGTTCTATTTCAAACAATTCAGTTTAGCATAAGTTCACAGTTTCAATGTCAAAAAAAGTTTTATTTCAAACGATTCTGTTTAGCATTGATATACAGTTTAGTTCTATTTGACCCATTGATAGGACCCTATCACGTTATACCATTCCGGGTCAGTGTGGACCAGGGGGCGATGGCAATGAAGGGGTACTCTGCATTCCCCAAAGCTACAGCATTACTGAAGCCTTACCGTCATATTGTTTAGTGTCATATCACGGACACTCGTTGGAGGAGTCTTGCACCTTTGCCGAGATGCAGTTGGTGCGTTTTACAGCCCCAGCCGACTGGGCAATCTATGACTGGCAATAAAATGAACGAAAATGAAAAGTTCTAAACAGATTCATTCAATTATATCATTTATTTGAATGACAAAAATAATTTAAATCTTTCAGAAAGAACATTTACATTTATTTGCAGACTTTAGACATCTTGGACCAGTCAGCTGGGGCTGTAATATACACTGGCTGCTTCTCTGCAGAGGGTAACACTCTACTAACGAGTGTCCTGTATATGACACAAAACAATCTAATGGTGGCGGTTTGGGGAATGTGGGGTATTCTTTTATTGCCATCGCTCTTAGGATCCCCCTGGCTCAGAGTGGTAGCATCTCATAAGATCCTGTCTATGGGTCAAATAGAACTAAACTGTGAGCTAATGATAAACTGAAATGTTTAAAATAGAACTGTTTATATGAATAAAATGGATTCAACATTAAATAACCTACAATGTTTGATATACCATAAAACCCAATCAACCAATCAACCACCTCTTGGAGACGGTTAAAGAACTTATCCAGATACCAAAAGAGAATCTAAAAATTTTGGACTGAACTTTTCACCACTGTTATTGGCAGGCCTCTGAAAAAACGTTAATACGAGGTGCATTGGATAAGTTTCCAGACTTTTTTCGTATGGGCACTTTTATTGATAGTACACACGTGAAACTCTAGTTCCCTTCGAAGTAATATCCTCCAGCTGCAATGCACCTGTTGTAACGTTCCAAAAACTTCTGCAATGCCCCATGGAAGTCCTCTTGCATGAGCGTGTCAATGACCTTCGTCCCAGCCTCTTCCATCTCCTCAATTGTCTCATAACGACGACAGGCTCTAAGCTTAGGGAATAAGCAAAAGTCACAGGGAGCAAGGTCTGGACTATAGGGAGGGTGAGGAGCTGCCTTGATACCCATCTTGGTCAAATAGTCTGTGACAAGGATGGCGTTGTAGACTGGTATATTGTCCTGGCGGAAATGCCACTGGTCCGATTTGAAGAGTACTTGCCTCTTCCGACGGAATCTCTTCCTGAACTCCCTTAAAACCTCAACATAGTAACCCTACCCCTACCCCTTTAGCCAATCAACTCTGGTGTATTGACTTCCTTACTCCTCCCACACCTCTCACCATCCCTCACTGACTCCCTGCCTTCCTTGAATCTTTTATGCCACTCAAAAACTGATGCTCGATTCATGCAAGATACTCCAAAAGCAGTCGGAAGCATTCCATACGTTTCTGTTGCATTTTTTCCAAGTTTAAAACAGAATTTTAGTGCATATCGTTCTTCTAAAATGTCCTCACATCCAGATTGCATTTTTGAAATTCCCCAGCTGTGACAATAAGGCTTTCGTAGGGTGTATTCCAATTGCTGCTGTAGCTGTTCATTTGAAGCTGAAATCATAAGAATTGGTCAGTCATCTCATAAGATGTATAGCAATAACATATTGAATTTTCAAGAGTCTACACCAATTTTAAATGCCAGTACAAAAATGTCTGGAAACTTATTGAAGGCCCCACATACCTTCAGAAATGTGTGTCTACACCTAATATTTTATTCATGCAATTTTATGTTTTGTGTGGCTTTTTTATTTAATGATATGTCAAACTTCGTGGGTTATCTAATGCCAAAGCCATCCTTGTAGAATACCAGCTGTGATACAATTTAACCCATAGTCAGGAGATATTCAAAGGATATTTCTTTGTTTAATGGCATATACTCTTCTTGGGTTACTTAATGCCAAAGCCATCCTTGTTGAAGAACAGCGGTGATGAATTTAAACTATGGCTGAAGAAATAACGAAGTTCATGCCTTTTCCAATGGTATTCGTCCAAAAGTGAACCTAATATTACGACTGGAGTTTGAAATCGCTTACTCAGATGTTAAAGTCCAGTACATTAGCACTACACCATGTGGAACCCCCACCTCCCATTTTATTTTTGGTAACAGTTTATTAATCTGATTATTGTTGATTCAAGTCTTATTTTGGAACCGGTCCATATATTGATCAGTATATCCATTCATCTATTGTAATCGTTCGATTTTACCTGTACTTTTAATTGGAATATATGTAATATTCGTATAAGTATCGATAAACAGTCGGTAATACGAATTTAATTTCACACACACACACACACACGCGCGCGCGCACACACACACAGGGAGAGAGAGAGAGAGAGAGAGAGAGAGAGAGAGAGAGAGAGAGAGATTATTACACACACATTCTCATTAGAAAACTGGTTGACTGACCCGAATGATATAGACATTGACAAGCATACAATCACAATCACACACACACAAACACACAGACACACGCACTTATGTATGTGTGTCTATTAATATACATTTATGTACAGAGAGAGAGAGAGAGAGAGAGAGAGAGAGAGAGAGAGAGAGAGAGAGAGAGAGGAGTGGAGCCAGAGGGAGGTCGAGAGAAAGAAAGTGAGAAAATGCGTGGGGGGAGTTATAGACCAAAGTATTTCTGATATATGGATGTATAAATATCAGCTTGTTTACATATATATACGTATGAATATATATATATATATATATGTGTGTGTGTGGTGGGGGTGTATGTATAATTGTAATTTTTACGTATGTGTCTATAAATGTATGTGGTCAATTCCATATCTATATCAGTGTATGTGTTTATTAGCTTCTTTCTATCTATCTCTCTCTCTCTCTCTCTCTCTCTCTCTATATATATATATATATATATATATACGCTGAAGAAGTAAAGACGAACTCAAAAGCTATCTACAACAGCTCTATAGTGATGCAGGATGAAGTATGGAAGACCTCCCAGAAGCGATAAACGATAGGGACCAGTGGTGGGAGAGGGTCAGGGAGATTCATGCCAGCCGCACGCCATGATAATATTCATACACACACACACACACATATATATATATGTGTGTGTGTGTGTGTGTGTGTGTGCGTGCGTGTGTGTGTATATATACATATATATATATATATATATATATATATATAAATATATATATGTATATATATATATATTGCATAAAAGGAAACGGTTTTTAAACAGACTGTTCTTCTTAACTTTTTTGTGGGGGAGGACCAGCTTGTTTGCTCTTATTCTAATTATATATATATATATATATATACCCTGACAAAATTATGGCATTGACACATTTAGAGGATATTCTTTGGCTTTCATGAAAAAATTTCCATCTGAAGACAGAGTCGTTTTTTATTTGTTTAAATTCCTGATATGAAACTTGATAATTTTCAACGCTTAGAGTAATTTTCATCTTCATTGATGAAAGTTTCGGTTGGAATCATACTGAGGTTGCAGGTTCAATCCCGACTACGGATGAAATAACAAGGAATACTTATCCCTTGTCAGGGTCTACGAAATCAGAACAACCTACCCTTGTGGATTAAATAAAGGGTTCTGTCCGAAGTTCTGTGTGAGCTTCCGAGTTTTGCATGAGACATCTGAAGAAGGCCGATGGACGCATCAGTTGAAACGTTGAGATGATAGCCAGGAAGATGAAGACAATAGTCCGAAAGCGCTAAGTGATAAAAAGTAAAATTATATGTAATTTGACCAACTTAAAGGCAAATCAAATTTTTTATACTGTTCGTCGAGCAACTTTTTCAGCACTTTGGTTTATCCAACATTTTTTAAGCGATTCTTTATTCTCATTTGTTCACACACACA
>OY757939.1:57884068-57939068 GCA_963585895.1 Sepioteuthis lessoniana
ACACACACACACACACACACACACACACACACATATATATATATATATATATAGACACATACCCACATACATGTAATATATATATATATATATATATATATATATATATATATATATTACATGTATGTGTGTCAGTGTTAAAGATGTTATTTAGGTATTTAGAGTTTTTCATCTTTTCCTGTTTGCAAGTGAGGTGCCGTAACTGAAGGTAAAGAGTAATAGTTGCCCTAAATCTCCCATATTGCAATCCTAGCTCATCTACTTTCAACCCTTACTGGCCATTGTCAAGGATATGGGCATGGCAACGCCATCGGCTATTAAATGTTTTATGCGATCAATGAATTTTTTGAAAGAGTGTGTTCATCGTATTGGAGTTAATATCGCATACAAACGCGCACTCCGTTGCTAGTGGTTTGAATAGGAAGAATTCACAGATCAAGATCACGTGACGATGAATCGACGAGGTTGTGGATCTATGCACCTATGTCAGATACTCCTAAACTGAAAAAGATTTTTTAAGTATTTGTTTTTTGTTATTTTTTTCCATAAGAATAGCTTCTAGTAATTTCATTGTTTCTTTTTATTTTTGATATGTTTATTGATACGAATAAGAGTGGAGTTAATGTTTTAAAAAATGACAAGTTAATCTACCGTGATGGGTGGTAGTTGTGTGTCCAATGTGTGAATTAGGTGTTTTTGTACCATTATAAGAGTTAAAGATACGATATCCCAATGTACACAAGAAATTGATATTCAACGTATATTTAACATAATGGTGCTTAAGGTTCACTATTATTTGCGACAATAAAGTTAAATGCTTTAAGTTTTTTTATCGCATATGATGAATCGTAGACGTTTCTGTCTTTAGATTATATATATCATCTAAAGACAGAAAAAAAAAGTTTACAATTCATCATATATATATATAAACACTTTTGTTTTTTAGTTTAGAAAGCAGTTGATTATATATATATATATATATATATATAAGTAAGTAAAGTAAAGTTAGCGACCATAGTCGAGGGTGACCCGAAGGCTCCCTTTTCGATAGCTACTACACCAAGGTGTAGGGGAGGGCGCTACTCCATTCCCAGGATTGCTCCACTTTACCCTTGAACCGTACCTTATAATGCTGAGTGTTAAGCAAGGTGGTATCAAGTACCATTTTAAAAGTCTTTGGTATGACTCGACCTGGGATTGAACCCATATATATATATATGGAAAATCAACTGCTTTCTGTTTATTTTTGTACAACAAATGGCCTCAAAAAGCTGTAATTTTTGGATCTGTACTTTTTGCATTTCTTGACCAATTGGCGATTTCGCGCACTTTTTAAAATTTCTTTGAGACTTCGCTGACAACAATATATGACATACCATGAAAATTTTATAGAATCAAATTCAGAAATAATTTTAAAAAACGTTTTCTTTCCTAATTTATTAAAAATACATTTTTAACGAATTAGAATAATACAAAATTTTTCAATGTTTTTTAATCAAATTTTGAGTCTACCTCCAGCTTATAAATAAGCGATTGAGTTGTAACTGAAGGTGAAGGCTGAGTAATAGTTGCCCTAAATCTCCCATATTGCAATCCTAGCTCATCTATTTCAACCCCTTCTGGCCATTGTCAAGGATAATACATTAATACATTCATAAAGAAAATCTACTCAAAACGTTCGACTTTACTTCATTTGAGTTAAAATATAACATTCTGTTCCTTCAAGTAACATTTAATTCCAATATAACTTGATGATTCAAAACTAAACGAAAATATTGCCTATTTAAACATGCTTGTACAAATATTACAATCTTTTTCTGCTGATAAATTTTCTAGCTCAGGCGGCTGAGGCTGTAGAATTCACCGACTGCTTCTCTGCAGAGGGGTAAGACTCCCCCAACGTGTATCCTGGATATGACACTAAGCAATCTGATGGTGAGGCTCCAGTAATGTTGAAGATTTGGGGAAGCGGAGTGCCTCTTCATTACCATCGTTCCCAGGTCCACTCTGACCTGGAGTGATAGCACCTAATAGGGTCCTATGTATGGGTAAAATAGAACTAAACAATGAACTCATGCTAAACCTAATTCTTAGAAACAGTACAAATTACAAGTATAAAAATGGATTTGACTTTAAATAACCGACAATGGTTGATATGCCATGAAACCGAACCAAACCAAACTATACGGATGAAATTTTAGCTACATCCACTTACATAAGAGTGCATCAGAATATTTCTCTCCTACATTGTGACATACTCACACAAATATCTTTTACAAACACCAAAGGAACTAGATTTTGACAATGCAAACTGCTACATTGAATGCATGAACTTTTCTTTCTTGTAAAGTAAATACTGGGGAATATTTAGGCTCTGTCATTGTTTTTTTTTTTTTTTTCACAGGAAAAGCCTTTGTAACTTTTGTTTTTCAACAAACGTATCACTCAAGTTAAAGAAATATAGTCTATTAACTTGTAAATTTGGTGGAGGTGCCCGTGGTGTAATGGTTATCGTCGTAGGAAATGGACACGGCCACACGAGTTCAAATCCTGGACGAGACTGATTGCATTTCACTTTCTTGGGAAAGGTATGAATCCAGTTATTCTCCCCCCAGCTATGGGTGAAATAGTAGGACAGACTAGGTTCTTCAGCCTTGGTGAGGTAACTAGTCTAGGAGAAGAAAAACTCTGAATTCAAACCTGTTGAAATTAAAAATTGACCTTGTGTCATATCCTGCCCGAGCGGAGGGGTCGGGTAAATAGGATTAATTTGTAAATTGGTGTCTTATTCAATCCTTTACACTCATAATTCCGCTACATATATTCACAAGTAATATTTCTAAAATCTGATTTATCGTCTTTGTTGTTAGAAAGTATTTGGTTACCATAAAATCGATTATCTTTATCTTTATTTTTATTAGGATTATTCTTAAGTTAATATTAACATAGGTGTGTAATATTATTTTCATTTATCAATGATTTAGTTAGGAAATCGCTTGCTAACATGGAAAGGCTGATAAAAAAAAATTAATTCTAAATTCTTATACGTCATCTTTAATAAAATACAACCACAAGAAAATCTGCTGACAAAACACATATGCACACCGCAAAACACTACACTACACACACACACACACCACACATACATCTCTACATACACCATACTTACACCACACATACACCCACAAACACATACAACACACACACACACAATGATGACGCACTGGTTTTGGAGATTTGGAGAATGTGAAGTACTCCTTCGCTGGGGCTGTAGAATACACCAACTGCTTCTCTTCCGAGGGATACGAACAGACCCCCCACCTAACTAGTGTCATGGATATGATACTAAACAATCTGATGGTGAGGCTCCATTAATACTGGAGCTTTGGGGAATATGGAGTACCCTTTCATTACCATCACTCTCAGGTCTATTCAGACCTGGAGTAGTAGCACCTGATTGGGTTTTATCTATGGGCCAAATAGAACTAAACTCTGTACTTATACTAAACTGATCTGTTTGAAATAGAACTGTTTTTTACATTATTACTGTGTATTTATGCCAATCTGACTTGTTTGAAATAGACCTGTTTACATGTATAATAATGGATTTGGCATTAATAACCCACAATAGTTGATGTGCCATAAAACATAACAAAACCAAAATTCATTGCCATTACGCTCTGGTTCACTAAGAGTGGTAGTACTTGTTAGAGTTAAATATGGATAAGATGTAATTGTTCACCGACTTGATAATTATTATTAGTTATTTTAAAACATACAGCTGTGTGCAAATTATTCATAATGTTTCGGAATACATAATAAATAGAATCACTAATATCAAATTGAATTGCTTGAAACCATTTAATTGTGTGCAAAGAAATTCATAATATTCCATCCGTTTTCGTGGCATTTTTTCCAAGTTTAAAACAGAATTTTATCGCGAATCGTTCTTCTAAAGTGTCAGATTGCATGTTTGAAATTCACCAGCTGTGACTATCAGGCTTTAGTAGGGTGTATTCAAATTCCTGCTGTAGCTGTTCATTTGAACCTAAAGCCATAAAAATTGGTCAGTCATCTCATAAGATGTATAGCAATAACATACTGAATTGTCAAGAGTCTACGACAATTTCAAATGCCCATACGAAAAAAGTCTGGAAACTTATCGTATGCACCTCGTGTATATATGAGAAAATAAATATAAGGCAATTTGGAAAGAATAGAAAATAAAGATTTTAAAATCCGGACGTGTTTTGCTATTTATTATAGCATTATCAAACGGAATTAAATTTAAAATGAAAAAAAGGAAAATGTTTATATATATATATATATATTCATACATATATATATATATATATATATATATATATATATACTTTATTTACCAACCCTCCGCTCGCACAGGATATGATACAAGGTCAATTTTTAAACGGAGTTTAACAGGTTTGAATTCAGAGTTTTCCTTCTCCTAGACTTGTTGCCTCAACAAGGCTGAAGAACCTAGACTGCCCTACTATTGACCCATAGCTGGAGGCAGAATAATTGGATTCATACCTTTCCCAAGAGTATTAGTGCTATGCGAAATATATATATATATATATTTATATATATATATATATCTAACAATACAATATATATATATAACAACACAATATCTGAGATATGACACTAACCTGCATCTGATGGTGTGGTTCCAGTTTTGGTGCTTTAAGTCATGTGGAGTCACTCCTTCTTTTACATTATTACTACCAGGTTCATTCTGATCCAGAGTGGTAGTTGCTGTTAGAGACCCATCTTTAGTTTCAGAAAATGTTTAAAGAGATTTTGAATAATTTGATTCATATATTGGCCCTTAAAACTTTGACGATGAAACTATATATGAAATTATTACCTATTCAAAAATGATACAATTATATAATTGTTCGCTATGATTGTTTGCTTGACTTAGCAAATAAGTTGGTAAATTTGATTTGTTTGTAGCAATAGGCTTTTCTTATTATTACATGGTTCAAAAGATTTTGGGGATTTTTCTTTGGATTTCTTGAGGATTTAGTATTTTATTAATTCTCATTATTTCTCTGGATTTATTTAATCGACGCTCGGTTAGTAGAAGTTGTTCTTAGAAAAAAGGGTTTCAATGTGGATTTAGTATCTTATTGCTTCTAATCATTTCTCTGGGTTTATTTAATCGACGCTCAGTCAGTAGAAGTGGTTCTAAAAAAATAGGTTTAAAGTTAGGGTTTAATTGCTAAATGTATAAATGGTTTTTGATTCTTCGAAATAATGTCGGGAAACTATTTTTGAATATTGTTAGGAAAGGGAATGCATTTTAATCTTTCTTTTTCTTTCAGTTTTAGGGTATATATGTAACATACTGACCCTCGACCAAGCCGTCAATCAAGAGATTCACCGGTGTAAATTAGCAGAAGAACAGCGGAAGCAGGTTGACGTGAGACAATTATATTATTACCAGGTGCCCGAGACGGTTAGAGCCAGTTGGAGACAAGATGCCGAATTGAGAGCCAAAGAGAGAAAGAGAGAGAAAGAAAGAGAAAGAAAGAGAGAGAGAGAGAGAGAGAGAGAGAGAGAGAGAGAGAGATTTGGCCCTTCAGTGACCCACGGTTTAGCAACCAAGCTAAGATGAAGAAGAAGTACTGCTATGGTCGAAAGAAGAACTTTGGGACAAAATAACAGTCTGTCCCCGTCTTCAACTCACCTCTCACGTACAACCAACAGCAACCCTTTCGAGAATAAAGTGTGAGAGGTATATTTTTTATAAAGAAGTGTGTTCGTTCGTTCATTGAAGTTCGTAATTATTGTGGATTATGTTTCCGCTTATATTTGTATTATGCATGTGGCTATACAACATATAGTTTTTATTTAATTATGAAAGTAGTCTCGCTCTGAGAACAGTTGTAGCGAATGCTTTTTATATTTCGACTAAGAAAATTTGTGATTAAAATAGATTAAAAGATTGTTTGCATAATGTTTGTTTGTAGTTGTATGTTTTCATCAATAAATGAGGGCTATTCATAAACAAGGGGATTTTTTTTAAAAAGAAAAAAAAAGCGAGATAATTCTTTTTTTTTTTTTTCAATTTTTTTTCCATGAATTTTAACTCTGCATATGTTTGAAAATGTTTTATTGTAAAAATTATTTCAATATCGCTAAAATATTAGGAGACAGTTCAAAATATCGGCAAATGAAATAGAATGCTCAAGGCTTGAACAGAGATCTGACATCAATGTATTAGTGGCTGAAAATTGCCAACCATGAGAAATTTGCAGAAGAATCTATGATGTATACAGAGAAGCATATTTTTGTCAAAAAAACATATACAAATTCGCTAAACATGGGGTTTACCACTACCAGCCAAACTCCAAAAGTCATTCCATGGAATGGAAATGCACTGACTTTCCGGTAAATAAAAAGTCTGTGCGCAGTGGTAAGTAAAGAAGGTCATGCTGACAGTCTCCTGGGACATGAAAGGAACCATCACTATTGATTTCCTTAAAAATGGTGCAATTGTAAACAGCGCTTCTTATTGCCAACTTCTAAAATAATATTTTACCTTATTTATTAAAGTACTTCGTATATTAAAGAATCTTAACATGTGACTGATAGTGTTTTGTTTTTAATATTCAAATTTGATTAAGCCATGCATCATATTTAAGTTAGTTAATAAATTGTTTTGTTTCTCTCTATGTATATAAGGTATATATAAGATATATATATATCTTTTTCTGGCTGTAGAAGATAGTTAGAAAGAACTTTTTTGGTTTGGTTTGGTTTCTTTGGTTTAATGGCAAATCAATTCTTTTTAGGTTATTTAATGCCAAAACCATTCTCCTAGAAGAACAGTAGTGGTACTATTTAACCCATAGCTGGTATTTCCCAAGGGTATTTGGCCGAAAGTGAACGTAATAGCGCGACTGGAGTACGAACTCGTGTACTACGATTCCGCAGTCCATCGCTTTAACCATTACACCACGAGGACACGCCCAAGAAGAACAGTAGCGATGCTATTTAACCCATAGCTGGGAGGATAAGGGGGTTCATACCTTTCCCAAGGGTATTTGGCCGAAACTGAACGTAATAGCGCGATTGGAGTACGAACTCGCGTACTACGATTCCGCAGTCCATCGCTTTAACCATTACACCACGAGGACACGCCCAAGAACTTTTTTTTTATGTAAGTCTATTTTTGGTTAATATCCAATGTTGGTATCCAATGCAGGGAAAAGCGTATCAGAACTTCCCAATTTCTGTGAATACATCTGTTGTATCGTAAGTAAATTAGATTCATCTATAAAAGCAGCTACTCGCTATCAACTTGTGCCTAGCTAATCCTTATAACCAGTCATCATCTTCTCTGAGAGATAAATATACAACTCAATGGTGTCGGCAATAAAAGCCTTAATCACGCTGGACGAAACTGGGGATAGAAAAACATAGATTAGATGTTTCACTGCGTTGGATTTGGTCAAAAATTTAAAAGAAGAAAATGCTAGCAGAGGAGAAAATGAAATCATAGACCTATTTCTGGCTACTGTAGGCTGTGAAACTTAACCAGGAGAGTTAACGGATGAGTAGATTGCTTGGATAAATAGGAAAGATATACGACCAAAAAAGGCTAATTGTCGCTGAAAGAACCAAATTCATGGCGATTAGATAAGACCAAAAAAATTTTATAATACAATACGGGCACAGATTAAAAGGAGGCATTTAAGCATGGCGAATTCGAAAAACTGGGACAAAAGACATGGCTACGGAGGATAAATTAATCCTCAGATTATTAGAAAGACACACCGGATAAACACAAAATACTTGAAAGGTTGCAGATAAGCAATGTGAATTAAGAAGCGATTAAAGACTTTTTTACAACTGGAACTGATTTATGATTACAACCAAAGAATATTATCAAGAGACCTACAATACGACCAAGTTCCTGATTAAATGCAAAAATTGTGGCCAGAAAATTAGAGAAATAAGAATAAATACCCAGCCCTTGGAAAAAATATGTTCAAATTGCAAAAAGAAAGTTAATTTTCAGGTATATGCAAGTATAATTAAAGAATAGAAAAGGAAGGTGCAAACCACCCAACAGAAAATGCCGAAATCATAGTATTAATTATACCCATCAAGACCTGAGAAAAATCAAGTAGAATGGCTTATTTTTTTTACGCGCACATTGTTTGGTTTGGGTTCTTTGTTTTATGGCATATAAACCTTTGTAGGTTATTTAATGCCAAAGCTTTTCTGCTAGAAAAACAATGATACTATTTAACCCATAGCGGAGAGGATAAGGGGGTTCATACCTTTCCCAAGAGTATTTGCCCGAAAAGTGAACGTAATAGCGCGTCTGGAGTACGAACTCGCTTACAACGATTCCGCAGTCCATCACTTTAACCATTACACCACGAAGACATTTTTAGTTTAGTTTCTTTGTTTAATGGTATATCAACCTTTGTAGGCTATTTAATGCTAAAGCTATTCTCCTAGAATAACAGTAGTGGTAATATTTAACCCATAGCTGGGAGGATAAGGGGGTTCATACCTTTCCCAAGGGTATTTGCCCGAAAGTGAACGTAATCCTATTTACCAACCCCTCCGCTCGGGCAGGATATGACATAAGGTCAATTTTTAAGCGGAGTTTAACAGGTTTGAACTCGGAGTTTTCCTTCTTCTAGACTAATTGCCTCACCAAGGCTGAAGAAATCAGTCTGCCTTACTATTGACCCATAGCTGGAGGGAGACTAATTGGATTCATACCTTTCCCAAGGGTATTAGTACTATGTGAAATGAAATCTGTTTCGTCCAGAATTTGAACTCGAGTCGTCGTGTCCATTTCCTACAACGATAACCATTACACCAGGGGAACGTAATAGCGCATCTGGAGTACGAACTCGCTTACAACGATTCCGCAGTCCATCGCTTTAACCATTACACCACGAGGACATTTTTAGTTTAGTTTCTTTGTTTAATGGTATATCAACCTTTGTAGGTTATTTAATGCTAAAGCTATTCTCCTAGAATAACAGTAGTGGTACTATTTAACCCATAGATGGGAGGACAAGGGGGTTCATACCTTTCCCAAGGGTATTTGCCCGAAAGTGAACGTAATAGCGCGTCTGGAGTACGAACTCGCTTACTACGATTCCGCACTCCATCGCTTTAACTATTACACAACGAGGACACCCCTACATGCACATTGACACCGAGAGTGATGTCACTTTAAAACCAAGGAATTTCTGGGAGAAAATGGGCAAATAGAAATTTAGAAAAGCAATCTCCTGAAGAAACTGTAATTAAAGGAATGATCTCTTTTAAAAAGGACATTAGAAACAAAAAAGCCATTTGAAATGATTTTCATCATAGTGGTAACAGCCAATATAGAACTATCAGGAATTGTTAAAAGTGGTTGCCACAAAACTCATTAATACTATAAAAGTGAAAGAAAGTTAAATTGGATTGTTAAGAGACTTGTAACATCTTCACAATCCCAAGTTATTTTCTACCGCTTTTAAACAATCATTGTTATTTTAAAGCATTCGTTTAAAGCAAAACCATCACCCAAGTAAGGTAGAATCTTAAAGGTTACCAATTCATATCCTTCCTACGGTAGGGGCCAATTAAAAAAACTGATACAGCAATTTATACCAGAAAGAGCTGCTCAAAGTGATAACAATTGGGCTTCCATTATATGAGGATTTAAGAATATGGGGAGATTACAAGACAAGGGTTACAATCTGATGGTGAGGTTCCAGCAGTGCTGGAGCTTTGGGGAATGCGTAGTACCCCTTCATTGCCATCGCTCCCAGGTCCACTCTGGCCCGGAGTGGTAGCACCTGATAGGGCCCTATCTATGGGTGAAATAGAACTAACAGCATACTTATGCTAAAATGAATTGAGTAAACTTAATAGCTTGAAATAGAAACGTTTTTGACAATTAAACCGTACTTACACTTAAACTGCGAGCTTATGCTTAACTGAATTATTTGAAATAGAACTGTTTTTCGACATTAAAACTGTATTTACACTTAACTGAATTGTTACATATAACTGCTTGAATAGTTTGAAATGGAAATGTTTTGACAATTAAACTGTATACTTATACTAAACTTAACTGTTTTCATTAGAACAGATTATTTACATAAAACTGGATTTGGCGTTAAATAACCTACAAAGGTTGATATGCCATAAAACCAAACAAACCAAAAGACAAGGGTTAATCACCAAATATTCTCAGATTGATTTCCGCTGTCAAATATTGAAAATAGTCGCCATGAATTAGCAAGACGGAAATATTTTGCAAAAATAGATCCCAAATGAGCATACAACCATATTGAAATTGACGCAAATTCAAAGAAATTTCTCTCATGAATACCCCGATTGTTTTATTAAGGTGGACTCGTCTGCTATTTCGAAGGAAGACTTCGAGCCATATTTTTTAAGAAGCAATTGAAAAAAGTTTATCGAGAAAGATAAAAATATCGTAATATATCAGGATAAATGTGTGGGCGTGTCCATTAAAAAAGAATTAAAATACAAAACAGGTCAAATTTTGAAGAAGGTAAAGGAAGCGGTCATGACCATCAGCAAGTAGTGGGGGTGAACTAAGCGGGGATAACATATTTAGGATATCAAAGGATGGAATATCACACGATGAGAGACTAACCAAGTATATAGCAGAAAAACCCACATCAAGAAACAAAAGAATTAGAATATTTTTAGGGAATAATAAATTCTTATAGTAAGTATCTATCCAGATATAGTAATATCATAGAACCGTTCACAAATTTAAGCAAAAAGAACATTGGGTTTAACTGGAAACAAAGACAAACTATCGCCTTCAAAATATTGAAAGAAAGCACTGACGCACAAAAAAAAAAAAAAAATCAGAAATATTTTTATCTAAAGAAAGTAACCCTGACCACAGGTGTGAGTTAACATGCCATAGCAGTATTCTTTTTTAGGTCATTCAATAAAATACCGATCAAAAAAGTTAAACGCTTCATCCAGACTAGAGTTTGGTAAAGAAAAAGGTAGAATATCGTGAAAATATAAGAGGCAAAATACCACACAGGGTAGAAACGAACGTTTTGCCACTAAATTGACTCGAAAAAGAAACAAAGCAAGACCCCGTATAAAGCAAAATACTAGAGAGAACGAAAAATATATGGGGCAAGTACTCAATAACAGGAAAACTTTTCAAAGAAACGAGACACAAATTAAGGATAGAGAAAGGCATAATATGCAATGGAAACACAATAGTACCTCTACAAACCCCTAAGAAAGGAAATTAACAAGATGTACATCGTGGAGTAACGGCAACAAAAAAGGATTCAAGTTCTAACCCTGGTGGCCGGGATATTCAAAAGTAGATTATATTAAAAAAAAAAAACCTATATGAGCTGAGATAAAACATTTTAAACAAACTAAAGTTTAATCATACATCCACCAAAAGAAGCTTAGATTAGGGTCCGCATAGATCATGAACATGTCAAAGATATAGGCTTATTCTTAATACAAGTGGAGTCATTTTCGGAATGGCCTGAAGCAATCAAAGTAGCGGACAGAAAAAGCCATTACCATAAAGCAAGTTCTGAGAACAGTATTCTCAAGAAATAAAGTGCCTAAAACGATTTTCACAGATAATGCGCCAGAATTAGTGCACTTCTGGCGGTGTAATGGTTAACAAGCTCGACTAGCAAACCGACTTGAGTGAGTTTGTGTCTCATGGGGTGATCCATTCATATGGCCTTGTGCCACATCTAAGCAAAAAACTTAGTAAATTGCCAACAATGCGTTAGAATTTTCCAACCTTAATTCCGGTTTGGTTTCTTTGTTTAATGGCATATCAACTCTTTTTAGGTTATTTAATGCCAAGGCCATTCTCCTAGAAGAACAGTAGTGGTACTATTTAACCCATAGCTGGGAGGATAAGGGGGTTCATACCTTTCCCAAGGGTATTTGGCCGAAAGTGAACGTAATAGCGCGACTGGAGTACGAACTCGCATACTACGATTCCGCAGCTTTAACCATTACACCACGAGGACATTCCCCTTAATCTGGGTTCGTAGCTATAACATATTGGGTACATCCCATGCAAGACGCCACTGTGCCACCGGCAATTTCCTGGTATTGAAGAAAGAATACTTCAAACTTAGAAAATGAGGTTAAGGCATTTTTCTCATTTAATGAAAGCATAGAAGCCTACCTACCCAGATTAATCTTCAGTTACCAAACTATTCCACGTGTAGGAAGAAAACTAAGTCCTGTATTCATGGGGAGAAAAATCAGAGTCTAAAAATAAGATAAAGTATCAAATATAGAAAAAGCAGAATTCCTATTACAAAAAGGGGCATGCAGATTAATTTCAATCCAGAATCGAACCTGAAGATATATGAATGGAGACAGAATTGGGAATAAAGACCAATGATTTTGACTGTGGGTATGGAAGCAAGTGATAGTGAATTTCTAGAAAAGACTGACGAAGAAAATGAACTTAGACCCAAGATCACCCATTAGAAGAAACTAACACAGATTCTCGAAAATAATAAGGAGTGGCAGAGGAGCAACCAATGGAATATGACCACCTAGGTTCAAGGAGATGTAGTATTGCATTTAAATTAGGTACATCCATAAAAGAAGTTGCCCCCACTATCGACCGGCATCTAGCTAATGTTAATCGCCACTCAACATCCACTCAGCGAGATATATAGATCATAACAATATCTTTATGAAACTATAACAGTTCATATGGATATATAGAGAGGTATCAGAATATATGAATGTGCAAACATACACCCACTCACATACATACCAACATACACACACACACGCATATGTATGTATGAGAGAGAGAAAGAGAGAGAGAGAGAGAGAGAGAGAGAGAGAGAGAGAGAGAGAGAGTTAATTATTCTTATTTTCAGTTTTAGAATATGAATGAGAATCTGTGAGCAGCTGAGATAATGAAGCTCTGATGTCTAGACGTCTAGACTGTAGCTGTCTATTAATTCTTGATATCTAAATGAAAAGTAGCACGCTAGTGTTGTTTACAACGACCGTGTTTTTATCTATATAGAAATAAACCTATTGGCCCAGTAAAGACTTCCTTATATATATATATATATATATATATATATATATATATATATAATTATGAAGCAAAAGGTAAAAACAACGCCGCTATGCTCCTCCCCCTGACCGCAGTAGTGAACATGTACCTGTTAAAAAGATAAAAACAGCTAACTCCATTCGTGCCGGACAGTTGTTTGCTTACTATGACATCTTGGCCTCAGGGAGGTCGTACCCCCAGGATTTGCCAGCTTGCAGGACTAAGTTTAATGCTTGGTGCCTTACGGTCCCCAAAAAGGGAATGCCAATGGGGTCAAGAATTTTAGCACCTACCACACATGAGTCTCGATTCGTTCCTTGTACCATATTCTGACACAGTGGAATGTGAGATAAATCGAAGTAGCTAACTAACAGATTCTGAACAAATACAATTAATTCTTCATATATTTGGTAAATGCTTAACTATTCTTACGTAAATATTTTGAATGCATTTTAGTTTTCAAAAACATAGTTCTACTAACACAAATCTGAAATGTTTATTATGTATATTTTGCAAATATTTCACTGCTCAACAACTCTCCAAGAAATAACAACGAAGAATGAATATTATTGGCAGAATTAAGAAGATAAAAGCCAAAGAAAAGGGTAATAACTAAATTGAACATTAATTGTTGAAGTAAAGATTGAAATCAATCTACAAGTCTCGAATAAAATGAAAAGGGATTGTTGAACTTTAAACTTATAAATTCTTATACACATTATGATATTCGTTTAAAAGCATAAATAATAAAGTCTGGAATTTGGTCTTGGGAAGCTGAAGAAAAAATAAAAGGTAAGGAATAATCTACAAAGTTTTAAAAATATAAAAAGGTATTGTGGGACTTATAGTAAGTTATGACTTAATACTTTCACTTTTACCTTAGGGATTTTGATTTGCGTTACTGTGACAATACCCCCACGGCCCCCCGAATACATCAACTTCTTTAAACCATTTCAATCTTGGCCGGTGATCATCTAGTGGTTCCGATAGGCGTATTTCTTCATGGCTACAAGAAATACAATCAAGGGAGTGGGGGAAAAGAACAAAGAACAAACGAACAATATGGCTATGGTCAACTCAAATTCAAGAAGGACAAGTTTGTGACACTGTATTCCTTATGCCTCTGCACACAATCACTGACGTGTAGTTTTAGCGAAATGTTTACAAAGCTACTGGGAATGCCAAGTCATCTTGACTGGTCTTCCCTCACTGCTGCTGGACTCTATCTCATGCAACTGGTCTCTCAGATGTCCGTTGTCGACTGCCCATTGCCACTCTGCGTCAACCTTTGCCAACTCTTCTCTTTAGGTTCCTTCTTCCAACTCTCTGACTGACATTCCCTTGCTTACTCCGGTCACGTCGAGATCTCGAGCTCTGGTCTTTGTTTGGTTTCGCGCCAAAACAGACAAAGGGATCGTCTGCTTAGCGGACCACCCACATAGTGTAACATTACTAAATTCGTTTAAAAGCATAAATAATAAAGCCTAAAATTTTGTTCTGCGAAGTTGAGGGAAAACGAAATATCCAATACACCCGCTTCCCCCAGACCCCATCAAAAAAGAAAGAAATTCATATCCAAAGCTTGATATCAAATTGTTAAATAATTGCGGAGGGATTTTTTTTTATATGATCAATTTTCGTTTTGTATATCTTATCTTTCTGTTTAGTTAGGCTGAGAACCTTTCGGCTTAGTGCATGGGTTAGTTAGGTGCACACATTGAGTGCAGGTGTTCACGCGCGTGCGCGGCGGATGTGACAATCATAGATGTCACAATAAAATCCCCAGATAGGAAATGGGACAGGAGACGTGAATGACGTCATGCCCGGGAGCAATGGGCTGAGGATTTTGGAATTTGAAAAAAACAGAGAGTTGAGATTTGGGCTTGGACGAAGCAAGTCGATTTTCGGAGCTCGCCGAGGCGAGACCAGTTGGAGTCTACGAAATGTGCCGCGCGTTTGTTGAAGAATTTGTGTGTCTCACTCTTCATGTCGAAAAACCTTATACTCAAAAAGGTAATAAAAAGTTTCGGACCTGAACCAATTTCGTGTTTTTCGGATTCCTATATGTTTATGAACATATGTACATTTCACGTATTCGTATCTTGGTCCTATCTTGAATATTTTGGTCGTATTTTTGGATCCATATATATTACAAAATGAATGTGTTGAGAATCTTAAATTGTCCGGGTAAAACGTAAAGAAAAAGAGGGAAATTCAAAATAAAAGAAAATGGAAGAAAAAAAAAGATCATAAAAGTACAAATGCTAATAAAATATCGTTTTCAAACGTAAGTGTTAGAATATCTACAACAGAAAAGCCTTCAAAAATAAGTCTAGAACTCTCGAATTTGCAGTTTTATCTAATTGCTCTTACAGTAAATACTTAAAAAAAAGTCCTCGAAAAAGCGATGAGGTTTATTATACTGGATTTTCTTAGTGCAAGATATTTAAACACTTACGATAAGATCAAATAATCATTTAATCCCTAACTGTAATAAGATCAACTCATAAAGTCATCTAAATAGTAAAAAAAAAAAAATAGTTAATCAAGTTAAGCTAAACGTTAAGAAAGATTAGGATATACAAATAATTTTCCTTAGGAGGAAAATTCACATTTTCAGAACCCTGTAAGCGTGTCATCGGACATGTATTAGATAAAAAGCAATCTCCGAGGGTGCAGAACATTAAACAAGCCAGCCAAGTGTTTATCAAAGGAAACCATGGAGGGTGGGAAATAGGACTGGTAAACGGCGCACTTTACCAAGTGCTCAGTGGAAGAGCCTCATCGGTCAGCGGCCAGGATCAAATTGTTCAGTCAGGAAACTATTATTACTCATCAATAAGGTTGGTGTCAAAGGAGGTGCCCGTGGTGTAATGGTTATCGTCGTACGAAATGGACACGGCTGTTATATAGTCATCTACAACATCACAACGACACAATAATAAAACAGACGCATGAAGGAAAACGCAGGAATATTTCTTTAACAACATATTTACCTCTCACTATATTGCAAGGGTTCGAAAGGGTTGTTCATGTGAGAGGGTACTGGAGACCGAACATAAACTTCATATTTTGACCCAACTGTTATGACCGTCACGTTGTGTCTTTCTTGTTCTCCTGATGCTGGGGTCCACTCCATCGGGGTTTCCGAGGGCCTCCTCGGTCGGGTGTGGCTTTCCCTACCACATCTGGTCTCTAGCTGTCTGGAATTCCACTGGCATCTGCTTTGGCACCCAACTCAACTCAATTATATAATAATTCAACGCCCACACGAACGCCCACTGGATTTTTGAAATCGAATGTTTAATCGTCATCAAGCGGAAATAACTGTCATGCAGTTTACAGGTCACTCTCTTCCGGTGCATCACTGTAGTGGCACCGTGGGACCTTCACCTTGTCCCATATTATAAGCTTTAATCCGCCCACACGATCTCTTTCGATTACTGGCCATTAGAATGTGTCCCTTCCTTCCGGTGCATCACCTTGGAATAGCATTTTTGGGCGTGGTCGAAGGTCAAAATATAACACGGCGACTCGAGTTCAATTCCTAGATTACACTGAGTGTCCTGTTTATGACACTAAACCATCTGGTGGTGAGGTTCCGGCAATGCTGGGGCTTTAGGGAATGCGGAGTGCTCCTCCATTGCCATCGCTCCCAGGTCCACTCAGGCCCGGCGTGGTAGCACCTGATTGGAGCCCAACCTATGGATTAAATAGAACTAACGGCATACTTATGCTAGACTGAATGGTTTGAATAAACTGAATAGCTTGAAATAAAAATGTTTTTGAAAATTAAACCGTACTTACATTTAAACTGCGTGATTATGCTAAACTGAATTATTTGAAATAGAACTGTTTTTTGACATTGAAACTGTATTTACACTAAACTGAATTGTTTCGTACAACTGCTTGAATAGTTTGAAATAGAAATGTCTTTTACAATTAAACTGTGTACTCATGCTAAACTGAATTGTTTGAAATAGAACTGATTATTTACATAAAAATGGATTTGGTGTTAAATAACCTAGAAAGGTTGATATGCCATAAAACCCAACAAATCAAACCAACCAATCAGCTATCGTCTCTTGCTACAGTCCCTCCAATTCTAGTGATGAAATGGACATCATTACTTTCTATAACGAGCTAGCCTCCTTCGACCGACATATTTCTAAACACAACATTCCAATCATCAGTGGAGACTTGAATGCTCATGCGACAAAGACGGAAATATTCGGCAGACTTCTCCCTCAAGAACTGGTTAGCATGCCAAAATACTACATTCCCCAAAAGAGAAAAAAAGGTGGGAAAACTACCCAAATAACTCTAAAACACAGCTAGATTATATATTCATAAGCAAGAGAAAGAATTGCTGAGGCTCAATGGTTAAAGCACAGGACTGCCGCCTTGAAGTTAAGCGACTTCGAAATTCAATTGCATTGTTACTTCTGGACAAATACTTTTGGGAAAGGCATGAACATCCTAATTCTCCAAGCTATGTATTAAGTACGAGCACCACCATTCTTTTACAAGGATAGCTTTTGCATTAAATAATCCACGAAGGGAGACATGCCATTAAACAAAGAAGCACATCAAACCCATGAAAAACAAGAAGTAGATAAACAGAGTTTTGAAGGGATACATATCTTCCGATCTCAGAATTGTCTCGGCAAAGATTCACCTGAGTCAACGCAGAAATAAGTCACAAATCGTTAAAGGTTTACAATATGACTGGTCCTCACTCACCAATAATTATATTAGAAATCAATATTCGGCAACGGAAAGATACAAAATAAAATCGTAATATGAGCTCAAGTAAAAATCATACATGATAGTTGTAATCATAGTGATATAAGAACATTAAGTTGATAAGACCTAACCGATAAAATGAAACGCAGCTTCTTCCAGGCTGCGGTTGTATCGATACTGCTGTATGGATGCACTACATGGACGCTAACTAAGCGGCTGGAGAAGAAGCTAGATGGAAACTACACAAGAATGTTGAGAGCAGTATTGAACAAGTCCTGGCGACAACACCCCACGAGACATCAACTGTACGGAAACTTGCCCCCCATCACGAAAACTTTACAAGTCAGACGAACCAGACACGCAGGACACTGCTGGAGAAGTAAGGATGAGCTCATAAGTGATGTACTCCTATGGACCCCCACATATGGCCGTGCAAAAGCAGGACCACCAGCTCGAACATACATACAGCAACTATGTGAGGACACGGAATGTAACCCTGAAGACCTGCCGGAGGCGATGAATGATAGGGAGAAGTGGCGAGAGAGGATCTGGGATATCCGTGCTGGCGGGACGACATGATGATGATGATGATGATGAAGTTGATAAGTCCCAAAACTTCACACTGAACTGTAGTATAACGGTTATTGGCGTTGGTTCCTTAAGCTTCTAAGAGACAATCATCAGGAGGTTGTAGGTTTAATCCTGACTGTAGGCAAATAACGATACAAGAATACTTAACACTTGTATCCAGTTATTGCTAACGGAATCACAGTAAGCGGCCCCCGTCGATTAAATAAAGAACCTGGTTCAAAGTTCCATATAGGGTCCCGAGTTCGATAAAAAACACCTGAAGAAGGCCGGAGGACATATCGACTGAAACGTTATGAATATAACAATAAAGATGAAGACAATAGTCTGAAAACCCTGAATGATAAAAACCATCAATCTTTGTCTCAGAAATTCAGACAACTAGTAAGTCAGAAACAAGTTTAATAGTTTTCACTAGACATCCGAAAGACATATGGAAATTTGTTTCTGCCTGGCCCAGTGTAGAATACACCAACTGCATTTCTGCAGAAGAGTATGACTCCCCCAACGAGTGTCCTAGATATAACATTAAACAATCTGATGGTGAGGCTTCTAGTAATGCTGGAACTTTGGGGAATGCGGAGTACCCCTTCATTACCATCAGCTCCCATGTCCAGAGTTGGTAACATCTGATAGGGTCCTATCTATTGGTCAAATAGAAATGTTTGACATTTAAACTGTGTACTTATGCAAAACTGAAATGTTTGAAAAAGAACTGTTTGATCATTCAACTGTATATAAACAAATAGATAGATGTTTAATTGAATTAGGTTTGGTTTGGTTTCTTTGTTTAATGGCATATCAACCTTTGTAGGTTATTTAATGCCAAATCTATTCTCCTAGAATTAACCCATAGCTGGGAGGATAAGGGGGTTCATACCTTTCCCAAGGGTATTTGCCCGAAAGTGAACGTAATAGCGCGACTGGAGTTCGAACTCGCATATTACGATTCCGCAGTCCATCGCTTTAACCATTACACCACGAAGACACCCTCCACTTAATTGAATTAGTTAGTGATACATGTTAATACTTGGAAACATTAAAATGTGTGCAAACAAGTGATTAATAGTAAACAGAATTATTCGTATTTGACAGAAATAAGTGAAACCATTTAACTGTAGGGAAAAGATACGAGCTGCAGATAGCATAAAAATCTTATTTACAAATGTGTTTAGAAATCATATATTTAATATATATGTGTATAAAAATGATTTGACATTAAATAACTTTTCAATGGTTGATATGCTATAAAACCAAACCAAACAAAATAAAATTTGTTACTATCCATATAGAAGCAGCTGCCGAGAGCAGTCTAAACAAACCAAGAGCCAAATGTAGAGTTCCATGGGAGGCAATAGCAATTACAGAAAAATGAGATAAGAAAAAAAAAACATCCTTACTTAATAAAACAAACCCAACAAATTCCAATGAACAGAAACTTTAGAAAACCCAATGATATTAACTTAAACATTCCAATAAGAACAACTAGAATACATTCAAGGCCAAATCAATGAAATCAGAAACTCGATAGAAGATAGAAAATCTTGATTAGCATTGAAGACGTTAAATGAAGTGAGCGGAAGGAAGATCACCTAGAGAGTAAAACTAAAAGCTACCAACCAAGAAGAAAGACAACAGAGGTGGAAAGTTAATTTCAAGAAACTGCTCAAAAACTCTCCTGAAGGCATTTATAGACCGATCAAAAAATTATTGATTACTAACTAGACATCAAATTCGATCAGTTTACAGAGGAAGAACTTGACACAGAACTGAAAAAAAAAAAAAAAAAAAAAATAAAGAATAGAAAAGCTGCTAGTCTCAAAGAAATATCTACTGAAATAAGGAAGGCAAAAAATTTTGACTATATACTTTTTTGATTACGCAACGCTGTGTATAAACAAAACATAAAAGAGAAATATACAGAAGCCTGTATCCTCCCCTTCCCCAAGATAAGTGACCTTGGAATCAACAAGAACTAAAAAGACATAAGCCTTACTCTGATAGTTGCTAATGTTAATAAAGCTCTGCTTCTCAACTGTATCCAACCAGAAGTCGAGAAAATTCTTAGAAAAAAATCAGAATGATCTTCAGAGAAATCTAGCCGCTGTTTCACATATTCTGACTACCGTACGTGGTACGTGCAAAAAATCTCGAGGCAACCCAATTGTTTGTAGATTTCTGCAAACCATTTGATTCCATACACAGTAGGAAAATGGAGCAAATACTACTGGCATATGGTCTCCCCAAAGATACTGCTACTGCTATAATGATGTTTTGCAAAAACATGACAGCATTGATTCGCTTATCCGATGATGACACTGACTTCTTCGTCAGTGTCAATAGAGTCTTGTAAGGAGATACATTAGCGCCGTGTATGTTTATAATCTGCCTAGACTACGTACTTTGAACGCTGAGAGATTTAATAAAGATGGTTTTACACTAAAATGGCAATATCCCAAAGAAACAATGACAGGCAAAGACTACGCAGATGATCTGGCGCTTCTTGCAGATCCCTCTGCTCAAACTGAATTCTTGTGGCATAACATGGAGAAAACAGCAAGAGGCATTGGCCACAACATGAATGCATATGACATGGGGTTCATCTGTTTTAAAAGAGAAGGCGCCATTTCCAAGGTTTTGCTAATTTTAGAGGCAGGCCTCTAAAATTTGTTGTACTTTGGCAGTAATATCTCATCTACTGAAAAATGCGCCACGCAAATGTCAGTTATGCTATTGACGTTTTAGATCATGCGAAAATCTAATTTACCCAATAAAATAAAATGGGATTTCTTCCAAGCTGTGGTAGTGTCAGTACAATTGTATCAATCTACCACATAGACACTTAGAAACGTATGGAGAAGATACATGGAAACTACAAATAAATATCACGTGCTCTTATGAAAAAATCTTGGAAGCAACAGCCCCACAAAACAGTGTTGTATATTGACCTTCGACCCGGCCAAACATGCCATTCCAAAGTGATGCACCAGAAGGAAGTGACACATTCCGATGGCAGTTATGAGAAGAAATCGCGTAGACGGGCTTGGCTGACAATATGGGACAAGGTAAAATCCCATGGTACACTCATGGACTGATGCACCGGAAGAGAGTGACCTGTGAACTGCAGGACAGTTATTTCCGCTTGATGACGATCAAACATGCCATTCCAAAGATATTGAGTGGGCGATTGAACTATTATATAACTCGGTGAAGACAGGAAGTCAGTCAGTTTGGAGACCAGACCAGTTGGTGAGAAGATGCTGGAATGAGAACATGTCCCAGAGAGGCCGGGCCCCCAGGCCCCCGGTTGAGCAGCCCAGGAGAACGAGAATGACACACGGTGATGTCTAGAGGGGCTGGGGAGGTCAATATGTTGCAGTCTTTTTTCGGTCTCCAACTCCCTCTCACATACAAACCTTTCAAATAATGTGAGAGGTATATTTTTCTAAGAACTGTGTCGCTCGTCTTTATTATTGCGTCAATATGTATTCTGCATGTATATGTGTATATATGCATATTTATTATATGAGTATACAACAACAGCATCTGTACGGCCACCTACCTCCCATCTCAAAAAACATCCAGGTAAGACGAACAAGACATGTGGGGCTCTACTGGAGAAGCAAGGACGAACTTAAAGGCGACTTTCTTCTCTGGATTCCGATATATGGGTGTGCCGGTTTTGGTTGACTAGCAAAAACTTACCTACATCAGCTCTATGGGGAGACAACATAACATACGGCGTAGTGGATCTGCCAAGAGGGATGAACGATAGGGATGGATTGTGTGTGTTAGAGAGAGAGAGAGAGAGAAAATGTGTGTCAGGGAACTGTGTTGTCAGCGTGACTTTTTAATAATGAGGATCATGATGAGTTAGCGGTACAAACATCACCCGTTCAGGTTTAAAGGTTTAATATTTACATCATCATCATCGTCAAGTCGTGCTAACAGCATGGTTTTTCCTGACTCCCTTTCTTTATCCGTCCCTATTACCTATCCCTCCCGGCAGGTTTTTCAAACTATATCCTGGGTCAGCACAGCGTTGATGTAAATAGGTTCTTGCTGGTCGGTCAACACTGGAACGTCTATGTGTAAGGGGCCCGTCTGTTGTATAGCCACATACAACTACACAATGCATATACTAATATATGCGGAACATAATCCACAATAATGACGAACTTCAATGAACGAACGAACACACTTCTTTATAAAAATATACCTCTCACTCTTTATTCTCGAAAGGGTTGTTGTTGGTTGTGTGTGAGAGGTTAGTTGGTGACGGGGACAGACTGCTACATATTGACCCCAAGTTCTTCTGACCATAGCAGCACTTCTTTCGCTTTCTGGCTGGGCTGCTCAACCGTGGGTCACTGAGGGTCCAAGCCCTCTGTCTGGAGCTGGTTCTCACTCCGCTGGCATCCTATCTTCAACTGACTCAAGCCGTCAGTGTCCGGGTTATATTTTTGTTTGACGTACACCTGCTTCCGCTTATTTACACAGGTGAATCTCTTGATTGACGGCTCGGTCGAGGGTCAATATGTAACACATCGAAGTAAGTCACTTAAGAGTTCGTTCTTGCTTCTCCAGCAGTGTCCCGCATGTCTTGCTCGCTTTAGTTGGATGGTTTCTATGATGGGAGGCAAGTGGCCGTACAGCTTTTGTTTCCCTGGGTTGTTGTTCAAAATAGCTCCTAGCATTCTGTAATATAATGGCCGAGGGATTTCGTTTTATGCCTTTGGGTTTAGTTAGGCTGAGAACCTTTCGGCTCAGTGCATGGGTTACTTAGCTGCAACATTAACACATGTGTTCACGCGTGCGCGCGGAGCAAACCTGTTACTCGAAGATGTCACAATAGCACAGATGGGAAACGGGGCTACGGAGTGCGGGTGAAATCATGCACCAGAAGCGCGCGGAGGATTTTGGGAGATTTGAAAAAGTCAGTGAGTTGAGTTGAGTCCTGACTCGGGAGAAGACGGTTGCTCGCGGAGGCCCTGGGCAGGTGTAACACGAGATAAGGGGGCGGACAGATGGAAAAGCCAGAATAGAAGGAATGTGTATCTCTCTCCTTATGTCGAAGAACCTTTAAACTCAAAGGTAATAAAAAGTTTCGTACCTGGACTAAGAAGTCGTAAGTGTTTTTCGTGTTTCGAGATTCCTATGTTCTATGTATATATATATATATATATATATATATATATACGAACATTATGAACGTTTTGCGCACAGGTATAAATAGGTCCATTTCACGCATTCATATCTGGCTATATAATTCGAGTGATTATTATTAATAATTAATAATTTCAATCCTACGAATACAACGGCAATAATAAACCTGAAAGTCACAGACCATAAACGAAAACCCAGGAATTGTGAAGAAAATTCAAACATTTGTAACCCTTCAATTCAAGCAAGTGTTGACTGTAAAGTGTTTGAATCAACATTGAAAGTGAACGGTACCGGAGTATTCATGAAAAGCTATTAAGGGGATGATAAAGGTCAACAACTCGTCTAGTGGCCTAAGAGTAATTCGATGTGCTTGATCTAGCACCAGCGATCGACCATCTAAGCGGTGACGGGACTGGCCGAAGACTATCACCCACGTGAGGTGACCGTGGTGTAATGGTTAACGTCGTAAGAAATGGACACGACGATACAAGTTCAAATCCTGGACGAGACTGATTGCATTTCACATAACACTAATACCCTTGGGAAAGGTATGAATCCAATTATTCTCCCTCCAGCTATGGGTAAATAGTAGGTCGGACTAGGTTCTTCAGCCTTGCTGAGGCAACTAGTCTAGGAAAAGGAAAACTCTGAATTCAAACCTGTTAAATTCCGCTTAAAAATCGACCTTGTGTCATATCCTGCACGAGCGGAGGGGTTAGGTAAATATGATCACCCACGTGATGCGGAAGTGGGAATGGGTTGTTCTGCAAATCCTAGAGACAGCGGATATTTTGATTCACACATTCTCTCTCTCTCTCTCTCTCTCTCTCTCTCTCTCTCTCTTTGTTGGTGCCTGGGTTACGAGGAGAGATATGCTCGCATTAACAGAGTGCACGGCAGTAATCAAAGAAACGGGAAGAGCCGGTTGTGTGCGCGTGCATATGTTTTGTATGTCCCAGTCCAATCAACGTAACTACATTCGATTTTATGCGCATGTGTTCCCGAAAACACACACCATCATTAATCCTGTGAGGATGAGGGAAAGTGAGGCCTATGTTAATCTTTTTTTATAATCTTATCTATAAGTTGACAGTGAAGTTTTCTCCAACAGCCTGAAGCGATAGATGATAGTCCCTATAATCTGTTGCTCCAGGCTGTTCAAGAGAGTCAGGGAAACCCGTGCTAGCAACGTGACTTGACGATAATGATTATATGTGGGAGTGTATGCGTATATATGTATGTTTATATATATATATATATATGCGGGTGTATATATATATATATATATATGTGTATGTCTATAAATATGTATGTTAATATATGTGGGTGCGTGTGTATATATATATATGTGTGTGTGCATGTGTATACATGTATGTGTGTACGTGTATATATACGTATATATGTATATATATATATATGTATGTGTGTATGTATATATATATATATTTATTTATTTGTATGTATGTGATGATGTAATTAAAAGTTCAAGAATCTTAAAAAAAAAACATTTTGAAATAAAACAAGATTTAGATCATAAAATTTTTCCTGCAATAAAAGCAATATGGAAACTACAAATATATATATATATATATATATATATATATATATATATATATATATTAAAAGAAATTAGGATTTCACTTTTTATCACAATATAATTTCTGCCGTTTCCACTAAATGTATGAGTCAAAATCAAAAAAGAAAAGATCCTAATTCCTTTTAGTTTTTATACTGCTCTGCTGACTAACATATGAGCACTTTTTATTTATCAAACACTTTTTAAACGATTGTTTCTTCTCAACTGTTTATTACGACCACGTACCCTTCACACCCTACACGCTCTCACACACACACACACACACACACACACACACACACATATATATATATATATATATATATATGGGGATGAGTATATTAACTAAGATCGACTAAAAAAATTTTTTATCCTCTCTATAAGGAAAATATTCAACACTCAACTAACAATTCAATCGCTTGGGTAAAATTATTAGTAATTTTAATTGATTATTTTCGTCGTTAATTCTTCTTTTTTTTTAAGCTGAGTTGTTGGATATCATTTGTGATCTAGGTCAGAGCAGGAGTGGGAATTTGTTTATTGGTTTATACTTGGTAAGTAATATGCGTTTGTTTGTGAATTCGAAGATGGACAGTTGTTTAGAATCAGCTGACATATAATATTCCAAGATAAACAAATGTGTAGAATCAACTGATATTTGGGACTTAGTTGAGGATTACTTAATTTATAATTTTAGGGATAGATATATGAGATCGGATTCTAAGAGACGAGGGGGAGACGATGTAAGGGACTCGACGAAGAAGACCCGAAAGGATACGGACGGGAAACGAGGCAGGCATGGATCATGCTTGCATAAACAGCCGGAGAGCAGAAAGATAATAACAATCGTTTGTCTGCTAGTCCCTGTCTCTGTCTCTCTGTGTCTCTGTCACTTTCTCTCTTTCTCACCTCTTCCCTGTTCACTATCTTCTGGCTGATACACTTTTAACTCTCGATCTCGGTTTTCGGTTTACAACAATAAACGGTCGGGCGACAAATAAATTTCCTATCTGCAAAACCAACGGGAGCGTTTTTTGTTTGACTTCTATTTACCACAACCAGGTTACCATGGGGTCAGGCTGTGAGTTTTAAGAGTTATCATTACAACCCCATCAGTGGTGCTGTTACGTAGCATTACACCTGAAGAGAATTAGAATATCGGAAACACGTTTTGCACAAATATATATATATGTGTGTGTGTGTATGTGTGTGTATTTGGGCAGTATTTTCTCGTTGAGACATACTTAGTTAAATAATACACATGCCTTTGTCTATATATTTTTTATTTTGATCCTTTCAGGTCACCGTATGGATGTTATAATATCCGACCGCAGTTGGCTAATACATTTACGGTTATCAATTGGTTTCCAAGTACTTTCCAGTCCTCATCAGGACCCTCCTCTGGGGATATGTATATTGCAAAAGCGATACAACCTTTGCAAGTACAATAAAGCTTTGTAAGAATGAAGTCTTCACTGTTTATACGAGTGTTATAATGTCGCACTTGTCTTTAATTGGAATCATTTTGAGATGAGGTTTCTTAATCTGAGAATTAATTTTTTTTATTTATTGCGGACTTTTTCCTCATCTTGGTAATTTTTTTGTGTTGTTGAATTAATTTTTGCCGAATCTAATTTAATTTAATTTGGCCGAAACGCAGTGAAAGAAGAAACAACACAAAAAAACTACCAAGATGAGGAAAAAATCCGCAATAAATTAAAAATTAATTCTCAGATTAAGAAGCCTCATCTCAAAATGATTCCAATTAAAGACAAGTACAAAAATTCGGTACGGACCCGACCAGATGGAAGACCAGATAAGGATTTATAAGACCAAAAAATCCATCATGGCGCAGCGGATAGAGGCGTTGAGTCTCTACGGTTCCAGGTGAGCATTGTCAGAAGATAGCGGTTTCAAATCCTACCCAAGTCGGCCAGAGGTTTACTTGGTCAAAAACGTGGTGTGATAGACAACAACTATGGAAGGCAGTAATTACTGGAGATAAAGTTACAAGACTCAGCATTCCTATCCGAGGTCGCGGTAAATCACCTGAAGAAGGCCAGAGGTGAAATTTGGCTGTAACGTAGTGAAAGAAGAAACAAACAAAAAAACTACCAAGATGAGGAAAAAGTCCTCAATAAATAAAAAATTAATGTCGCGCTTGTTTTTATTTTTTTTTTTAAATTTAGTTCTATAGATAACAACAATAGCTAAAGATATTTGAATACATTTGTACGGAATTCGAAATTAATTTTATTGAGGTTAGTACTTTATCTATCTATATATATATATATATACATAGATATATATATACACGAAATGAAAATAATAACAAAAAAATCAAACTTGAATACTAAATGTAAAATCATTGGCAGAACTTTGTTAACTTCGATAATTTACTTTTCTGTCGTTGGATCACCCCACACATATATCTATATGCATGCATATATATATAAAGTTAGCGACCATAGTCGAGGGTGACCCGAAGGCTCCCTTTTCGATAGCTACTACACCAAGGTGTAGGGGAGGGCGCTACTCCATTCCCTGGATTGCTCCACTTTACCCTTGAACCGTACCTTATAATGCTGAGTGTTAAGCAAGGTGGTATCAAGTTCCATTTTTAAAGTCTTTGGTATGACTCGACCTGGGATTGAACCCAGATAGGTATATAATAGCTCATACTGGGCACTGGTAGAGAAGTAAGGTCAAACTCATTAGCGACATTCTCTTATAGACCTCTACACATGGACATTCCAATACTGGCCGTCTAACAAGGAGTTACATTCATCAGCTCTGAGCGGAAACTGGATGAAGTCAAGAGAATCTGCCAGAAGTAATGGACAATTGAGTTGGATCACAAGAAAGAGTCAGAGAACTCAGTGTTCTCAGCAAGACTTTATATATATATATATATATATATATGCTGGGCACCGAATGCAAAGTAGGGACGAACGAATCAGCGACGTTCTCCAATGGACTCCTACAATTTGATACGTTAATACTGCCCTACCAACAAAGACTTTCTGATATCATCATGAGGGTATTGGATGAAGTCTAGGAGATCTGCCAGGAGCGATGAACTATTAGAACGGATAGAAAGAGAGAGAGAGAGAGAGAGAGAGAGAGAGAGAGAGAGAGAAAGAGAGAGTGTGTGTGTGTGTGAGAGAGAGAGAGAGAGAGAGAAATAATTCGTGCTATCAACACGACTTGATATATATATATATATATATATATATATATATTCTCTCTCAGTGCTTCTCTGCAGAAGGGTTAGTACTCCTCATCGAGTGTCCTGGTATGACACTAAACAGTCCAATGGTGAGGTTCCTGTAATTCTGGACTTTTGGGGAATATAGAGAACCCCCTCATTGCCATCGCTTCCTGGTTCACTCTGGCCGGCAGTGGAAGCATCTGATAGGGTCCTATGTATGGGTTAAATAGAACTAAACTGCGTACTTATGCTAAACTGAATTGTTGAAATAGGAGTGTTTTTGACATAGAAACTGTACTCACGCTAAACTGAATTGCTTGAAATAGAACAGTTTTAATATTTACCTGTGTGTAAACAAAAACTATATTTATACTAAACTGAATTTTTAAAAATAAAACTGTCTTGAAATAGAAAGGTGTTTGACAAACTGAGTACTTATACTTAACTGAATTGTGTGAAATAGAACTGTTTATTTGTATCAATGGATTTGGCTTAAATAACCTACAAAGGTTGATATGCCATAAAATCCAAACAAACCAAACTAAACTCTATCTCACTTTCTTTCTTTCTACCTCTCTTACACAAACACACACACACACACACACACACACACACACACACACACACACACACATATATATATATCTATGTATGTATCTATGTATGTATGTATGTATGTATAAAATTGAAATATAAGAGAAAGAGAATTAATCAAGAAAATAATAGAATTTTTGCGGGAAGAAGTATTTAAAATAGAAATTAAAAAAAGAGAAAAGCAAGTTTACTTCTTGGATGTAACATTTGATTTGAAGAAGAAAGAAAGCAAAACACATGGAAAAATCAATATTCTACGAGTTTACATTAACAAAACCTCCAATCACCCACAAATTGTATTTAACATGTCCCCAATTCCGTGAGGCAGACTGTTAACTCAAGTAAATACAGTTTTTTAATCAGACGAAGAATATGGATGAGACAGCATTAAAATATAATGAAAATACAATTGGTTCATTTTGATTTCTTTGGTTAATGGCTTATCAACCATTATGGGTTATCTAATACCAAAGCCATCCTTGGGGGTGTCCTCGTGGTGTAATGGTTAAAGCGATGGACTGCAGAATCGTAGTACGCGAGTTCGTACTCCAGTCGCGCTATTACGTTCACTTTCGGGCAAATACCCTTGGGAAAGGTATGAACCCCCTTATCCTCCCAGCTATGGGTTAAATAGTACCACTACTGTTCGGGCAAATACCCTTGGGAAAGGTATGAACCCCCTTATCCTCCCAGCTATGGGTTAAATAGTACCACTACTGTTCTTCGAGGAGAATGGCTTTGGCATTAAATAACCTGAAAAGAGTTGATATGCCATTAAACAAAGATACCAACCAACCAAAGCCATCCTTGTTGTAGAAAAGTGATGATACTATTTATTTCATAGCTTGAGATATGGCATTTGAATTAGCTTACTATAATGTCACTGTCACTTGGAGGTGCCCGTGGTGTAATGGTTATCGTCGCAGGATATGGACACGGCGACACGAGTTCAAATCCTGGACCTGACTGATTGCATTTCACATAGCACTAATACCCTTGGGAAAGGTATGAAACCAATTATTCTCCCTCCAGCTATGGGTAAATAGTAGGACAAACTAGGTTCTTCAGCCTTGGTGAGGCAACTAGTCTAGGAGAAGGAATACTCTGAATTCAAACCTGTTAAACTCCGCTTAAAAAATTGACCTTGTGTCATATTCTGCTCGAGCGGAGGGGTTGGTAAATATCATAACGCTTCTTACAGGAATGAAAGATACGAGAAACAACACAATACAATCCTAATACAATCCTAATACCCTTGGGAAAGGTATGAATCCAATTATTCTCCCTCCAGCTATGGGTCAATAGTAGGACAAACTAGGTTCTTCAGCCTTGGTGAGACTACTAGTCTAGGAGAAGGAAAACTCTGAATTCAAACCTGTTAAACTCCGCTTAAAAATTGACCTTGTGTCATATCCTGCCCCGAGCGGAGGGGTTGGGTAAATATGATAATGTCACTGTCCAGTACGTTCGCAACGACACCACGTTAACTCCCCACTCGCCCAAAATTCTTTTAAAAGTGCCGACATAAAAAAAAAGTATAGACAGAAGCAGGAAAAATATGGTTTAACTCCCTGTTTAATATAGTGGTTAAAACAAAACAGGAAAACGTTTTTAGAAATTTATTGAGAAATATTTCGCAACTAAAAAATGTATTACTGAAAATAAAAAACAAAAATAGTCAAAAATTTGTTATAACTGTATAGAAGTAACGATACAAAAGCATTATGAAAATAGAGTTAAAAAAAATATTAAAATGAAGACTCAAACGGTAAAGATTTTCCACTACACAAAAAAATGTTAAAATAAAAATGTGGTCTACCAGGCTAAAGTTAGAACTAACCATTGACAAGAAAAAAATATATAGGATTAACTGAAAGACCGTGGAAGAAGTTTTATGGTAACTATAACGCTTCTTAATGGAGGTGCCCATGGAGTAATGGTTATCGTCGTAGGAAATGGACACGGCGATACGAGTTCAAATCTTGGACGAGACTGATTGCATTTCACCTAGCTTGGGAAAGGTATGAATCCAGTTATTCTCCCTCCAACTACTATGGGTAAATAGTAGGGCAGACTGATTTCTTCAGCCTTGGTGAGGCAACTAGTCTAGGAGAAGGAAAACTCTGAATTCAAACCTGTTAAATTCCGCTTAAAAAATTGACCTTGTGTCATATTCTGCTCGAGCGGAGGAGTTGGTAAATATCATAACGCTTCTTACAGGAATGAAAGATACGAGAAACAACACAATACAATCCTAATACAATACTAATACATAGGCCGATTGCACCTCTGCTGATCCCCCCTCTAAGAAGGACACCTGTTGATCCCCCCTCTAAGAAGGACACCTGTTGATCGTGGATGATGAATATAATGCTAGAGGACGTAATCCAGGTGGCTGAGTAGTCGGTGACCTGGCAATTGTAGAAGTCATATGTCCCAACAACCGAAGAAGTCACGAGACTGTTAACACTTTCTTACTTTGCCAGACGGGCAGTCGTTGAAGCCCGATCCGATCAATTTGCCTGGTCATGTTGAACCCTATAATAGTTTCGATAGTTTTCTTTGAATTAGCTCTGGTGGCAAATAAGTACTCCAAACTTTTTTTTATCCTAAAGATGCTAAAAAGCGGTGACTTAGGATCAATTTCGCCGAGAAAGCAACACTTGAGACCATCTGAACTGTGTACAAACAAATGATAGAAGTATGAGTATTATGCAGCAATAGGTGAAACCATTTAACTATGTGCCAACAAATCATTAATACTATTTACTGTGTGCAAACAAATGTTTAACTTCAAACTAAATGAGAAAACTTGATGGATAAAATTACTAATGTTAAATTGCAATGATTAATATCAAATAGAATTATTAGTATTAGCAATACTTGATACCATGTGTACCAAAAATTATTAGTTTGGTTTGATTTGGCTTTATGGCACGTCAACCATTGCAGGTTATTTAATGCTAAATCCATTTTTATACATATAACAGTTCTATTTAAAACTATTCAGTTTAGCATAAGTACGCAGTTTAAATTTCAAAACAGTTATATTTCAAGTAATTCAGTTTAGCATCAGTACGACGTTTAATCCTATTTGGCCCGTTGATAGGACCATCAGGTGCTACCACTTTGGGCCAGAGTGGACCTGGTAGCGATGGCAATAAAGGGGTATTCCACATTCCCCAAAGCTCCAGCATTGTTGGAGCGTCACCTTCAGATTATTTAGTGTCATATCTAGTACACTCGTTGGGGGGGACTTACCTCTGTGCAGAGATGCAGCCGGTGTATTCTACAGCCCCCCAAAATGATTAATATTTGATAGAATAATTAGTGTTAGCAATACTTGAAACCATTTAACTGTGTGCAAATAAATGAGCTCTTACTCCTTTCAAAATGAATTTACTCAATCAATTCGTTTATATATATATATATATATATATATATATATATATGTATGTATGTATATATGTATTTAGAATTATGTGGTCCAATTAAACCGGAGTTGGGAGTAATTCCATCAGGACATGAAAACTATTCAAAAGTGAACATTTAAATTTTCCTGGTAAAGAGCTCAATGTAACAGACATTACAGAGCAATAATTTCATTAGGAAAAAAAAACACACAAACCGGTCACATTAGGATTATAAATTTATTTCCATAAAAATAAAAATAAAAAAAACGAAAAAAATTAACAGGGCTTCTTCAGATCTAATGGATAAAATAAAATTAAAAATGAATATATATATATATATATATATATATATATATATATATATATATATATATAAAGGACGTAGCCCTAAATAACCCAGATGAGTTGATATGCCATTAAACTGAATAAACAAATCAAATACATCAGCGATTGCAGAAGAAATAAAGAGAACACAAAATCAAGTGTTAGAACCTTAAAAGATCTTATAACTTTAATGGACACTAAGGAATAGAATGCTGTGCCAAGAAGGGAAATATTACATCATTAAATTGCTGAAGAAATGATCGAAGATCGAGTCAAGATTCTGCGATAGCGGAAAGTATCTTCTTTCCAATTCGGCACCAAATCAAGTCACGTAACTTGTTAGTCCATTCACATTGTAGTCACGTGACTACAAAAACCATATAAACACGCAACATTGAAGAAGTTGGACGTGCGGATAACCTGCTCACCGGTCTATCGAAGACGTGAAACTCGTAATCTTGAGTGTTAACACGCCTTATTACCACATTAGTTTATATATATATATATATATATATATATATATATATATATATGAAATATTCTTTAATCCAGTAAATCCAATCAGGACAAATAAAATATTCATAAAAAGATTATAAAATTTAAATATTCCTTGTAAAGAATTTGTTGGTTTTTTTTAAAAATATATTCAAGTCGTACTGATATCATGGAGTTTTTTTAGCTTCCCGCTATCTGCACCAATAATCTATGACACATAGTAGATCCCCTAGACTTCATCCAGTTTCCGCACAGAGCTGATATATGTAAGTCATTTTTGGTCGGCCAACACAAATGAGTCCATATGTAGGAGTCTCTCTCTCTCTATATATATATATATATATATCATCATCATCATGATGTCGTGCCGCTAGCACGGATATCCCTGACCCTCTCTCACCACCCCTCCCTATCATTCATCGCCTCTGGCAGGTCTTCAGGGTTACATCCCGTATCCCAATATAGCTGCTGTATGTATGTTCGAGCTGGTCGTCCTGCTTTTGCCCGGACATATGCGGGGGTCCATAGGAGTACATCACTTATGAGCTCCTCCTTGCTTCTCCAGCAGTGTCCTGCATGTCTGGTTCGTCTACCTTTGATAGTTTTCGTGATGGGAGGTAGGTGGCCGTATAGTTGGTGCCTTGTGGGGTGTTGCTGCCAGGACTTGTTTAATATTGCTCGCAACATTCTTGTTTAATTGCCGTTTAGCATCTTCTCCAGCCGTTTAGTTAGCGTCCAAGTAGTGCATCCATACAGCAGTATCGATACGACCGCTGCCTGGAAGAAACTGCGTTTCATTTTATCGGTCAGGTCTGATTTCCATATGATCAAAAGCCTATCGATAGCTGTCCATGCCTTCGATAGCCGTGTGTCGATGTCTTTTTCGGTTGATGAGACGCTGCTTCCTAGGTAGGTGAATTTGTCTACTAGTTTCAGAGAGGTTCCGTCTAGTGTGGAAATGTCACCTGTTTGATTATAGCACATATATTCAGTTTTGTGTGCATTGACTGCGGCGGCTCGTTCCAAACTATACAGTAGTGTTTCGGCTTGGTTGGGTGTATTCGCCAGTAACGCTATGTCATCGGCGTATGTATATTATGATATATGCAAATTAGTTGATAGTTGCAAACAAAAATGGTTTTAACTGATTATTAATCACACACACAAACACATGCATATTTTTTCTTTCATCATACAATGTGTGAAAGCACGTGCGATACCCTGCCCTCATCAGCTGCCAACCCGGGGTGATAACACAGTCTCGGCAGCTCAAGGCGGTACTGCCACTCCTGGCGCTACTAAGCAGCTTTTGCCACTGGACAGGGATATATATATATTGTCATCCACAGACAGACTGTTTCGTTCTATCAGAACTCATCAGTGTGATAGAGAGTGAGAGAGAGAGAGAGCGAGAGAGAGAGAGAGAGAGTGTGTGTGTGTGTGTGAGAGAGAGAGAGAGAGAGAGAGATGAAAGAGTCATGAATTGTTCTTGAAAGATTTTGCGTGGAAACTATTGAAATGGACTATTGTTATTGAGATGGATCCAATCTAAATTGGTTGATCATTTCTGGTAGCCTTGTGCCAGACTGACTGAAGTTAATCTGTACGTAGGCGTGCGTAATTTACTACTTTAAATAATCTTTATACCAGAACTTTTTCTAGTCAAACTGGGATGGATTTTATAAGTGATCCGTAACGGGCGCCATATCAGCTTCTATTCTTCAATTTTAGCAAACTACAATCTTCTTCTTCTTCTTCTTCTTCTTCTTCTTCTTCTTCTTCTGTCTGTCTTTCTGTCTGTTTGTCTGTCCGATAGTTGGCCAGTCTTCCGGCATTGTCGTCTGCTATTCATAATTACATCCTTAAGAAAGGCAAAACATGAAAGTCGGAGTTGAAAGAAACGACAACAAACCAAATACAATAGCGTAGATTACTCTAATGACTTGTGAGTTAGATGTGGACACATAATAAACCTTAGATAATTCGGGGTACACCCCCGCAGAGTCATGGACAATGGAAAGGGATGAATGGTGGTTCCCATAATAAAGACCAGAGTTCTTAAGCTGATGACGGCGGAAATGGAGTGTGTTCTCACAAGCGGCATCAGCGACTCAGGGATGATGACTTATATTTCCCGCAGAGTAATGAGATGACTAGGAAAACCACTCTCCCATATCTATCTTACCTGTCTAATTCCAGAAGCAGCTGAAATGTATTATTCCCACGCTCAACCTTGGAGAATTTTTTGCTCACGTGTCTTATTCTCTTTCTGTCTGTCCGTCTGTCTCACTCTCACACACATAGATAAAAGACTCACGCACAATATATATATATATATATATATATATATATATATATTGAAAAGTGTATATTTAGGCAACAGGTTATTATTCAAGCAAGTTTTGTTAAAGACAATGGAACAGCATTTATTATTTTTAATCTTATTTTTCAAGGCTCCTTGTTATTGTTCTAGATGGTAAAGGAATTGTCCCATATCTTCTGCCCAAGCGTTTACGACCATACTTTTGGTAGTCATCAGAGGTATGTAGTTTTGAGTTGAATGTTCAGTTCTTACTGTTTTAATAATTTGTAACGTTTTGTTTTGAAATTAGGCTGAAGATATGGGACAATTCCTTTACCATCTAGATCCCGACACAAGAACAATAACAAGGAGTCTTGAAAAAATAAAATTGAAAATAATAAACGAAAAGTATTCCATCGTTTTAGAAAAACTTGCTTGAATATATATATATATATATATATATATATATATATATATATATATATATATATATATATAACATTTTTAAACCTATCAACGGATCTTTGTCTATTTATATCTCTCTCGCTCTCTTTCTCTCTTTCTCCACACACACACACACACACACACACACACACATATATATATATATATATATATGTGTGTGTGTGTGTGTGTTTAATTTCCAATTATAATCTAATTGATAATTTAATTAATAATATAATTTAATTTCGTTATATATATACGTATATATATGGTGTCTTCATATATATGAGACCCATGTGACAGCTAATAATTCTACTAATAATAATGTTGTGTTCTTTTTTGTTTCAGATTTGAAAATAGTATTCAATAACAATTAATAACCCTTGATCACAATGCCTTGGACAAGGAAGGAAAAATATTTTGCGTCACTTCTTATTTGGAGACAGAATGATTCAAAACTGTCTCAAAATAGATACAACCCATTAATATGATAATGATTTATTACTAAGACAAGAAACTAAAAATAAAAGATTCCTTGTCCCGGAAGATGATATAATAGCAATTAAAAGAAAACAACTTAATTTGATGTCCTTAAGTTTAAAAAATACTTTTTTACAGGACGAATTCGAAAAGATCGCCATTGCTCTTGTCTTAGTAATAGATCATTATCATATTAATGGGTTGAATATATTTTGAGACATCCTGTACATAATCCTGTATGTATAGATCTACAAAAATACACCCCCCTCATATATATATATATATATATATATATATATATGTAATGCTGGAAAGTCGTGAGAAATGGAGACGATAACCCGAGTTCAAATCTTGGACGTGGCTGGCTATATTTCGTATAGCGTTGGGAAAGTTATGAATCCAACAATTCTCCCTCCAGTCATTCAGTCGACAAAGATCTTTAACTTTTGAATGGCAACTGGTCTAGAAGAAGGAAAATTCTGAACTCAAAATTGTTAAATACCGCTTAAAAATAGACCTTGTGTTGCATCCTGCTTTAGCAGGAGGACTGGGTAAATACATATAACGACAGAAAACGAAGTAATATTTTTTAATGGTCAAACACTGCCCCGACCAAAAAAGATGTTATCACTCCGACCACATAATCTTCGCCATTTCCTCCAAACAAGTCGGTTGTAAAATTATACATAAATCACGACAGAGGTTCGTACCATTCACGCATTCTATTTCAATGCCAACTCCAAAAGCAATATATATATATATATATATATATATATATATATATATATATATATATGTATGTGTGTGTGTGTGTAGGTAGTGCCTTCAATAAGTTTACAGACTTTTTTTGTACAGGCATTTAAAATTGTCGTAGACACTTGAAGATTCTCTATGTTATTGCTATATATCATATGAGATGATTGACCAATTTTTATGATATCAGATTCAAATGAACAGCTACCACAGGAATTGGAATACACCCTACTAAAGCCTGGTTGTCACAGCTGGTGAATTTCAAAAATGCAATCTGGATGTGAGGACACTTTAGAAGAACGATATGCAATAAAATTCTGTTTTAAAATTGGAAAGATGCCACAGAAACGTATTGGATGCTTCAGACTGCTTTTGGAGTATCTTGCAAGAATCGAGCATCAGTTTTTGAGTCGCATAAGTGATTCAAGGAAGGCAGGGAGTCTGTGAGGGATGATGAGAGGTCTAGGAGGAGTAAGGAAGTCAATACACAAGAGTTGATTGGCCAAAGGTTTAGGGTTAGGGTTAGGGTTAGTAAGTTGAGGTTTTAAGGGAGTTCAGCTAGAGATTCCTTGGGAAGAGGCCAGCACTCTTCAAATCGGCTCAGTGTCATTTCTAGCAGGACAATACGCCAGTCCACCACTCCATCCTTGTCACAGACTATTTGACTAAGATGGGCATCAAGACAGTTCCTCAGCCCCCCTAGTCCAGACCTCGCTCCTTGTGACTTTTGGTTATTCCCTAAGCTCAGAGGCTGACGTTATGAGACAATTGAGGAGACGAAAGAGGCTGTGACGAAGGTGATTGACACGGTCATACAAGAGGACTTCTGTGGGACCTTCCAGAAGTTGTTGGAATGGTACAAGAAGTGCATTGCAGCCAGAGGAGATTACTTCGAAGGGGACTAGAGTTTCATGTGTGTACTATCAATAAACGTGCCCATACGAAAAAAGACTGGAAACTTATTGTATGTACTTCGTATGAGTCCATTCGCTACGGCTTAGTCACAGCTGTGGATGCAATATTAAATTGCTTTCGATTGGGTTGAGATGCAATATATTAAGCGCGGATAACCTTAACTTGACCTGAGTTGTCTTTTGTTTTATTTTTGCCAATGTGATTTCCAAAAGTAGAGTTAGTTAGGTGCACATGACATCCACTATAAATATTCTTAACTGCACATGTCATATTTATTTAGCGCTTTGAACAGCAAATATAAATAGTCTTGCAGGAATACCTGTTGAAAGCCATGATATATATATATATATATATATATATATATATATATATATATATATATATATATATATGCATGCTCTATTGAAGACCGTGGAATATTTTCTTTTTAGGATCTTTAAGTGAAGATTTTCGAGTCTTATTGATTTCCTTACGTCAAACAGAAATGCAGAGGACGACCAGCGAAATGGTCTAGCTTGGGGTACTTTCTTCACCATCTTGACCCAGACATAAGGAAAACAAGAAGAAGACATTGTTCATTTCTCTCTTTGTAAATATATATTTAGTTTCAATACTGTTTGAACATATCACGTATTTTAAATAATATCAACGTTTTATTCATTGTTCATTTTTCTCTTTGTAAATAAAACTTCAGTCTCGATTCTTTTTTAACACACCACCTTCCAATAGAACCGTCATTCCATGGAATTGTAATTAACTAGCTAATACTCTAGACCATGAGTTCTGTGGTGTGTTTGATCTTTACTGGCTGCTCTGCACTTTTGATCTTGTGTCTTACAAACCTGACGTTCGTAAATATCAATATTCATTTGACATGTCGAACATTTCCAAATATATTTTTTTTTGTTTTCTCTTCCTTCTTCATTTTCTCCCCCTTACAATTATATTTGCGAGAAGAAAAGATGTTTCCATTGTTTATAGTCGGATGTATCATTTTTTAAGGGCAAATGCCTGTATAAAAATATTTCTGTTTTTGTGAAACATATAATCAGCGTCTCTGCTTCATGTCAGAATAGAGAAAATATCGTTGTATTTCGAAGTAGTTTCAAAAAGAAAGCTCTCAGCCCAACAAATGCTAACACACACACACACACACACACACACATATATATATATATATATATATATATATAATGCAATTAGAAGAAAACTCCAACCTGGTTAAATTTTCATTATAAATTTATTTCGGCGAAGATTATCATTATACACTTTGTCTCATCAGATGACTTCACATGTTTAATTTGAGGTTGAAATACAGCAAATATGGATTACAGTCTACATTTGTGTATGAAAAAAAAATGAAAAAATAACTATATAAATTTAGATTCTCAGGCGAAAGTGAAGGGAGTTAAAACAATAAAGTGTTGGAAAAATTAAGAAACCATGAAAAAGGGTGTTCCTGTAAATTAACCCATCCTAATTTAAGTATACGCTAGATTTTTCGTAGTAGGTGGAATTTTTTGTATAATGCAAACTTGTAAACTAAACTATTATTTTCATATATTTTTCTGTTTACTCCTTTTACACGTGTTAAATCCCTATGTTAATAGGGTCATCATCCTCCTTCTAAAAAAAAACAAAACCCTTCTGCATCCACCAGGTACTTTCATCATCATCATCATCATCATCATGTCGTGCCGCCAGCACGGATATCCCTGACCCTCTCTCGCCACTTTTCCCTATCATTCATCGCTTTTGGCAGGTCTTCAGGGTAACATCCCGTATCCTCACGTAGCTACTCTATGTATGTTCGAGCTGGTCGTCCTGCTTTTGCGTTGAGAGCAATATTGGCGACAATACGCCACAAGACACCAACTATACGGCCACTTGCCTCCCATCACGAAAACTATACAAGTTAGACGAACCAGATACGCAGGACACTGCTAGAGAAGCAAGGACGAACTCATCAGTGATGTACTCCTATGGACCAGGTACTTTAATTAATCCAAAAATAGTTAAAGGGAATTAACTACCCAAGAAATTAAAAACCCTAATTGGGAATTGATATCTAAATTTCCAGGAATCTCTTTCCTTACACAAATCCCCTCGTCATATAATACTTGTAATTACTATAATATATGTTATTTCCAATAAAAATCATCTAAAATCAATATCCTTGTTTTTATCGAGAGTAGGAGCCTCGGTGGCCCCCAGTCAGGATAATTTAAATTTACTTTTATGTTTACACTTAAACACAAGTGTGTTACATTCATTAGGCAGTCGTCTACAATCCTTAAAATTAATTATACTAATCTTTTTATCGCTACACAAGTTACATCTGCCATTGAAGCTATTCGCGGTTGAAGACTGCCTGACTATTTTCCACTTTATTTCAGAGGTTAGTCCCTGATCTTTAAGGTTGCAAAAATATTTAGATAGAGCGATTTGGTTTCTAAGTCGTGGATTTGAGAATGACTTTCAGTGGTTATAAAGTCCTTGTTTCCAAATCCCAGCGAAGATACCTATATAAACCCTCTCCCCATCATTATTATGTTCCACTGGGGGAAATGCACGCTTGGTATGCGACGTTCTTCGAATTTCATCGTCCGCCCGAGGGCATTCTTGTTTTCTTCTACTGTTACAGGACACCTTACTATGTCTCCTACTATTTCTATTTAATTCGACTAGTAACCTCCTGTTGTGGTTGTTGTTGTTGCTTAAGATACTATGCATATTGTTTGCGCAAGAGTAACTAATTTTTACGCTGTTCCTATCGAAACTTGTCCTTAATGGATTGTCCCTATTAAGGTGCCTATCCAGGAGGTTTAGGAAGTATTTACCGATGTTAAAGTTGGTAAGTCTACAGAATTGCATGTTAAACCAGATTACTCTTCTATTTTTATTTTTCATCATCTATTTTAATGTTTATTATTGGCGTCACCTACCTTGACGAGTGGGTGTGTCCCATTACTACTATTTCGTTCATTAGAACCGGAGTTCCCAGGGTTCACATACTCCAGTCAACCTTGGAATCCGCTGTTTTTGAAGGCTTTATCATATATCTTTTTGCTCTCCTCAAAAATTGTTTCCACGGTGATAGTCTATTTATCCTCTGGTTCATGGGATTAGGAATCTACTTCAATATCGACCTTGGAAGGTTAGAGTCAATATTTAGGTAGGTAAGTGTGGAATGGCTCTTACAAAAAGGTTTGTAGGTGCCGTTATCTTAACTGAGTGTAACATCATAAAAATCAAATATCTTTAAGTTTCAGAAGTCATCTGTTGAGACGAAGAGTATAGGGTGAAACGATAAAATTGTCGTCCTAAAGAAAACAACATTACAGTTTTATTTTAAAACCTTCATTGAAAAAATCAATTCAGGTAACTTGATTATGTAGTAGAGCTGACATCTATTCAATGTAGCCGCCTGTAGCCTCAATCACCGCCTCGATACGGATTCCACAAGCGCCGGCGAATACTCGGCGAATACTCGGCGGATGGCGGCGATCAGGCTGGCTTTGGTGTTGTGGGAGGTCATGTTGGTGATGTTCTCGACGTATGACCAAACGAAGTAGTCCAGTGCGTTCAGGTCGGAGGAAGAGGAGGCCAGTGAGAAAAGGGTACAAAGTTGTAGCACTCCTTCTGAAGACGAGCCTGGGTCTCTTTGGACTTGTGGGCCGGCGCCGAGTCCTGCTGCCACACCCAGGGTCTGCCACCGGCCGCCTGATTGCACAAGGGGATCACCACACTCTTCCTCACATCCAGGTACACTGGTGCTGACTTTCAAGCCGACTTCGAAGATGTGAGGTGGCATGATGTAGCCCTCACTTGAAACCACTCCAAAGACCATAACCGTAGCCGGAAACTTTGTTTTTATCACACTGGGCACGTCCCTGTTATTCATGGCAATCCAGATTTGCATTTTGAGGGTGCTGGCAATGGTCCTATTGTCATAAGTTGGATCGGTAGAGAGCATGGGTTGTACAGCGGCGCGTCTCCGATCTCGCTCGTTGAACATTGTGTCACTTTCAGACATGATAGAAGGCTCCTGTCGCTCTTGGGATTTGTACACAACTGACCAACTAGTAGATGGTCAGCAACAAAAAAGAAAACCGGTTTTCATTAAACGGAAATGGAATCATGTCGTCTTTTCAAGGACGATAATTTTATCGTTCCACCCTGTATAATAATGTTCTTCGACGAATTGAATGAATGATAACAATTTAACCAGGTTTGAGTTTTTATTCACTCCTAGCATCAAACATACATATTAACGTACAAATATACTTTGCCCCTACATAGGGATTTACACGTACATAACTCTTTTACGCAAGCAAAATATATTATCTAGCTTTAAAACAATGCAAACTGCTATGAAATATTTTCTTGTTAATCCCATACAAAAATATACAAACACTTTAACTAATATGACCTTTTCTTATAAATAAAAGCGACTGTAAGTTTTGTGTTGAGCCTGCTAAAAAATACCGATGAAAATAGGAATAGAATATAGAATATGTGAATGTGTGTGTATATATATATATATAGTTGGCGACCTTAGTCGAGGTTGACCCGAAGGCTCCTTGTTGAATAGCTACTACACAGAAGTGTAGGGAGGGCGCTACTCCATTCCCTTGATTGCTCCACTTTACCCTTGATCCGTACCTTATAATGCTGAGTGTTAAGTCAGGCGATATCAAGTACCATTTTTTGAGTCTTTGGTATTGACTCGACCTGGGATTTAACCTTGGTCTCTTGGACCATTGGTGAAAACTCTACTCATCAGGTCAATGGCCCAGTCATGTAATAATATATATATATATATATATATATCCCTCAACATGGAGCAAGTGGTGACACAATGTCTTTTTCAAAGTGAAGTGTTTTCCTTCTCCTACATGGTTAACATACCAAGGCCGAAAACCAGTCTGCCCAACTATTTACCGATAGCTGGAGGGAGAATAGTTGGATACACACGTTACTCATGAGTATTAGAGCTATGTGAAATGCAAACAGCCTTCTTCAGTGTTTGAACTAGGGTCATCGTGCCTATTTCCTTCGACGATAACCATAAGCGCTTCCATATCTTATATATCTATGTATCTATGTATCAATCTGTATATATAATATATATCTTCAACAGCTCTGTAGGAACACAGGATGTAGTCAAGAAGACCTGCAGGAAGTGACGGATGATAGAGAAAATCGAGAGATAGAGAGTCACGGAAATATGTGCTAGTAGCGTGACAATATATATATATATATATATAAATATATTTTGTCATCCACAGACAGACTTTCGTTCTATCTATTTTGTACCCACCCACTAAAGTATTTATATATATATATAATATATATATATATATATATATATATATGTATAAACAAGGGTCGTTCAAAATTTCTAAGTCACAGCCAGAAAGAGGAACAATAGATTAACATTTTTATTGTGGCATCATATTACCTCTTCTTAGAAAAATTAAAAAACTATGTCAGATTTCACTTTTAATTTCTGTGCATGTGAGGACTATACAAAGATGAGAGGTATGCAACAAATCTAAAATCTTGGTGAGGTTTAGAACTTTTTGAACGAATTTTTAACTTTAATAAAAGCTATTCTTCGACCTTTCCAAATATTATGCAATGAAAATGCAGCTAGAATTTATAATTAGCATCTTTCGTAACGTTTTTCTTGAATAAGTGTTAATGCCCATGCCAAGAAAGACAGTTACATCCATTTTAAGCGTCCTCAATCACTTTCCTCGTGTGTATACGTGTGTGTACATATAAATATACTGCGTGAATAAGTATATATATAATATTTGGCAATCCACACCTTTTACTCTCATAGCGTCGACTGGCATTTTAAGTGATAAAGTTTTTTTTAATATCTTTACTGATGAAGGAGGACGCAATTCTTGTAGCAAAGATTGTTCGAACAACCGTAGACGAAGTTATATATATATATATATATATATATATATATATATATATATATATATATATATATATATATATATTATTCAACAGGTTAAAAATATCATATGATATAGTGATACATTTAAAGATTAGGCAACGGTATTTTTTGTATATTAAAGTGAATCACGGTTAAAAGATTTCCAATTTTAGAATTTTCCAACTTAACAAGTCCCCAACTTAAAAGCATTTTGTTAATGAGTGTTATTGAAGAATGCCATCAACAATCTTAACAAAAATAGTTCATTCCATTGACTGCAGCATCTATAAAAGTTTCATTTAATGCATATTCAGCGGTGACACAATTAGCTCTTCTGCCCCTCATTGCGTATTTTAGTTGCAACTGTGCATATACATAAATGCATGATCCTGTCTGTATATTTATTTATGTCTTAGGTGTAGCATATATATATATAGGTATATATTAGGCGTAGCATGAATGTATGTATGTATGTACATGTGTTGGTGCCCGTGGTGTAATGGTAATCGTCGTAGGAAATGGACACGGCGACACGAGTTCAAATCCTGGACGAGACTGACTGCGTTTCACATTGCACTAATATCCTTGGAAAAGGTATGAATCCAATTATTCTCCCTCCAGCTATGGGTAAATAGTAGGGCAGACTAGGTTCTTTAGCCTTGGTGAGGCAACTAGTCTAGGAGAAGGAAAACTCTGAATTCAAACCTGTTAAACTCCGCTTAAAAAACTGACCTTGTGTCATATCCTGCCCGAGCGGAGGGGTTGGGTAAATATGATGTACATGTGTAGGTGAGTCTCTCTGTACGCGTGTGTGTGGTTTTAGATAGCGTATACATTTGCACGCACGCACAAATATATTAGACGGGTTTCGATCCCTGCTTGAAGCATTCCATCGGGTCTACTCACACTGATACAACGAAACAGTCTGTCTGTGCATGACAATAAATACGCTTCCCTCTCGGGGGTTGAGCACTCTGGCGAAGGAATTTACGGCTGCCATCTGCATAATACAAAGCTCTTCTAACGAATTGAGCACTCTGGTATCCGATAGAGCAAAATGTAAGCAAACAAATGCGTTAAAATTCCTGGGCTGAAGTTTGTTACCGAAATGGCTGAGCTGTTATGTACCATTTCTAGCGTGATATTAGACGGGTTTAGATCCCAGCTTGAAGTGTCCAGCGTGCCTAGCCACACTGAAAAGTTGGGATACAACGAAACACTCTGTTTGTGGATGACAATATATATATTTATATATATACATGGTTGTGTGTATGAATCATTGTATCGAAAGGATCGCCAAACAATTTCGGGTGATCGTTATATTTTAACTCATAAAATGGAAGAGAAATTGTCATCAATAAAGATAACTGTACGTGTATATTTTGAAATACATATATTTTTGTGAGTTTGCGTGCATGTGTGTGTGTGTGTGTGTGTTTACACATAAGAGTGTGTATTTACACGATCTATTTGCAACGGACAGTATGTAATACGTTACATATTTAAGAATCGTAAAACTGGTCAGAATTAACATTTTCCTTCTTCTAGGAAACCCTTCCATTCGTTGTTCCTTTCTCTCCTGCTGTATGCAGCTTCTGTCTGGAAACCTTCTGAACATACCTCGTTATTTGAAGAAAATTAACGTTTCAGGCTTTTGTCATTTCCATCTACGTGAATAGAGCTTCAATCTCCATATTTTTTTACCACACCTCATAATTCAAAGAAAATTAACGTTTCAAGCTATGATCATTTCTGTCTCGATAAATACAGCTTCAATCTCCATATTTTTTTTACCACACCTCATAATTCAAAGAAAATTAACGTTTCAAGCTTTGATCATTTCTGTCTCGATAAATACAGCTTCAAACTCCATTTTTTTTTTACCACACCTCATAATTCAAAGAAAATTAACGTTTCAAGCTATGATCATTTCTGTCTCGATAAATACAGCTTCAATCTCCATATTTTTTTTACCACACCTCATAATTCAAAGAAAATTAACGTTTCAAGCTTTGATCATTTCTGTCTCGATAAATACAGCTTCAATCTCCATATTTTTTTTACCACACCTCATAATTCAAAGAAAATTAACGTTTCAAGCTATGATCATTTCTGTCTCGATAAATACAGCTTCAATCTCCATATTTTTTTTACCACACCTCATAATTCAAAGAAAATTAACGTTTCAAGCTTTGATCATTTCTGTCTCGGTAAATACAGCTTCAATCTCCATATTTTTTTACCACACCTCATAATTCAAAGAAAATTAACGTTTCAAGCTTTGATCATTTCTGTCTCGATAAATACAGCTTCAAACTCCATATTTTTTTTACCACACCTCATAATTCAAAGAAAATTAACGTTTCAAGCTTTGATCATTTCTGTCTCGATAAATACAGCTTCAATCTCCATATTTTTTTACCACACCTCATAATTCAAAGAAAATTAACGTTTCAAGCTTTGATCATTTCTGTCTCGATAAATACAGCTTCAATCTCCATATTTTTTTTACCACACCTCATAATTCAAAGAAAATTAACGTTTCAAGCTTTGATCATTTCTGTCTCGATAAATACAGCTTCAATCTCCATATTTTTTTTACCACACCTCATAATTCAAAGAAAATTAGCGTTTCAAGCTTTGATCATTTCTGTCTCGGTAAATACAGCTTCAATCTCCATATTTTTTTTTTTTACCACACCTCTTAATTCAAAGGAAATTAACGTTTCCAGCTATGATCATTTCTGTCTCGGTAAATACAGCTTCAATCTCCATATTTTTTTACCACACCTCATAATTCAAAGAAAATTAACGTTTCAAGCTTTGATCATTTCTGTCTCGGTAAATACAGCTTCAATCTCCATATTTTTTTACCACACCTCATAATTCAAAGAAAATTAACGTTTCAAGCTTTGATCATTTCTGTCTCGATAAATACAGCTTCAATCTCCATATTTTTTTTACCACACCTCATAATTCAAAGAAAATTAACGTTTCAAGCTATGATCATTTCTGTCTCGATAAATACAGCTTCAATCTCCATATTTTTTTACCACACCTCATAATTCAAAGAAAATTAACGTTTCAAGCTTTGATCATTTCTGTCTCGGTAAATACAGCTTCAATCTCCATATTTTTTTTACCACACCTCATAATTCAAAGAAAATTAACGTTTCAAGCTTTGATCATTTCTGTCTCGGTAAATACAGCTTCAATCTCCATATTTTTTTACCACACCTCATAATTCAAAGAAAATTAACGTTTCAAGCTTTGATCATTTCTGTCTCGATAAATACAGCTTCAATCTCCATATTTTTTTACCACACCTCATAATTCAAAGAAAATTAACGTTTCAAGCTTTGATCATTTCTGTCTCGATAAATACAGCTTCAATCTCCATATTTTTTTTTTTTAACACACCTCTTAATTCAAAGGAAATTAACGTTTCAAGCTTTGATCATTTCTGTCTCGGTAAATACAACTTCAAACTCCATATTTTTTTTAACACACCTCATAATTCAAAGAAAATTAACGTTTCAAGCTTTGATCATTTCTGTCTCGATAAATACAGCTTCAATCTCCATATTTTTTTTTTTTTAACACACCTCTTAATTCAAAGGAAATTAACGTTTCAAGCTTTGATCATTTCTGTCTCGGTAAATACAACTTCAAACTCCATATTTTTTTTAACACACCTCATAATTCAAAGAAAGTTAACGTTTCAAGCTTTGATCATTTCTGTCTCGATGTCTCGATAAATACAGCTTCAATCTCCATATTTTTTTTTTTTTTAACACACCTCTTAATTCAAAGGAAATTAACGTTTCAAGCTATGATCATTTCTGTCTCGGTAAATACAACTTCAAACTCCATATTTTTTTAACACACCTCATAATTCAAAGAAAATTAACGTTTCAAGCTTTGATCATTTCTGTCTCGGTAAATACAACTTCAAACTCCATATTTTTTTAACACACCTCATAATTCAAAGAAAATTAACGTTTCAAGCTATGATCATTTCTGTCTCGGTAAATACAACTTCAAACTCCATATTTTTTTAACACACCTCATAATTCAAAGAAAATTAACGTTTCAAGCTATGATCATTTCTGTCTCGGTAAATACAACTTTAAACTCCATATTTTTTTTACCACACCTCATAATTCAAAGAAAATTAGCGTTTCAAGCTTTGATCATTTCTGTCTCGCTAAATATAGCTTCAATCTCCATATTTTTTTTTTACCACACCTCTTAATTCAAAGGAAATTAACGTTTCAAGCTTTGATCATTTCTGTCTCGGTAAATACAACTTCAAACTCCATATTTTTTTTAACACACCTCGTTTTTTGAGAAAATTAACGTTTCAAGCTTTGATCATTTCTGTCTCGATAAATACAGCTTCAATCTCCATATTTTTTTTTTTTACTACACCTCTTAATTCAAAGGAAATTAACGTTTCAAGCTTTGATCATTTCTGTCTCGGTAAATACAACTTCAAACTCCATATTTTTTTAACACACCTCGTTTTTTGAGAAAATTAACGTTTCAAGCTTTGATCATTTCTGTCTCGATAAATACAGCTTCAATCTCCATATTTTTTTTTTTTACCACACCTCTTAATTCAAAGGAAATTAACGTTTCAAGCTTTGATCATTTCTGTCTCGGTAAATACAACTTCAAACTCCATATTTTTTTTAACACACCTCGTTTTTTGAGAAAATTAACGTTTCAAGCTTTGATCATTTCTGTCTCGATAAATACAGCTTCAATCTCCATATTTTTTTTTTTACCACACCTCTTAATTCAAAGGAAATTAACGTTTCAAGCTATGATCATTTCTGTCTCGGTAAATACAACTTCAAACTCCATATTTTTTTAACACACCTCGTTTTTTGAGAAAATTAACGTTTCAAGCTTTGATCATTTCTGTCTCGATAAATACAGCTTCAATCTCCATATTTTTTTTTTTTACCACACCTCTTAATTCAAAGGAAATTAACGTTTCAAGCTTTGATCATTTCTGTCTCGGTAAATACAACTTCAAACTCCATATTTTTTTTAACACACCTCGTTTTTTGAGAAAATTAACGTTTCAAGCTTTGATCATTTCTGTCTCGATAAATACAGCTTCAATCTCCATATTTTTTTTTTACCACTCCTCTTAATTCAAAGGAAATTAACGTTTCAAGCTATGATCATTTCTGTCTCGGTAAATACAACTTCAAACTCCATATTTTTTTAACACACCTCGTTTTTTGAGAAAATTAACGTTTCAAGCTTTGATCATTTCTGTCTCGATAAATACATCTTCAATCTCCATATTTTTTTTTTTACCACACCTCTTAATTCAAAGGAAATTAACGTTTCAAGCTATGATCATTTCTGTCTCGGTAAATACAACTTCAAACTCTATATTTTTTTAACACACCTCGTTTTTTGAGAAAATTAACGTTTCAAGCTTTGATCATTTCTGTCTCGATAAATACAGCTTCAATCTCCATATTTTTTTTACCACACCTCATAATTCAAAGAAAATTAACGTTTCAAGCTTTGATCATTTCTGTCTCGATAAATACAGCTTCAAACTCCATTTTTTTTTTTTACCACACCTCATAATTCAAAGAAAATTAACGTTTCAAGCTATGATCATTTCTGTCTCGATAAATACAGCTTCAATCTCCATATTTTTTTTACCACACCTCATAATTCAAAGGAAATTAACGTTTCAAGCTATGATCATTTCTGTCTCGGTAAATACAACTTCAAACTCCATATTTTTTTAACACACCTCGTTTTTTGAGAAAATTAACGTTTCATTCATTGCTCCTTTCTGTCATGATAAATAGATCTTCAACCCTTGTACTTTTTGAACACACCTCGTATTTTGAATAAAATTAACGTTTTAGTCATTATTCACATCTGTCTTGGTAAACAGAGTTTCAGTCTTGGAGCTTTTTTAGTATACCTCGTGTTTTAAGACAGCGTTTTATTCTTTATTCAGAAATTAGTTTTTAAACCTTCTGTTTTCTTTGTGGAGCTGGCCCGTTACTTGTACGTTTTCGACAAAACCCAGTGGTCAATCGAGCTAATTTTGAAAACCAATCCTAATTTGGGGAGAGAGACATCGGCAAGCCGGCGGGACAGGTCTTGCCTCGACTGCAGTACTATAAAGATTAAATGTAATAAACGCAAAAAAGCACTCAGGATTTGGGCTTCATATTCTTTTTCTTTTTTCGTTATATAACAGGTAAGTAATCATTAAATTGAATAGACTTCATGTATATATTCATTAAGTAAATACTACTTGTTGTATCAAGGGTTGTGTGGCTAGTCATAACTCCTATACAAAAGCCGCAAGTTTCGGCTACTGGGTAAAAAAAAAGCCTGACCCAGAAAAAATCTGAACGAATAATAAACGACCATTATGGAAGACGCAGAGGTATCATTATGGCGGCGAATCTGATGATAGAGTGATGACTGTTGATTGGATATGATTGATAGCAAAAGTAGCAATGATAATAGGCGTGTCTGAAGGAGACTGGCATTAATAAAGCACGAAACAGTCTACAATTAAATGCAAATCAGTTCAGACATAAATAAGAGTAACGTTGTTTAGCACATTTTTTTCTACACACTTTTATTCCTATTCAGATCTCTCTCTTTCTCTCTCTCTCTCTCTCTCTCTCTCTCTCTCTCTCTCTCTCTCAATATATATATATATATATATATATATAAGGTTGTTCATTTTTATCTCTTTCTGGGTGCCGCGGGTGATGTAATGTTTAGCAAACTAGATCAGGAAAATCTTCACGAGTGACTTCGAGTCTCATTGGGTGCCCCATTCATACGGTCTTGTGCTACAAGAAAACTTTGTAAATACTAACTAAATCAACCACCAACCTTGTGCCACATCTAAGCAAAAAGCTTTATAAGCTACTATTTATCGATTTCTGTCTGTCCATCTCTCTTCGTATATATATATATATATATATATACAAACTCAACGCATGAGCAGAACGTGACATAAGGTCACATTTTTAGCTGAGTTTAAATTCAATTTTCATTTTTCTAGATAGGCTATCATATCAAGGTTAAAGAGCCCCGTCGGCACTACTTGTTACCCGTAATTGGAGGGAGATTCATTCCTTTGTCAAGATATTAACGTTATGTAAAATACTAAAAGCCTCGTCCAGGATTTGAACTTGGGTCGCCGAGTCCATTTTTGACGACTATAACCATTATACTATAAACATCTCTCCTCATATATATATATATATATATATATATACGAAGATCGGTACCTTGACTAAGAAAGAGTGTGAACACATGAAGTTTAATTAATTTTTAGCATAGTCCCTTTCGTTGTTCACAAACTGCTTCCTTAAGTGTCGGAGTTCTTTTATCCTGTTGGTCAAAAAAGTCATCAGCAGCCGGATGATACCATTATAAGGGCTTTTCAGCCAACTATTTTCTGTCTGTCTTTCTTTCTTTCTTTCTTTCTATCTCAGTTTGTTCATATCTATCTATCTATTTGTATTTGAGTCTATCTATCTATCTATCTATCTATCAAAGTCTGTTCAAATCGATCTATCTTACTATCTATCTTCGGTCAAGTGCTGTTAAAAAATGCGATCGGACATTTGAAATATACCAATGACTACAAAAAACTTTTACAAATGCATTAAGTTTCAGCATTATATAATCCATAAGCATTTGATATGCCATTAAATGAATCAAACAAACCAAATCTATCTATCTATCTATCTATCTTTCTCAGTCTGTTGATTATCTGTCTAACTGTCAATCTATCGATATATCACTGGAATCTTTCTTCTGAAAGAGAAATAAGAATATCAAATTTAGGCACCTACCACATGACATTACGTTAGGTCGTCTTCCATTTATTCCCTGAATTTTTATCAGCACAAAAGAATATTCGAATTCATTAAAAAGAAAAAGATCCAAAAATCCTTTTCCAGTTTGGTGAATTCTGCTCTTTTGTTTTGATAATTCCCTATTTGTTCTGAATTTAACGTGTGTTTGCTAAAGTCCAGTGTTTTTTCTTTTACTCTTACAACATAAGACTTTTTTCTGAAATTGCTATTTTCTACGCATTGAAAGGGAAGTTACCCTTTTACTCCAATTCAAAATTCTCTCTCTCTCTCTCTCTCTCTCTCTCTCTCTCTCTACCTCTCTCGCTCTCTCTCTCTCTCAATATATATATATATATATATATATATATAAGGTTGTTCATATTTATCTCTTTCTGGGTGCCGCGAGTGATGTAATATATATATATATATATATATATATATATCTTTCACAAATACACAGACTTTCTCTCTCATTCCAACACACACACACACACACATACTCTCTCTCTCTCTTTTTTCTGTCCCCTTCTCTCTCTCTCTCTCTCTCACCAACACTGTCCCTTAACCTCTCTCACATTCTCCCTTTTTCTGTCTCTGTCTATCTTTCTAACTCTTTCTTTCACATATCTGTGCGTCTCTCTTTGTTGTATAGCCGTAATACATATACAACCATACACATATACATGCGGAAACAAAATCAACAATTATGACGAACTTCTTTAGAAAAATATACCTCTCACACTTTATTCAAAATGGTTGTGAAAGGGTTATGTGTGAGAGGTGAGTTGGAGACTGAACAAAGAGAGCAACATATTGACCCCCAGTTCCTTTGTCTTTAGCAGTACTTCTTTCTCGTTCTGCGTGGCTGCTCAATCGGGGGTCTTGAGGGCCCATAGCCCTTTGCTGGGTGCTGGTTCTCTCTACAGTATCTTATCTCCAACTAATTGACTCCAAACTAACTGAACCTGTCTGTCGTATGGGGTTATATAATTGATTGACATCCAACTGCTTCCTGTGAGCGTCGCATCTGCACCCAATTCAACCCGTCCAGAGTCAAGGTTATCCCCTGATATCTTCGACCGGATGCACCTGTTCCTTGATCGACGGCTGGGTCGGAGGTCAATATGTTACATCTTTTCCTCCTCCCTCCCTCCCTCCTCTCTCTCTCTCTCTCTCTCTCTCTCTCTCACTCTGTTTCTCATCAACATTGACTCTCAACCTCTCTGAGATTCTCCCTCTTTCGGTCTCTGTCTTTATCTCTCACGAACCTTTTTCTCTCTGTCTCTCAGTATCACGAACACTATCCCTTAACCTCTCTCAGACTCTTCCTCTTTCTGTCTCTATCTCGCTAACTCTTTCTGTCTGTCTGCATGTCTGTCTATCTCTCTGTTTCTCTCTCATTATTTCTTAACATCATCCATTTTCTTAACGTTCCCCTTACATCGGCATTTTCTTTACAGTTTAAGAGAAAATTTCTCCACATCTACGTATTTTTGTCCCAATGTACATGAAGAAGTCCTCATGGCTTAGTTGTTGATGCACTGGACCACGATGACATAGACAAATACTCTTAGGAAAGATAAACCACCAACTATGGGTTAAATATTACTACTTATATCTTTTTGAAAGGATGGCTTTGGTATTTAGTAACCCACGAAGGCTGATATACTAATAAAACCAAACGAAATGAAAACTTTTTGAAACCCTCATTGCTTCAAAATGTATCCACTTAGCAAACATTTGCACATGTAACTTTTTCACATTTTCTCCTCTTCCCCCTCCAGTTTTTGACCAAGCTAAAAGACTCCGACCTCTTTGCTATTAATCCGTAGACAGAAAGAAAACGTTTCAGGCATTTTTCAAAGAAATTAGCATAAAGTAAAAGTAAACAGACCCAGTCAAAGTTTGAACTCGCCTCGCTGGTTTTATTCTCCTTTCGTCGAATAGGCCAAGCGCTGAGGAATAAGGTATCGTCCCCTAAAATGAGGATATTCAGCGTATGTAGCTGAAACCCATCTGATGATGAGACTCTACTTCTGGAGATTTTGGGAATGTGAAGTGCACCGCCATTGCCATTACTCCCAGTTAGGGTTAAAGCTATGCGTCAAATACATTAGTTATAAAATTATGGCTTGTTGATTGCGTTTCATGGCATATCAACCCTTGAAAGATATTTAATGCAAAATACTATACATATGTATATATATATATATATATATATATATATAGAGAGAGAGAGAGAGTGGCAGGTAGGGAAATTTTTAAAAAACCCAAAAAAAGATAGGTAATCCAAAGAGAAGAATTTAATATAAAAGAAAGTCAATGGTACAACGTTTCGGTTCTAATGAGCCATCGTCAGGATTAGGAAGGATGATATCAACTGACGTTCGATCACCGATAGATTTTTTGAATTAATTTTGATTGTTTTTCAATTTTTCTCAATATTGTCGGGTTCATTTCCTTTATTTAGTTACCATATTTACCAACCCCTCCGCTCGGGGAGGATATGACACAAGGTCAGTTTTTAAGCAAAGTTTAACAGGTTTGAATTCAGGGTTTTCCTTCTCCTAGACTAGTTGCCTCACCAAGGCTGAAGAACCTAGTCTGCCCTACTATTTACCCATAGCTGGAGGGAGAATAATTGGATTCATACCTTTTCCGAGGGTATTAGTGCTATGTGAAATGCAATCAGTCTCGTCCAGGATTTGAACTCGTGTCGCTGTGTCCATTTCCTACGACGATAACCATTACATCACAGGCACCTCCTAAGACCACAGGCACCTCCTACATATATTTAGTTACACTCACACCCCCCCACACATATATATATGATTTATAAATGAATAGTTATGAGTAACCTTTTATACGAGTCTGAGCTCATTGGTTTATTCACAGTTGAATGGTTTTAATTGTTGCTACTTAACATTAATAATTTCATTTAACATCAGCCATTTTTTGTACTCATTTAAATAATTAAATAATTCTACCGAACCCATTGATAGGTACACTCATACCGAATCAGAGTGGACCAGGTATGAATGAAAAC
>OY757939.1:57941568-57959068 GCA_963585895.1 Sepioteuthis lessoniana
CATCGGGAATAAACATTCCAGTATTGTCATGCGTCATCTTTTCTTCTTTTTTCTGTCTTTCTTTTTCAGAATTTATATCAATACTAGCTAATGTACCTACTATTTTCGGGATGTACAACCCTTCCCAAAATAAAATCACATTTTCCTTATTTGCTTATTAGAATAGTGCATTTTTTAATTCCAGATTATTTTCTTATATTTGGCAATATATTATGAGAGATTATAATATATTCTAAGAGATTATATTGATATTTCTAATCTCCAATATTTGGTAATACATTCCAAGAGATAATATCAATGTCTCTAATCGCCAATATTTGGCAATACATTCTAAGAGATTTTATTGATATTTCTAATCTCCAATATTTGGTAATACATTCCAAGAGATAATATCAATGTCTCTAATCGCCAATATTTGGCAGTACATTCTAAGAGATTTTATTGATATTTCTAATCTCCAATATTTGGTAATACATTCCAAGAGATAATATCAATGTCTCTAATCGCCAATATTTGGCAATACATTCTAAGAGATTTTATTGATATTTCTAATCTCCAATATTTGGTAATACATTCAAAGAGATAATATCAATGTCTCTAATCGCCAATATTTGGCAATACATTCTAAGAGATTTTATTGATACAGGGTGGAACGATAGAATTGTCGTCCTAAAGAAAACAATACTACAGCTTTATTATAAAAGTTTTATTCAAAAAATCAATTTCAGGTAACTTGATTATGTAGTAGAGCTGACATCTATTCAATGTAGCAGCCTTCAGCCTCAATCACCGCCTCGATACGGATCCCGCATTGGGAGCATGCCCTTTCCACAAGCGATCAGGCTGGCTTTGGTGTTGTGGGAGGTCATGTTGGTGATGTTCTCGACGTATGACCAAACGAAGTAGTCCAGCCGGTTCAGGTCCGGGAATGAGGGTGACCAGTGAGAGAAGGGTACCAAGTCGTAGCACTCCTTCTGAAGCAATGCCTAGGTCTCTTTGGACTTGTGGGCCGGGGCAGAGTCCTGCTGCCACACCCAGAGTCTGCCACTGGCCGCCTGATTGCTCCAGGGGATCACCACACTCTTCGGCACATCCAGGTACACTTTGGTGTTGACTTTCAAGCCGACTTCGAAGACGTGAGGTGGCATGATGTGGCCCTCACTTGAAACCATACCAAAGACCATAAGCGTAGCCGGGAATTTTGTTTTCATCACCCTGGGCACGTCTCTGTTATTCATGGCAATCCATATTTGAATTTTGAGGGTTCTGGCAATGGTCCTGTTGTCATAAGTTGGATCGGTAGAGAGCATGAGTTGTACAGCGGCGCGTCTCCGATCTCGCTCGTTGAACTCTGTGTCACTTTCAGACATGATAGAAGGCTCCTATCACTCTTGGGATTTGTATACACTGGCCAACTAGTAGATGGTCTGCAACAAAAAGAGAAAACTGGTTTTCATTAAAAGGAAATGGAATCATGTCGTCTTTTCTAGGGCGACAATTTTATCGTTCCACCCTGTACTTCTAATCTCCAATATTTGGCAATATATTCTAAGATATTATATTAAGTTTTCTAATTCTTTTTCATTTATGATAAAAATCTTAATATCACACACAAACATGTGGTTATTTTGCTTTTTACGAGTTATCTTTAACACAAATAGTAACAAAAGCTCTCCGTCAAGGTCTGAGTGACTTTAAGTGAAGGTTTTTTAATAGTAAGTGGATACCTCTTGAATGGGAAGTCAGGGACTTGTCAATCGATAATGTCCTCCCTCGGCATGACAATGCTCGACCACACACAAACATTACGAAAAGGAAGACAATTGCTTCAAACAACTTCATCACATCCTCCCAACTGACCAGATTTAGCGCTTTCAGACTCTTATCATCTTCGGCCTCATGAAAGAGGGTTTTAAGAGGGAAAAATTATGCCAGTTATGAGGAAGTGAAAACAACAGTTATGAAGTGGCTCAAAGGACAGTCAACAGAATTTTGCGAGGTAGAGATATATGCTCTTATTCGAGCGTGGAACATTGCTATTGAGAAAAACACTATGTTGAGAAGTCGGGATGTGATCCACTGAAGGCCACCTTCATTTTGAGGTATGATACATATTGCTGTATCGGTAATTAGTCCCGTACTAAAGAAAATAAAATTATTTTTTTACTCATCCGCATAAAGCGTGAAGTTATTTCTTAACTTCTACATATATTCCTAATTAGACAAAATCAATATTGTAGGCTTTGCTGATAAATAATGCCAAATAAGATATCCGATTTATTTGTATATTTTTCCTCTAGAAATAAAAAAGATTTTTGTATGTTTGGTTTAGAAGATCATTAGTCTTTTATTTTTTAAATAGCAAAGGCTCACTCTACTTTCTATTTTAATTATGTTATTATTTTGCCCGTCAATTTGAACTTCATAACATTCTGTCTTTTGTCCATTGATTTTTCTTAACTTTTCTATTGTTTCGGCTTTTACATTGCTTGCATAATATTTATTCCTCCCTAGATATTTGAATATTTTCCGATTCACGTACATGTATTTAAGGGAGGTGCCCGTGATGTAATGGTTATTGTCGTTGGAAATGGACACGGTTACACGAGTTCAAATCCTGGTCGAGACTGTTTGCATTTCACATAACACTAATACCTTTGCGAAAGGTATGAATCCAATCATTCTCCCTCCAGCTATGAGGAAAATTGTAGGGGAGACTGGGTTCTTTAGCCTTGGTGTGGCAACTAGTCTAGGAGAAGGAAAACTCTGAATTCAAACCTGTTATGATCCGCTTAAAAATCGACCTTGTGTCATATCCTGCCTGAGCGGAGGGGTTGGTATATATGTATTTAACAACCTTTTCGCACGAGCAGGGTGTGACAAATCGTCAATTTTTAAGCGGATCATAACAGGTTTGAAGTATTCACACTTAACTGAATTATTACATATAACTGCTTGAATAGTTTGAAATGGGAATGTTTTTGAAAATTAAACTGTGTACTCATGCTAAACTGAATTGTTTTAAATAGAATTGATTATTTACATAAAAATGGATTTGGCGTTAAATAACCTACAAAGGTTGATATGCCATAAAACCCACCAAACCAAACCAAACCATCTATTATTGTTCGTAGTGTTTGATATTTCTTCTAATCATAATTCTGGCCCTGTCGGCTGTAGAATACACCGATTGCATCTCTGCAGAGGAGTAAACCCCCTCTCCACAACGAGTGTCCTGATTATGACACTAAACAATTTAATGGTGAATCTCCAATAAATCTGGAGCTTTGGGAATGCGAAGTACTTCTTTACAGCCATCGCTCCTAGGTTTACTCTCGCTCGGAGTAGTAGCACCTGATAGAGTCCTATCTATGAGTCAAATAGAACTAAACTGTAATTACGCTAAACTGAATTGTTTAAAATTAACCGTTTGTACACAAAAACTGTGTACTTATGCAAAACTGAATTGTTTGAAATAGAACTGTTTTGACATTTATCCGTGTATAAACAAAACTGTACTTATACAAAACCGAACTGTTTGAAACTTTTATCAAAATGACTTAATTCGGCGTTAAATGAGCTGAAAAGGGTTGATTTGCCCTAAAATAACACAACCAACCAAGCCAATCATAATTCTTACTAAATTACGAAATGCTACAAAGTTTCTAAAAATTCTTACACTCCATTGCAAGTTTAAAAAGAAAATGATAAAACAGTCGATACCCCATACAAACTATTACGGACGCAAACGCAGCTGATATAGCGCAACTGGCAAAGACACCTACCCAAGCTGGATTCCTCGTTGCATTGTCGGGACTAGGCAGCAGGTGGCATTGGCCTCGATGTGAATACATACAAAACGAAGTACACAAGTATTAATCAAAAAGGAGAAATCTCCATGCTAAATAGTGGTTCTCTGAAACAAGTAGACAAGTTTACCTACCTTGGTAGCAGCGTCTCATCTACTGTAAATGACATCAATATACGACTAGCGAAGACATTGACAGCTATTGATAAGTTATCAACCATATGGAAGTCAAACTTATCCGATAGAACAAAACTCAATTTCTTCCTGGCAATTCTACTCCATGGTTGCACCACTTGGACGCTGACAAAGGGTATAAAGAAAAAGCTTGACGGGAATTACAGAAGAATACTATGAGTTATAATAAACAAATCCCGAAAACAAGATCCCAAGAAACTGCTGCTGTTCAGCCACTTACCTCCTATCTCTAAAACTATCAAAATAAGACGGACAAGACATGCAGGACACTGCTGAAGAAGTAAGGACGAACTCATAAGCGACGTTCTCATATAGACCCCATCACACGGACGTGCAAGTATTGGACAACCAACAAGAACTTATCTACAACAGCTCTGTATGGACACAGGATACAGCGTAGAAGACCCGCCGAAAGTGATGGACGATAGGGACGAATGGGTGAGAGGGTCTAGGAAATCCGTGTTTGCAGCTTGACATTATGATGATAATGATGATATATCCAAGTAGGGTTGAGGAGGTTCGTTGGCTAGAAGGGACTCCCCTTGAATAAGAAAATTTAGGCGAAGAAAAGCCTTCCAGGAGAAATTAACCTTAAAATCAAAACGGGAGAAGAAGGCTCCTGCATCAAAGCTTCTGCTTAATTGTACATACCCTGTGACCGGAAAAGTCTAAGAGAACGTTGTCTAAAATAAAACCTATTTGTATAGTCACCAGTTTTATTGATATACTTGTCACTTGGTTGTCGCAACGCTGACCCTAAGAATAGCATGTGTCGTATAAGAGTATATCACTATAATTCAAAGATGTCCATACGTCTTACTACCATATCAGCTCATGCATCTTGTATATTTTCCTCATATTGAATAAGATATTAATCAAGATGCTTGAATTGTCATTAAGGCGATGAAGACGGCTATCGCCAGTAAAAATATGGCTCTTATTTATAATGTTAAGTTCAAATCGTGGACAAGTCCATTTGCGTTTCACATTATGTTAATGTTATCGAAAAGGCATGAACCTGAATTCTACCTTCATCAATGTAGAGAGGATTGGACTCTATTCTTTGTAGGGCAACCGCTGTAGGAGAAAAAAACTGGATTCAGAATATATATATATATATATATATATATATATATATATATATTCAAAGCTCTTTGAAAGAATTGAGCACTCTGGTAGCCGATAGGGTATTAATAAAAAAAATGTAAACAAAGGCTGCTGCTGCTGTTTCTAAAGATAAAAATACCTTAAGATCCCTTTAGCCAACGTGGTCCGCTTGGTGGACGAGTGGTCTGAAACACAGTCTAAAGTTGGACGGGTTTCGATCCCGGGTTCGAGCGTCCTTCGTGTCTAGCCACACTGAAGAGTTTTGATAGAACGAAACAGTCTGTCTGTGGATGACTATATATATATATATATATATACTTTAGACTTGTGGGTAATATCTCAACTAAAGATCGAATTAGGGGAAACACATTCTCGTGAGAAATTTTGACCCATTTTATTCTATTTCACAATTGAAATACTGTCATATATCTCTGCATTCTTGTGTATAGAGCACTATATTTTACGAATTTTTTGCGGATCTATCTATCTATATATCTTTGTAAATTTCTTTAAACCAATTGAAATCTCTTTAGATATCTCGCTTTCTCTATATATATGTGTGTGTGCGTGTGTCTGTGTGTCTTCCTTCAGATCTATCTATCTATCAATCTATCTCTTTGCAAATATAGTTTCCAGTCTTTTGAAATACTGATTGATCTGTCGCCGATTCTTTCATCTTTCTCTTGGGCCATTCACTTTTCCAAAAGCGAAAAGGAATTGGCCTTATTACACAGTTCTGGGCGTTTTACAATCTGTCGATCCTCATCAGCATCGATTACATCCCCACCATTCCCGAACGGATATTAAAAATTCACGCACCGCATCTGCCAACATTTGCTTCCCATAATAATTTCACATTATCGTTTACCCCACCGTCAATATCTTTGCAATTTCATTTGCCAGCACAATTCTCATAATTCCATTATCAACAGGCCGATCCCATTGACGCAACACCCACGGCAACAGCCTGTCAAACTGGTGAAATCTTTATTAACAGCCAGGGATCTATTTTAAATAGGCCTACCCTTCCCAAATTCGCCTAACCTCAAATACATACTCCACTCTGTCGGCATAATATTCCGATTAAAGTGTAGGACCTACTCCCACTCCAAAAGATGTGCCCTAGATATAAAATCAAGCTGTATCCAGGGGTGAGTGTCCACTTCTTGAACTCCAGGGAGTGTGGAGTCACCACTTAATTATATTTACCCAACCCCTCCGCTCGGGCAGGATATGACACAAGGTCAATGATTTTAAGCAGAGTTTAACAGGTTTGAATTCAGAGTTTTCCTTCTCCTAGACTAGTTGCCTCACCAAGGCTGAAGAACCCAGTTTGCCCTACTATTTACCCATAGCTGGAGGGAGAATAATTGGATTCATACCTTTTCCGAGGGTATTAGTGCTATGTGAAATGCAATCAGTCTCGTCCAGGATTTGAACTCGTGTCGCCGTGTCCATTTCCTACGCCGATAACCATTACACCACGGGAGTCACCACTCAATTATCATTAGTTGTCTGAATCTTTGACACGAAGCTTGTTGATTTTTATCGTTCGGTGATTTCGGACTATTATTTTCATCTTTATTGTTATATTCACAACATTTCGGCTGATATGTTCTCCGGCCTTCTTTAGCTGTTTGTCGAACTCGGGAGCCTGCAGAGAACATAGGACCACGTTCTTTATTTAATCCCCGGATGTCGATTGTTCTGATTCCGTTAACCATAACCGTGTATGAGTTCTAAGCATTCCAGTATTGTTACTCGCGTGCAGTCCAGCAGGACACATAGCGTAACGGTTATTGGCTTTGGTTCCGTAATCTTCTAAAAGAGGCAATCAACTGAAGGCTGCAGGTTCAATACTGACTGCAGGATTTTGGGTTATGCATATACTATTTGTTCGTAGGGTCAAATTTAAACTTCTTTCACAATTCTCAGTGAAATAATCTTTGGCTTGTTTGAAAATGTTATCTACAAACTATGCGTTTACAAATCGTATATAATATGTATAAAGAGGATTTGGCATTAAATAACTTATATTATTTTACATGCCATAAAACTCAACCCAATAAACTTATAGTCTCTAACTGATGGATTGCTTTTAATGGCATATCAACTCATCTAGGGTAATTTTATGCCTTAACGTCAGGAAATCGCGTACATTAATCGTATTTTATTCTGGGTCCGTTCGAATTCCCGTATTACTTTTATCGTATTCTGGGTGAATTGATTTATGTATTGTCCATAGTTGTATGTATCCTTAGTACTTTCTGCCCGACTTTGGGCCATCATCAGGGGAAGATCTATTTCAAAAGTGATGTAAATTTTGCTTTTGCATATTACTACTATGTAAGAGCGTCTTTACCGTTGAAGATTATGGCGTTTGCTTTTAAATGGGTTTCAATAAATAGTGTCAGTAGCTAAAGACATTTAAGTACATTAGCACTGGTTTGAAAATCAATTCCCCCCAAATACGATAAAAATAATACAGGAATTCCAACGGATCCAGAAGAAAATATGTAGACATAAAATGTCTATAATGTTTAATGAAATTTGTATTAACGAAGAAATGCTGCCAAAATGAACATATTTAAATTTTTGTATAGTTGCTTCTGAAGATTTTTTAAAAAAATGCACACAGATATTGGATATCAAGTATTCTTGTCTAATACAAATAAGTGTATTATATGAAGAAATTATTTCTATTCAATTATTATTTATTTGAACAAACTTGTTTGGTTTCGTGTATTCTTATCTAACTCGAATTATTCGCAAACAATTATACAGATTCAAGCAAATAATAATAGTTATTAGTACAGAATTATTGTAAAATACAGCTTGGCTCACAATATGAGACAAGGTAAAAATTCTCACTGTGCCGTAAAAAAAAGTGATGCACCGGAAGAGAGTGACTTATGAACTGCATGATAGTTATTTCCGCTCGATGACGATCACATCTGCCATTTCGAAGATAGCGGAAGTGACACATCCCCATGGTCAATAATCGAAAGAAATCGCGCAGGTGTGCTCGGCTGATAATATGGGACAAGGTGAAGGTCCCACTTCAGAGTGATGCACCGGAAGAGAGTGACCTGTGAACTGCATGACAGTTATTTCCGCTCGATGACGATCACACAGGCCATTCCAAAGATAGCGGAAGTGACACATCCCGATCGCCAGATATCGGAAGAAATTGCGGAGGTGTGGAGGCGTGTCCATATCTCCGCGTGGGAGTTTGAAGGTAATATAAGGCCGACGAATTGAAAAGAAGTCAGTGAAAAGGATCCCGCTGTTCACGAAGCTTACCTCGTGCGTTGTCTCGGCCATCGTCTACTTACATCAAAGAGTTCAAGCCTCATCGACGAACGATTCTAATTCCTCTCCTGACTGCTCCTGCTTCACACAAGCGTCCGTCGAGAAAATAAATATATATCGTTATATATAAATTCCGTGTTGTCCTTTGTTTGACCAGAGAGCGGAACGTAACATTATGAGGTCAAGTGATTATTCTTTAAAAAAAATAATTTTTACACAATTATATGGTATCAAGTATTCCTATCTATTACAAATAATTTTCAAAATGATTTATTTGTCCCATAGATTGAACATTAACAGATGTGGGATATTGAGTTGAAGACGCCTTTGACATCTGTTGATGCAGCTGTGAAAGTCGGACGCTGGCACCCCCCCCCAAAAAAAAACAACAGGAAATGCACCTGCTACCTAAAGTAAGCGGGACGAATTTTTTCTCGGCAGAAATACTTAGGAAGACCTCATTTTTCGTTGGAGAGTAATCCTCTGTAGAGTCAACATATTCTAAGACTTTCTAGACTTAATTTTTATATTTATTATAATTATATATAATTATGAATATCATTAATTAACTTTGTGGGGGACGTTTCGTGTGGTGTAATATTTAGCAAGTAAAACCTTCACGAGTAAGAACTAGTCTCATAGAGTTCCGCTTTCATACAGCTTTGTGCCACATCTAAGCAAAAAGCTTAGTAAATTACTACCTAATTACCTTTGCGGTAGGAATTACTTTCTTTATTAGGTGAGTCTCTATGATTGAGTGTCTAACGTACAGTACAATGCTGCGAAATTGGAGATGATACTAAAATGCTTAAAAAGAAGAAATCTATTGAAACAGAAAAGGCTGATTTGTCAGCGGAGTTTAACAGGTTCGAATTCAGTTTCCCTTCTAGACTGCTTACTATTCCAAAGTTAATCCTATTTACCAACCCCTCCGCTCGGGCAGGATATGACACAAGGTCAGTTTTTAAGCGGTTTGAATTCAGAATTTTCCTTCTCCTAGACTAGTCGCCTCACCAAGGCTGAAGAACCCAGTCTGCCCTACTATTTACCCATAGCTGGAGGGAGAATAATTGGATTCATACCTTTCCCAAGGGTATTAGTGCTATGTGAAATGTAATAAATGTAAATAGGACCATTCTAAAGTTAAAAAGTCTATTCTGTTTTATTATTTATCCATAGCTGGGGGGAGAATAGTTGGATTCATAGCTTTCTCAAGAGTATTAGCACCACGTGAAGTATAAACGGCTTCGTCAAGGATTTGAACTCTGTTATCGTGTCCATGTCCTAAAACTGTAACCACCACACACACACACACACATACATAAATATATGAATTTCTTTTTTTGTTGTTGTTGGTCCAACGAGATAAGAGTAAATATTATAAAATAAATGGGTCCACGAGTGAATATATATATATATATATATATATATATATATATATATACTTGGTGCCTTCAATAAGTGTCCAGACTTTCTTTACAGGCATTTAAAATTGTTGTAGACTCTTGAAAATTCAGTATGTAATTGCTATACATCTTATGAGATGACTGACTAAATTTTAGGATTTCAGGTGCAAATGAACAGCTCCAGCAGCAATTGGAATACACCCTACTAAAGTCTGATTGTCACAGCTGGTGAATTCAAAATATGCAATCTGGACGTGAGGAAGAACGATATGCAATAAAATTCTGTTTTAACCTTGGAAAAAATGCCACAGAAACGTATAGAATACTTCAGACTGCTTTTGAACCATCTTGCATGAATCGAGCATCAGTCTTTGAGTGGCATAAGAGATTCAAGGAAGGCAGGGAGTCTATAAGGGATAATGAGAGGTGTGGGAGGAGTAGGGAAGTTAATACACCAGAGTTGATTGGCCAAAGGGTTAGGGTTAGGGTTACTATATTGAGGTTTTAAGGCAGTCCAGGTAGAGATTCATAGGGAAGAGGACAGCACTCTTCAAATCGAGTCAGTGGCATTTCCACTAGGACAATACATCAGTCCACAACTCCATCCTTGTCACAGACTATTTGACCAAGATGGGCTCCACACAGTTCCTCGCCCTATAGTCCAGACCTTGCTCCCTGTGACTTTTGCTTATTCTTTAAGCTTAGAGGCTGTCGTTATTAGACAATTGAGGAGATTAAAGAGGCAGTGACGAAGGTCATTGACACATTCACACAAAAGCACTTCCATGGGGCCTTGCAGAATTGGTTAGAATGGTACAAGAAGTGCATTGCAGCCGGAGGATATTACTTCGAAGGGGACTAGAGTTTCATGTATATACTATCAGTAAAAGTGCCCATACGAAAAAAGTCTGGAAACTTATTTAATGATCCTCGTATATATATATATATATATATATATATATATATATATAAATGTACTATAAGATTCTTTTATGTTCTACTGCATGACTCAAGCCATCTTCAAGGTTTTTAAAACATTTTGCTAAGGGATTTTAAATATAAAATATCACTTATTTTTGTCTGGTTTCTCTACGAAATGTCCAACAACAATAGTCTATCCTACTATTTCATTCATGCCTTTTCGATGAGTTAAGTAGCAATATCTCATCTACGGAAAGCAATGTCAACATAACCATATATAAAGCATGGACTACAATTGACATGTTATCGGCTCTATGCAAATCTGATCTCTCTGTTAAAATAGAACAGGGATTTTTCTAAGCTGCAGCTGGGTCAGTACTAATGAATAGATTCACCACTTAATCGCCAAGGAAACGCGGGGAGAAAAAATAGATGAAAACTAAGCAAGGGTTCTTGGTGCTGTTTTGAACAAATCCTGGTAGTAGCATTCTACAAATCAGCTTTTGTACGGCCACTTACTTCCCTTGGAATAATCCATCCAAATGAAACAAAGGTGGCTACATAAGGTCTAACACATGAGAAACGTACTCCGACGAACTCTTACACAAAGACACGCCAGAAAAAAACCTTCATTAAAAAATTCGGTGAATAGGATTTACCTATTTGTATGCAAAAATCCTTGGCCGATATTTGAACTTGGTTCGCCGGTAACATTCTTCGCGCTTTTGACCATTACACAAATTGCATCCTCATTCAAGTGAATCTCACCGGTCCTCCTCCATCAAATACTCTGTCCTGGCCCTGTGATCATTGCATGTTTAATATTATTACAGTGTTTCTTCTCACGATTCTCGTGTCTTTTCACTTTCGTTCTTCAATAGTGATATTAAATTTCCTAAGACCAGATGTTTTTTTGTTCTCTCCGCCTCTTGAAGTATGACGTCATGGCACGGCACGGCACGATTTCTTATTGGTTGGACGCTGCGTGGAAAACTCGTTGTACAATGATATGTACGCCGTGATAATGCGTTCAGTCACGACAAGTTTTTTTTTTCTTTTTTCCGCCTGATTTTCAGGACAATGATGCGAAAAAACAGAGATAACACATTTAAATGCTATGATTGGTTTGGTTTGGTTTCTTTGTTTTAATGTCATATCAACATTCATGGGTTATTTAATGCCAAAGCCATCCTTCTAGAAGAACAGCAATTATGCTATTTAACCCACAGGTGGGAGGATAAGGGTATTCATACCTTTCCCTAGGGTATTTGACAGAAAGTGAATGTAATAGCGCGACTGGAGTTCGAACTACGATTCCGCAGTCCAGCGCTTTAGCCATTACACCACGAGGACACCCCCCTAAATGCTAAGAAAGAAGAATATTCAAACAGAAAATTTTTGATCATATGTGTATTTAACCAACCTCTTCTTACGAGCAGGAGGCGCCAAAAGGCTAATTTGTAAACATAGTTCGATTGTTTTGTATTTAGTTTTCCTTCTCCTTAATTGGTTGCCATACCAAGTTTTAAGAGCCTAGATTGGTTGGTTGGTTGGTTGGTTTTACGGCGTATCGACACTTTTCGGGTCATTTAACGTTGAATTAAGTCTTTTTGATAAATATTTCAAACAATTCAGTTTAGTATAATTATAGTTTTTCTAAAACACGGTTAAATATCAAAACGGTTCTATTTTTAACAATTCAATTTAACTTAAGTACACTTTTTAGTTCTATTTAACCTATAGATAGGATCCTATCTGGTGCTACTACTCCGGGACAGAGTGTGATCTTGGAGCAATGGCAATAAAGGGGTACTCGTATTCCCTAAAGCTCCTGCATTACTGGAACCTCACTATCAGATTGTTTTGCGTCATATCAGGACACTCATTAGGGGAGTTTTATCCCTCTGCAGAGACACAGTCGGCGTATTCTGCAGCCCCAGCCAACTGACCAAAAGAGCCCTGGCTGTTCGATTATATACCCATAGCTTAAAAGAAAATAATTGGATTTCTTCATTTCATTTTGATGGAGGTGCCCGTGGTGTAATGGTTATCGTCGTAGGAAATGGACACGGCAATACGAGTTCCGGGACGAGGCTGATTGCATTTCCCATAGCACTAATATTCTAGGGAAAGGTATGAATCCAATTATTCTCCCACCAGCTATGGGGAAATAGTAGGGCAGACTAGGTTCTTCAGCCTTGGTTAGGCAACTTGTCTAGGAGAAAAAAAACTCCGAATTCAAACCTGTTAAACTCCGCTTAAAAATTGACTTTGTGTCATATCCTGCCGGAGGGGTTGGTAAATATGGATTTCTTCATTTCTCTAGGGTATTAGCCCTATATGAAATGCAGACAACCTCGTCCAGGATTTGAACTCGAGTTGTCGTATCCGTATTCTATAAAGATAGCCATTACACTACGCGCGCCTTCAAATCTTCAACTCATATATTGGTTCGCAAACAGATGTGTGTGGGTGAAAGATGAAACTAAAGATACGCATACATGTGTGTGTTGGATATTGAGTAAAAGATCATTCTGATATGCCGCATAATTTCCATAGCATAACATGATAAGCACCTGTTTCCTAAAGTAAAAAGAACGCACGTGTCTCCTCGACGGAAGTGCCACGCAAATTTCTTGGGGAGATGCTAGACTGAAGCGGGGTGCGCGTGCAACCTATTGGCAATGTGACCACGAGGATTGCATGAGCTCGGGAAAATTTTATAAATCAGTGACGATTTCGACCCAGGCAGAACGAAGAGTACCGTCATAAGGCAGCTACTCGACTTTACATCACTCTGGGTGCTGGCCTTGTACTGTGCAAGCCTTGTGGAAATCGAGGAGCGAGTAGAAACTAATTTGGTTCAATTCCTTGAAGTGACCCTTTACCAGTCTCGCAAAAATGGAAGGAAGAAGAAGCGGTTCTCTAAAGATTTGTATTCCCCCACTGTTTGGGCATCTTAGTCGTCTTCGACCCTTTCTCACTCTACCCATACGAATTTTTTGTGTAATAAAAGGATTTTTTTTTTTTTTTTACTGTATACAACATCGTCGATTTGATACTTTCCGGCCCGATACATCACCGACCTATGTTAATAAACAGCCAGATTGAAATCAAGGAAGAAGGCACGAGCATGGCTTAACAGCATAGACGATTCGAAGCAACAGAAAAAATTTTAATTGGTTTGCCTTACGAAGTTTCTGCTCTTTTTAGCATCCATATATTTTTAAAAAATAAAGATTCTAATATAGAAGCCAGGCTTTCGACTAATCTTAAACTGTCAATTACACCGAGTTGACATTACAATTAAATCCTTTTGAGATTATCTACACTTCCTCTCCGATAGATAATCTACATTGGTTTAAATACAATAAAACCCAAACGACGAACCCATCTGAAATAGTTTCTTTTTATCTTTTAGTAAATGTAGTTTCAAACACTATCTTGTTCATCGTGGTTGATTTGTACCCAATAGGTTTGTTCCAAAAATTATGAAACACCATATATATATATATATATATATATAGAAAGATAATGACATGTCAGACTGAAAAAAGAAAAGACCTAACACGTCACAATATAAGAAAAATAATACCAAGTGAGTCGAAAAACAATGAATTTTGAAAAAAATGTTCAATGCATACTGAGGTCTGGTCTCACCGAAAAGGATCTTAAAGAAAACTCTGTCAGAAAGTTATTGGGACAAACACCGTAGAATTTACAGAAAATAGGAAAAAACACATAAATACACAAATAAAGATCTAGTAGCTGTGCCCGTGGTGTAATGGTTATCGTCACCGGATATGGACACAGCGATACGAGTTCAATTCCTGGACGAGACTGATTGCATTTCACATAGCACTAATACCCTTGAGAAAGGTATGAATCCAATTATTCTCCTTCCAGCTATGGGTAAATAGTAGGGCAGACTAGGTTCTTCAGCCTTGGTGAGGCAACTAGTCTAGGAGAAGGAAAACTCTGAATTCAAACCTGCTAAACTCCGCTTTAAAAACTGACCTTGTGTCATATCCTGCCCGAGCGGAGGGGTTGGGTAAATAGGATCTAGTAGCTCTTGATTTTTTGGCAATTATTTCAATTTCCAACTTCCAACAGGATGGACTATCTGGTATTCGTACCAGGTGGGTAATCGAAAAATGATTCCCTGGTCTCAGTGGGCCTTTTCCCCCAGGCTATACCTGCTTTACAGAGTTGACCTATTACTTAGTGACAGTCGCTCATTAAAGGGATGCCGACATGATTAAGGATTTTTTGGTATAGCTGCACATGAGTCTCGATTTTTACGTGGCAGCCCACTAAAAAACGACCTTGTATCATTTATCGACTTAGTGAGAAGTCGGTTAAATCTTTTCAGTCTTGTGTCAACTTTCCAACTGCCCCAGACATAAATAAGAATGAAGAAACCTTGATTAAAGACTCAGTTTTATATGTCTTCACACAAAAGATCTTCTGCTCCATCGTCTCAGGCACGATTTTGCTATCTTTATTTAAATATACCAAAATGTTGCCAGTCGGCTTGGACTGTAAAATATACCGACTGCTTATTTGCATAGGGGTAAGATCACCGACGAATATCCTGCGTATGACACTAAACTCTCTGATGGTGAGGTTCCAGTAATGCTGGAACTTTGGAGAATGCGGACTACTCCTTCATTGGCATCGCTCTCAGGTCCACTCTGAACCCGAGTGATAGTACCTGATAGGGTCCTATCTATGGGTCAAATAGAACTAAAATGTGTATTTATCCTAAACTGAAATGCTTGAAATAGAATTGTTTTGACATTTAAACTGCGTGCTTATGCTAAACTGGATTATTTTTTGAATGAACTGTTTGAAATAGAACTGTTTCTACATTGAAACTATACTGACGCTAAACGGAATTATTTTAAATATAAGTGTTTGACTAGACTGAATAGCTTGAAACAGAAATGTTTTTCAAATTAAATTGTGTACTTATGCAAAACTGAATTGTGTATTCAGAAAGAAAGAAAGAAAGAAAGAAAGAACATAAATTTAAACAAAGTAAGGAAGGTTAAAAGAAATAAGGACAGAAAGAAACAAATATGAAACGAAAGTAAAAGAAATAATATATATATATATATATATATATATATATATATATATATATATATCTGCCCCCCTCGTGTGGGTTGAGCACACGAGTGGGCAATTGGCCGACAGCCAAATACGCAGAAATGCAATTGCTCTTCCTATGAATTGTAGCCGATAACGTATATGTAAAAAAATGATGTTACATAGTCAGATTCAGATATGCGTGAAATGGATATAGAATGTTCATAACATATATACATAGAATATAGGAATCTCGAAACACGAAATACACTTACGACTCCTTAGTTCAGGTAGGAAAATTTTTATTACCTTTGAGTTTAAAGGTTCTTCGACATAAGGAGAGCGATACAAATTCTTTCTATTCTGGCTTTTCCATCTGACACCCCCCCAACACGTGTGGCACCCACCACAAAGGCCACTGGCCTGGCTTCGGCAAGCAAGCGAAAGCCAACCGTCTTCTCCCGAGGCAGAACTCAACTCAACTAACTGACTTTTTCAAATCTCCCCAAATCCTCCGGGCACTTCCGGTGCGTGACGTCATTCACACTCTGTAGCCCTGTTTCCCATCTCGGGTTTCTATTGTGACATCTCTGAGTGACACGTCTGCTCCGCGCACGCGCGCGAACACCTACGTTAATGTTGCACCTAAGTAACCCATGCACTGAGCCGTAAGGTTCTCAGCCTCACTAACCCCAAAGGCATAAAACGAAATTCCTCGGCCATTATATTACAGATATATGTAGAAATTCCTTGACTAACTCAGGGATTGTGACGGCTGTATCTGTGGATGACAATATATATATATATATATATAGAGAGAGAGAGAGAGAGACGGATGCGAATAAAGAAATTGATTTAAAAGGTTCTATAATTCCAAAATACTCAAATACTGGTCAGTGGAACCGGATAAAATCAAAATGGAATAAATTTCTCACTTCTTTTCAAAATAGTCTCGTTACTTAAGTTACCATGTATCGCTTTGGATGCGAATGTCAAGGGTATTATTTGGAAGAAAGTTAACGTTTCGTTATTTGTGACTTTCTGTTTTGGTAAAAACAGAATCAGTCTCTGTAGATGTCAAAAATGACTTGTATCTGATTATATAATGTAATCCACTGCATACCTCTGCAGAGAATATAAAAGTAACTGATATTTATAAAATATAGAAATAAATCCCATTCATGAAATATAAAAAAAGATTCTATCAATATTTCGTACATGAGGTATTGTTATCATTTATATTATTCTCTAAAGAATGTGAATTGCAATACGCATCTTGGTTGATAAAAAATTCTCGCCCGTTCAATTCTCCGGGCTTGTGGACACACAGCTGAGAAATCTGGCTTGGTTTTTCTGTTTTATGGTATATCCATCCTCCTGAATTATCAAATGCCAAAGCTATCCTTGAAGAAAAGTGGTGGTATCAGTTATTTCATGTCTGATTGTAACATACCCACAATAAGCATATATACGGGTATGTGAAACGTACATAGAATTTTCATAACTCATATATAGATAATATAGGAATCCCGAAACACGAAAAACACTTACGACTTCTTACTTCAGGTACGAAAATTTTTATTACCTTTGAGTTTAAAGGTTTTTCGACATAAGGAGAGAGATACCATCTTTCTGTGCTGACTTTTCCATCTACCCCAAA